>JABAKD010000019.1:9239235-9726735 GCA_012845835.1 Undaria pinnatifida
CCTTTCTTCTCCTCTTCCTCCTCCTCCTCTTCGTCCTCCTCCTCCTCCTCGTCCTCCTCCTTATCCTCTTCCGCCCTTTCTTCTTCCTCCTCCTAATCCTTCTCCTCGTCCTCCTCCTCCTCCACCTCGTTTTTTTCTTCCTTTTTTTTCTCCTCCTCCTTCTCCTGCTCCTCCAAGTTGTCCGAAAAATCCTCTTACAAATGCTCCTGAAAATGCTCCTACGCCGCCGTCGCCTCCTCCTCCTCCTCCTTCTCCTCCTCCTCCTCCTCCTCCTCCTCCTCCTCCTCCTCCTCCTCCTCCTCTTCTTCCTCTTCTTCCTTCTCCTCCTCTTCTTCCTCCTTCTCCCCCTCCTCATCTTTCTCCTCCTCCTCTTCCTGCTGCTCCTCATTTTCCGTCTCTTGCTTCTTTTTTTCCTCCTCCTCTTCTTCCTTCTGCTTTCCCTTCTCCTCCTCCTCCTCTTCCTCCTCCTCCTTCTCCTTCTTCTTCTCCTCTTTCTTCTACTCCCCCTCCCCTCCCCCGTGCTCCTCCTCCGCCTCTTCGTCCTCTTCCTCGTCCTCCTCCTCCTCCTCCTCCTCCTCCTCCTCCTCCTCCTCCTCCTCCTCCTCCTCCTCCTCCTCCTCCTCCTCCTCCTCCTCCGACCCAATCATCATCCGGCTTTTGGTCCTTCTCCTCTTCGTCCCCCTCCTCTCCCTCTTTCTCCTCCTCCTCCTCCTCCTCTCTCTCTCCTCCTCCTCCACTTCCTCCTCCTCCTTATCTTCCTCCTTCTCCTCCTTCTCCTCCTCCTTCTCCTCCTCCTCCTCCTCCCCTCGTCCTCCCCTTTCTTCTCCTCTTCCCCTTCCTCCTCCTCCTCCTCCTCCTCCGCCCCTCCTCCTCCTCCCCCCCTCCTCCTCCTCCTCCACTTCCTCTTCCTCCTCCTCTTCCTCCTCCTCCTCCTTCCCTCCTTCTCCTCCTCCTTCTCCCCCTCCTCCCCCTCCTCCTCCTTGTCCTCCTCTTTGACGCTCCGTTGCTGCGCTGCTGCACTACTTCCACTACGTCCACTTTTGCTGTGCTGTTACCACTAACACTACGGCAACGCTGTTACGTCTACCTCGGCGGGTAGAGCTACATCTAATATTGCTACTTCTACTAGTACTACTTACTACTAATCTACTACTGCTGCTACTAATATTTTTACTACTACTACCACTATTCTACTACTAGTAATACTACGACCACTACTACTACTACTTCTATTACTACTACTGCTTTTTCTTCTTCTTCTTCTACTACTACTGCTATGACTACTCATTACTACTACCACGACTACTACTACTGCTACTACTACTGCTGCTTCTACTATTACTACTACTACTACCTCTACTACTACTGCCACTACTAAACGTTACTACTGCCACTACATCCTACTACTGCCATTAAATTTACGACTGCACTACCGCCTCTATTAATACCACTACTATCGCTACACTGTTATTAGTTTCTGTATAACATTATATTTTGAAGCTTGGCTGGGAGGGATAAGTAATGCCTTTTTTTCTTCTTTTTTTTTTTGCTCATCCCATCTCATGTCTTCGCGGTTGAGCTTTAGTACGTCTATGGTGATTCCATGTGCTGCCCAACAATGTGCAGGCAGCGCTAGTGTTGGCCGGGCGACCCAGTGGTGTAGTGTTTAACGTCGAGCGCTAATAAGGTCAGTCAAGTTGGAATCAGGGTTTCAAATGTCGGCATGGAGATTTTCAATTTTTAGGGACACCGTCTGTCGAGAGCGCCTCATAGATAGCGTAGGTATGACATGATAAGCACAATTCGACGCGAGTAGTCGGGGGACGGAAATGACGAATTAGTGTCACAATAAAAAATGAGATGCGTATCATCGTTGGCAGGGGGGAGAAGAGCCTGCTTAATGGCCCCGGAGATGCGATTTGCGTCAAGGGGGGGAGAAGGAGAGCTGAAAAGTGCGACGAAGTCGTGGAAGCGGTGGGGAGAAGGCTGGGTTGGGGTGGGGTTGGCTGAGGGGGTTCCAACATTTTTAGGTCGCACAAAAAAAGTATAGCAGTCCGCTGTATGCGTGATGCTAGGTCTTCTAGGCGATTGTTGGGATGGCGGGAAGAAGGAGGGGACGGGGGGGGTTAATTTGAACTTGAAGACCATTTCAAACAAAATGGAGCTATAATATCAAACTGCATCTATTATCTGGACTGCTACTATTATTATCAGTATTAGTAATACTCCGGAGTATACCCTAGGGGTATCATAATAATAGTGAAGAAAAAGGGAAGAGCCCAGGGGGGGGGCTGCTACTATTTAGTAACTACTTCGAAGTATTTAATACTACCTGGTACTATTTAGGTAAATTTTGTGCAACTACTGTGTATTAGTGAAACATATAGATTGCAAAGTTAAGGTTTCAACCATTCAGTCGGTTGTACTCACAGCTGACGATTTTCAATTTATATAAAATTTAGTATAATACTCTTTCCACCACACTCTGTTTATATTACTGCGCTACGCCCTGCTATTAATACTATACCACTAAAATTTGCTGGTATTTTGTACTAAGACACTGCTATTATGCCTCCAACAATTCAACGTTCTACTACTACTACTGTTAATACGCACTACTACATTCGACTGAATCATCACTGATAAGCATCATGAATGAATGTGCATCTTTTTTTGCGGCTGCTGCTGTGTAACACTCTCCTCATTTATTTTTGTCATTACTTTTACTTATTTTTTTTTTCCATCCCAATTATTATCCTCGCATTATCTCTCGCCCTCCCCCCCAGTAGTAGCTCAGATCCGGGGTCACATAGTAGGCCCTCCTTCCCCCCTCCCCACTACGGGTATGCGCGCCTTCATTTTTGTTGCGAGAAGCATTCAGCAATTTTTCCCTCGGCGTCGACTCGCGTCGAATTCTTACTTTTTTTTACTGTGAGTATAAATAATATTGTCAAATTTACACTGACATGTTCTAACATTACAAAAACCCCTCAAGATCGCTGCGTGTTGCTGTACTTCCAACTCTAATTCAAAGCAACGAAACAGCAGAAATACTTATACTTCGTTCAACAGCATTTCGCGCTTTCCAGCAGCATTTCGCGCTCCGCTGTACTGCTGCTGCTGCTTTTTTCTGCTGGTTGGTATAAATTAAAAACGAAAACTAGTATTCGTAGTTTTTTTAGAAGCATTTTTCTCCCCCGGGTTTATCTCATCCCCTGTCCCCCGTATCACGGCTGGCATTTTTGTTTTTTTGTAGCAACCCTCCCACAGACCTGGTAATTGGTGCACGGCCTGGCTCTTTCACAGAGGGCACTGCCCGTAAGCACACCGTCACGACGATCAACTTTGCCGCTGCGGCTAGGCAGCGAACGAAATGGACGGCTCTCGAGGAGCCACGGGGGCCGTCGACGTCGGAGTGTCGCATCTCAATATGAACATCAATGTCATAGGAGGTGGTCATGGGCTTGGTAGCGCTGCTACTACTACCGCAGTGGGCGTTCAGGGAAGCAGCGATGCTAATACGGGCGACTCTGCTTCGTCCTCTCCTCCGGTGCGTGTTCGCGAGAGCTACAGCTCGCTCGCCCGCGCCGCGTGCTCTCTATGCCCTCGGTTTACCTCGCTTGTGGTGCTCTCGGGGTTCTCTCTGTCTCTGTGTGCTTGGCGTGCTGTGCCTGTGTGCCTGTGGCTTAGGAGGAGCCATCCATACATATCATACCAGCCACAATCGATTCGCAGAATTCTACTGCTGCTGCATACATGCTACCCCTTGCAACTCACGGCCAGCGTTGGGTGCATTGCAGCAATGGGCTCCCCGGCAAGAGCATTGGCGCGTGCCAGCCAGCGGATATCTTTGATGCGCAGGGCATGACCCTGCTTGCTGTGGTTGGCTCACATACCCCTCGATGAACCATGCCCATGAAATGATCGATCTACGAAAGGCCTGGACTTCGTGTCGGTCCTCGTGATATCGTTTTGCGTCGTGCTGCTTACTTTTTTGCTTTTTTTGGGGAGTCTATACTAAAAACGTAACATTTGTTTGCTGTCGTGAATATATGCTGTTGTTGTGGGACGTTTTCGTGCATTGGGCAAGACCTCTCGCCCAGCTGTCGTGTACCGCACACAGCAGCAACAGAAGCAGCACCCGCAGGGCAGCAGCAGCAGCAGCAGCAGCAGCAGCAGTAGCCCGCACTAGCAAGGCTCCCCGCTCTCCCTGCCGCCCTGCATGGCTTTCCCCCCCCCTGTGCACAGCATGCTGGCCAGCACTGCACGGCCCCCAACCCTCCCCGCCATGCCCGCTCTGTCCACACCTTCCCATCCTTCTATATCAATCAGCTGTTCCGTTCCACTCGTAGCCTACGCTAAAGGCCTCTCGTGGTGTGAATGTGTGTCGTGAATGTCGTAATCCTCGTGTGTTTGATGACTTCGTACATACCTGGTAAAACTCTTCTCCCGTACGTATGATATGATATGATCGGGCGTGATATCATATCATTGAGTACCAAAACCCAACCAACCAGAATTGGGCCTTCATCAGATGTACACTTCTTGCTGCTGTCAAATTTATATAATGCTGTCGTACGTCGCACCCAATATCGGTGGCCCCTCGATAGTGCCGGTGTGTGCCAACCCGAAATGCGAGCACTATAGCTGAAACCGGCACTACTCCGCACGCCTCCTTTATTTGTCATTCCCAGTTGTTTCAAGCGATTTCTCAGGCACTGGCACTATAGAGGGACCCCACTACTACTGTACAAACTTTTCAAGTAGTCTCAGTATTACCAGATACTCGCCTACTCCATGCTCGCGGACTCGTATTTTGTGGGTATTTTTCCGTCCCTCCACTAGTTCGTGCATATAAGGACCTTTTTTGTCCACATTAATGACTAAACGATCCTTACATTTCGGTTTGAGTGGTGGGCCCAGTTCATCGTGGGTTATACACCCGGGACCAGGGTGTACCTGTATGTCGCCGAATACTACCGTTCTGCTCTATGGCTGTAACGCTGACAACGCTGAGATTCGTTGTATGCGGGCATACCCGAGGCACATTAATCCTGGTATCATAGACATGGTACTCTAGTAGGATAATTACCATGCATTTTGGTAGTTATTCCAGGTTATTCATCTAAAAATATTCGTACCCGAGGGTATGAATATGCCTATAAATATGTCTGCGGCACGAGTGTTTTTCCTTGTGGTCGAAGCGCTGAAAACCCATTTCGAGTTTTCAGCATTTTATTGCGATAGTGATGTGCAGATGGTTTGTATTTAGTTCTATCTGCCAGGCTATATGATACTACGCAAAAAGCTTGCGTGTGACTGATGTTATCCGCGCAGCAACATCGGCAGCTCGAACAAAGTGCTGGCATTTACGTTCTCCTGACTGGTAATTGATGCTTCTTGGCTATTGATACATTGTGTGGCCCCTCCCTCTACAGTGCCGTTTTGTGCCGGCCGGAAATGTCTGCACTCTAGTGGCAACCGGCACTACCCTGCTACAATTTGTTGCTCCCAATTGTGCCGAACGATTTCACAGGCACTATATTGGGTGGCCTACTCAACCGGCGCTTTAGAAAACCTCTACTAGTACAGCTGTACGTTGGAAAAAAAAAAGGCACCCCAACGATACCGTCCCTCAAAACGAAAACCCCAACCCCATGCCAGAAACCCACCCCACGCCTCGAACCAACCCAAAAACTCCCCGCCCCCCCCGCCCAACCCCAACCCCACCCCACCCACCTTTAACTGTAGCCCAAACTCTAGCCACTCCCCCCTCTTGAGCGCTCTTAAGCGAAAGGTGAATATTTATGTCATGTTGGAATATCAAATTGAACGCCCAAATGGTGTCTCTATTTTACGTTGGAACGGTGCTCCGCCTTTGACAGGGATGCATGGCCAATTTTCAAATGACCAAGCAAGCAACAAACTTGGTCCCCCCCCCCCCCTCCTCCTCTTCAATGAGCCCCCCCCTCTCCTCATTCCCCCCCCCCTAGCTCCCCTCCCCGGCTTTTGGAGGGATGCTAGGTCTATGGTCTCATAACCCCCCCCCCGCCGCCGCCTCCATCCAGCAGGTGGTCGCCTACAGCGCCTCAAACGGGGGGCTACCTAGCGGGCGGTCCCGGTCCCCGGGTTTCGACGTGGAAAACAAGGCCTCCACCGACGCCTCCAGTGCGGCTTCCGTATTTTTCGCCGGTGCTACCGTGGTCACAGGGGTGACCCCCCCGGCAACATCGTCTTCGATCGCCCCTGGGGGTGGGGGGGGGGTGGGGGCGGGGCGGCCTGGGGGGGGGTGGGGCGCGACGTCGGGGCTTGGCAGCGCGGAAGATGCGAGGAAGGATGTCGATCGCGCGTTCGCCGGGTCGATGCTGCAGCGGTCGACTTCTGCACCCCCTGTTTCTGATCATGTGAGGAGTTGGTAGTGCTAGTAGGGAGGGGGGCGGGGGGCGGGGTTCTCATTGCTTGTTTGCCTTAATAGTTGACTTTTTTCCACGCAGGGAGGGTTAGTGTTGATGTGTTGTGGGGGAGGTGGAGGGAGGGCTAGCTTGGGAGGGGCTGGGGCCTGTTTTTTCTTTGTTTAGGTAGTTATGCGGGTGGCTGGTATTGTTCCAGGTACCGATATGTGGCGTGGCTTCCATCTGTTTATTGGCGGGCTCTCTTGTTGAGTGTTGAGGTTGCTGCTGGTTTTTAGCTTGTGCTGGAGTCTTTGCTGCTGCCGCTGCTTGTGGCGTGCTGCTGCTTGCTGCTGCTGCTGCTGCTCGTGCTGCTGCTGCTGCTCGTGCTGCTGCTGCTTGGCTGGGTGGACGTAGGAGTGTCTGCATCCCGAACTTAAGCATTTCATAGCATACGAAATACCGATACATGTATTCGAGTACGAGTATCTAGATCCGGTTTAATGGTGATGGGGAAGAAAGAAACAAACAAACCAAAGCGGAGCCGGAAAAATAAAGGCAAGAATAAAGAAAGAGACGGATACATACATACGTATCCTATGCACGTACATATCATGTGAAAATGATACCGCCGTACTAATACTATACCGCACCGGCAAAAACAGGAAATCACAAAACGCAGCAGAGAGAAACAGCCAGCACGGCACGCGAGCGGTACAGGTCCGTACGCATATCACAGCAGCAAGCATTACAATACCATTGACATTCATTCAGTACGTATATAATACGTATGTACTGCTGTACTTTTTGGGAAATCGTGTCAACCCAAAGCTGGAACCACCACGGTTACTTATGTTCAATAGTTATCATATGTATGGCATGGGTGAGTATCTACGATGGGTGTTTTCCTTTTTTTTCTTCTCTTTCACTTTTTTATTTTTCAGAATTTCGATGGGCAGCTCGCATGTGCGTCGGGTGTCGGGTCCCGTCATACGGTAAACGGTGAAGACGTGAAGACGTCCCGCGATTTTGTCTTCATTGTTTTTTTCAAGTTGGATTTTTTCATTTTTTCCCGTCTTTTTTTTTTGTGCGTCGGTTATGTTCACGGGCGCCCTGAAAATTTCGTACGCGTACTGCTGCTGTCTGGTGCGCGCTTGCACATATATTCGTACAGCAAGCAGCACATGCGTATGATACAGCAGCAGAGCAGCAGCTGCCTGTAAACGCTGCAACAGAGTGTTGTTACTCGTTTTGCACCAACAAAGTAGATACATACGATAGCTTTTTTTAAGGGTCCCCACGATGAGATACTAAACGGGTACGCAAGGGGCCTCAAATTCCTGCTCACCCTTTTTTCCAGATTTACCCTTATAAAAAAATCAACCTACTTCCAACTCCTATGTTTTTTCGAGTCTAACTCCAGGTTTTTGTTCCCATTTTGGGAGTGCGGCGGTCAAGGGGTTAGCCCCTTGAGAGCCCTGAAAACCCCTCCCCATACTTATTCCAAGTATTTTGCCCCCCAGAAACGGGTTTGCAGTTGTGAGGCGTTAACCCTCTGGGGGTTTCAGAGGGGAAAACTGAAAAATAATGAAATAAACCAGCATGGACCTGCCACACGAAGCGGGCGGCGGGCTTAAGAGGTTGGTTGGTTAGATGACGATCGGAATTATGCGCCTATTTATAGGAGGTTCAAGACGCGTGCACCACGATATAAATTCCACTCATCCAGCTGCGCCTTTTCACTATTTATGTGTTGATACTCGTAGGCGTTTGATAAAGACGCTCATCTCAACTGGCTTGATCGCTTTTTTTTCGTTTAGTTTTTGGGTGCCTGATGGGTTCATGGGCCTAATCCCTTGCAGTGGCCTCCGCGACACCCGTTTCTTTTTATTTCTTTTTTTTTTGTCGTCACCTTTTCTCTTTACGTATGACAGCTCAACCCGTGTGCGGGTTCTTCGCGTTGAACTGATTTTTCTACCCATCTACATCCAGCGCAACCAGTGTCGGTGCCGATGATGCCTCCTAGAATGACGAGCCTTGTGGTCACGAGCTACTGCTGTCAAGAGGTCTATTACTAGTCTCAACCCGTAAGATTTTTTTGGTGGCATGCGGTGTAGTCGGGCTTTTTCAGGCGCGAGTACTCGTAGTGAGACGTATGAATATGTACCAGTAGTATGAACCTGGCACGTCGTAGGCTGCCTCCCGATTGCCTCCCGATTTCATATTTTCATTTTTCTGGCGGAGGCATTAGGTTGCGTTAGCTATGATTTATGCGTGTATGTACCACTTTTCGTTTTGTTTTCTTGTGTTTTTTTTTCCGTGGGGTATTTTCCTCCACTCCAGAGGGACTGGAGCCTGGCATGTGACCACGGACTTGATTATGCGAGTTAATGTGAGAACAACATCAATAGCAACAACAACAACCCTCAGCGACCTTCTGGACTAAGAGTCGTCCCACGGTGGGCTAGGGTCGCAGCGGATTCTTTTTAGCTCCTATCACGATGAGCTCAGCATCTCGCCCGAAAAAGTAACTACGAGGATATTTTGTAAAGATATTTCATTCGCGCACCCCGTCCGTCCAGCATGTCTATGCGCTAATTAATCCTCGAAAATAGACTCGAAAACCCATGATCATGCTGACCGATAGTTGTCAAGACTAGAGAAGCTCAACCGGTCAGATCGGTCTGAAACGTTTTGCCCCAAAAAGTACGACCTGTACCGTACTCTCGTACAGCAGTTGTGGGATGAGTCGCATGCCTTCATTTTTACCGTACTGCTCTGGGATGGCTCGCATGCCTTCATTTTTTTAGTGCGCATAGGGTTCATTCAGCATTCCCACTTTTCAGCTTTTTATGCTCGTCGATTTTCATCGACTTTGATAGTATGCCGAGCCCCAGGGGCAATACACTTTTTGGTTTGGTTTGTTGTGTCCCCACACTGGGTGGGTTGTTCTTCCACTCTAGAGTGACTGGAGCCTGTCTTATGAGCACGGACTTAATTATTCGAGGTAAGGTGTAGTCGTGCCTGGAAAACGCCACTATAGATGAAGCTAGAACATGTGTTATGGGCTCGCAACGTGGCAGGGACGTCGGCATATGACGGGCTTATCCGCCCCGACGCACTTCGTGCGTATTCAGGGTGCGGCCCCTTTAACCCGTTTAGCACCGCAGTCCCGTCAAATTGAACAAGGCATTTGGATTTAGACTACTAATAGGAAATATTCTAGGAGTTGGAGATGGGTTTTAGAGTAACCCCTTTAGAGCCCGAACGCCTCCTTTCACTAAAATCAAGTAATTTCCCCCCACAACGGGTTTCCACTTGTGAAGGCTATACCAATAGACTATGTCTACACTGGCTGTATTTTTTTGTTTATTTTTTTTAGAACTGCACTACTGCAATGTACCCGTCTTTCTTGGGGGGGCGGCAAATTACAGTGTAGTTAGTTGTAATTTGCTTGGGATATTTTCGCGGCTCTGAAAGGAGACGGCTTATCTGCCGCCGATGCGTTTTGCATTCGTACCTGGTACAGCAGTACAATTCGACGCGAATCGATGAGGGAAGAAAATGCTGAATTTTCTCGCGACAACAATGAAGGCACGTCGACGAGGGAACAACACGCTGAATTATTCTCGCGACAAAAACGAAGGCACGTGCCGTAGTGGGGAGGGGGGAGGAGGGCTCTGCCGCTAGATGTGACCCCGGATCTGGGAGGGAGGGCGAGAGTAGTGCGAGGATAATAAATGGGATGGAAGAAAAAATGGTGGGGCACCTGATCTAACAGGCATCCGTAACTTCTGTTTTATTTTTATTGTTTTCCATCCACCATTTTGGTCCAGCGGATGAGGAAAAATAAGCTTGGGCCCACCACGCCCCCTCCTATTTTTCATACGCGTCGTGTGTCAATTTAACTCGATTGTGTTCGCAATCCAGCGCGTGCTGGCTCGCCCTTCAGTTCCCGTGGTGGCGACGGCGCGAGCGGCCGCCGTTGTATACCGATGCGTGAGTGTGTCGACCCGGCCTGAACCCTCTGGATCAGGTGCGGTGGAGATGGCCACCCTGAACGTCGTCCATAACAGGAGAAAACGGACTTTTTAACCCTTTTAGAGCCCCAAAATCCCTTTCCCTATCATAACTTGACAAGTAATGTTGTAAATAGAAAAGTGTTTCCAGTTGTAAGGGCCATTTACGACAGGAAACCCATTCTCGAGGATAAATTACTTGGGCTTAGTATGGAAAGAGTTTTGGGGGGCTCTCTGGTAAGAGCGGTCAAATTGGCTTGTCACGCCTTCAAGAAAACATGATGAATTATTTGTGTTGACTCGCCTATACGATTTGTGTATAAGCAACTGCTCTTGCTGCTGCTGTATGCTTCGTATGCCTATTATGAGGTCGGACGATGTGTATTTGGTCGTTGCGTTGGACATGAAAATGTTGTCGCGGTTCGATCTCCAGCTGTGCAACAACTACACACAAACACAAGAGCTTGAAACACGGCTGCCGTTGATTGTACTGCTGCTGCTGCTGTTTTACTGATTTTGTGGTTGCGAGCATGAGCGGCTGCTGTCGAAAAAAAAAATCCACCGCTTTTATTAATCGTTTTGTAACGACACGCACTCCGCTCGTACATACCCGGTACACGCTGAGGCCCGCACAACCACACGCAGAGAAGCACTGTCTGTGACTTTCACAAAGGAGAGAGCCCCAAACGCGGCTGCTGTTGCACCGTCGTGACTGCCACAAGTGCAGAGCCTGGAGGGCCATGTGTGATGCAGTAGCACAGAAGCAGAGCGAGAAAAAACAGCAATATTTGGGTTTCTATGGACCCTGCGCGGCTCGGCAATCCGAAGCAGGCGGCAGTATGGGCCTTGCTCTGTGGGTCTTGCCCGGTACGGCTACCTCCCAGGTGCGTGGAGCGCAACAAATCGATAAATAGTAGCTAGGCGCGAATCTCCTAGGTAGACGGATGGAGAGAGGGCTGTTTTGTCAGGCGAGGTGTGTTACGTGTCCAGTGCAAAGTTTACAACATAACAGGGCTGGGTGCAACAGATGCGTATGATGTTCGACAGATGTGGTGGTGGTGGTGCTGGTGCTGCTGGCTGTATGTAGCTGCGTCGTAGCGAACGGCATAGAGGGTAAAACCGATTGGATTGATGCTGTACAGCGGGCGCGAGAGCGGCACGGATAAAAAGTGTGAGAGCGGAGCGGGCTACTGAAAATGCGCCAAAAATAGCGGGGTTTTTCCTTAATGTGCTGGGCTCATCGAGGCGGAACGCAACGCCTTAACAAAAGAGCCAGCTCAGCGGCTTTAAATGCTCAGAGCACGCGCCACGGAGCTCGGCCGGGATCCAGACACGCGTCGAAATGTACCGACGGACCCATTGCTTGCCCAGCAGCCGAAGCGAGAGAAAAAAAACCTTCAGCTGCCGGAGAACAACATGCCAATAAAAAAGCCGCATATATATATTACGTACACATATTCTACCAGGCACCAGGTAGATGTTCTTGAATATGATGATATGGGTTTCTTATAAATGGACGTCGTGGTGGTGTGGTGTGTTTGTCTGCCTGTCTCTACCGGCGAGACTGCGCTAAAGTAAAGCGTTCTTTGTTTCTGTTCCGTAAGTTTAGTGTTTTTGGTGTTGGGTTGGATTGGCGCTTTGCCGTTTGCTGTGCACACCGACGCTCCTGCCGCCCGACGCACAGCTCCCAACACACCCCGCCAGCCCCGTCCTGCTGCTTCTGCTGCTCTTGCTCTTGCTTGGACTCTTCCTCCTCTTGTTCTTCCTCGCCCTTCTACCCTTTGCGTCCTTGTGCGTCGCTGCTTCTTTTATTCTCTTGCCGTTCCTCCTCCGTTTCGTCCCCCTTGTTCTCTTTCTCCACCACCTCCTCCCTACAGTACCCACCTCCTTCCTCCTTCTCCACCACCATCTCCTCCACCTTTTTTCTGCCACTCCGCCTTGTTTTCTTCTTGTTCGTCCTCCTTTTTGCCTTCCTATCCTTCCCTTCTTTCCCACCTCCCCTTCCTCCTTCTCTCCCTCGTTCTCCTATCCTCCTCCCCCTTCTCCTCCAACTCCTCCGCCACCGCCTCCTCGTCCCCGGCTTCTACTTTCTATTTACCTCGGTTTTCTCCTGCTCTCCCCCTTCCTCCTCGGGCTCATACACACCAAATGCGATGTGTCACACCCAGTACCTGATATGTGCGTGCTGTTCACATTAAACTGGTATTTTCACCCATCTTCATGCAGCATAACCAGTGTCCATGCCCATGTCTCCTAGAGAGACGAGCTCTGCTACTGCTGTGGTCACAAACTACAGGACAGATATACAGGTCAATGTATTTACATTTATGTTTACTGAAGAGTAGAAACTGCCTGAACTGCTGTTGCATGCTGGTATATAGGCTACGACGGGTATGCCGCTACGATTGGGCTTCTTGTATGAGCATTTTTTATTACCTGAACTGAACCCCTTGTCGTTATTTGTGCTGGTACCTGGTATGCAATACTTGCTTAGCGCTTTTAGCATGTTTAGCACCCTAGTCCCGACATGGGCACAAAATGCTTGGGGTTAGACTAGGAAAACAAAATAGGGATTGGAAATGGGTTAAGAGAGTTATGGGTGTGCGATGTATGTGTGTGGTGTTCGCTTTAAAGCTGACCTTTCCACCCATTAGCATCCAGCACAACCAGTGTCCGTGCCGATGCGTCCCAGAGAGTGCGATACAACAGCAGTGCCACAGAAGTGCAACACCACTACGGACTGATTCTACGATAGCCCCTCCCCAAAACCAGCGATTTCGTTCAGCGAACGTTTCATGGCTGATCGACACGAGGAAGGGTTCTGTTGAAAAAAAAAAAGCCTCCATATGTTTTCCTTCTGACAAAGGACTACTACTACTATCGAACGATGACGTCGGGGTGGCAAGGGGCACCGCATTTCAGGAGGTACGGCCGGGAGCTGGTTTTTGTAACCGGCGATTTCGTTAAAAGAAAAGTTGGGGGGGCTACCGTAGTAAGACTACGCCTCGCAACAACCGCGTACGGTATCGACTATTAGTAGTAGGTTAATGCCTTCACTACAGCGAGGCGTATTCCACACTCATTCCTAGTAATTTGTCCCCTTAAACGAGGGTGCACCCCTCAAGGGGCTAAAGGTCAACATTCAGAGTGTGATTTTTTAATTTTTTGGTTTTTGCTGTTTACTTTCCAGCTCAACTCTTGGAGCAGTTTTTTTTTTCGCTTTTTACTTTCCAACTCAAGCTTGGAGGAGGTTTTTGCGCTCAGGGACCTTCTGGACAAGCCGTGGTCACAGATGTCTTCCATTTGCCCCCACCCCCCCTCCTTGTGCGGTTGGCACCGACGCTGTAAAAGAATACATGCATATTGGGGTTGGCGTTGGTTGGCAACGACGCTGTAAAACATTCCAAGCACTACGTGAACTAGACAACCAGGATACGTTTTTTTTTGTTTTTGGCGGTCATCATGATGGTTATCGAGTTAGATAATATTTGTGCGGGGTGGTGAACCCCAACTCCACACAAGGGGAATGATCGCATCACTTAGTGTGAATATGGTAAGGCACCCACGAGGCAGTTGCATAGTAATGCCCATTGCCGTCTCTGGAGTGGCCACACCAGAAAACAAAATAACTCGTTGGCGCTGTCATCCGCAAGCAACAAAGTAGGCACAAGGTGCCGAAGTCCGTCTTACGAGCGGTTCTTGGAAGGCTGCAGTTCACCCTTCATGCGACTCGTGCACAGATGGATTAACATGACCCTGTTGACCCTGGTACAAGCTAATTCTAAGGGGAATCGCCGACCTATATCCTTTATGAGGAAACACACAGTAATACGCACGATCGGAGTATCACACAGCTTGCACAAGATGAGTTCCGACGAGATCTTCGATCTCACAGCTGGAGTGCATTTTTTTTTGTTTAATATATACCCTGGTGGTAAATAGGTAAATAGGACCGAATATGGTTATACTCGTAGTGAAAGCAGGGAAATATGTTATTTTTTGTGTTCACCGTGGATTGTGAATGCTAGATGGCAATCGACCTTGCACTATACAGGATGTTGGAGTACTCTTTCGGACGAGGTCTTGACAAGACAAGATATTTTCACCGCACTATACTGGGCCCCCCGCCCTATTGAAAACGGGACCACGACTGTACAGGGGGAGCCGCGATTTTCACAGGGCTCGATTGAACCTCTCTCTGCGACCGGAAACCCGCTTTTGGGGACAATTTACTTGGAATTTGTATAGGGAGAGGTTTGCGGGGCTCTTAACCCCTTCACAACTGGAAGCCCGTTTTTGGGGACAAAATTACTCGGACGTAGTATAGGGAGGGGTTCGGGGGCTCTTAAGGGGTTAAGGAGTTTAGAGAGAACAAACGGCCTCGCACGGGCGTACCAAAAGCTACGTAACACCCATTTCGATTTAAGGCAAGTACCGGGTCATGAATAAGAGGGGTATAATTTGCTTGGCGCCCTTCTATTTGCCCGTGTTTGGCTCTGCAAAAAATAATCTACACTACGAGCAGCTCTTAAGTCGTTCCCAATAACGTGGTGGAGTAAAGCGGTTAAATGCTGTACCAATGTTGTAGTAGTATTAGACTAGATACGAAGCTTTTTGTTCAAGATGGCGCTCGAATTCGTACGCTTTGCGTAGAGCCAAACTCTCACATCGACATCGTTCGCATTCGTACACGCTATGCATAGGGCCAAATTCTCACATCGACATGGCTGCCTCATATACCGTAGATGCCATGTGTGCAACGATCGAAGTGTCACACGCAGCTTGCAACCATGAGTTCTGATTGTTTTTTCGATCTCACGGCTGAAGTGCAATTTGCATTTTTTTTTTCTAAATATGCCACATGTACCATTTGGTGAGTATAGGAAGCGGCTATAGTCTTGTGAGCCATAATTGCACTCTTTTCCCCCACAAAACTAGACCCACGTTTTTTTTAAGCGGAAAAATCTTAATACTTGGATTTATTTGACGGGTGGTCATTTTTTTGCCGTGGTGACCAGACGCGTTTGAGGTTGGGGCATTAGGTAGGTTCATGGCAGTGACGTCTTCATTAAAAAACAGAACTACGACGCTGCAGGTGTGAGGTCGAAAAATCAATAAAACCTCATACTTGCAAGCTATTACCAGGTGTGTCAATTGGACTACTACTAATAGCTGTGTTTCTGTCAACACCTTGGGGAAGGAAAGGTGCCGGAAAAAAACAATTTGTGCAAGAAACAAGCTTCGGCCACACGAAGCCAGAACCCGGCCTGCAGGGGTAGGACATTCAGGAGGGAAAAGGTGCACAAGGGACAGGTCACGATCTAGATCATCTAGATCTAGATCATCTAGATCTAGATCATCTAGATCTAGATCATCTCGTTCGATAAATCCTGTGTATGCCGATATGAGAGATTGTGCGGGATGGGTATCTAGAGAATGTAGATCCCACCGTGTAAGCATGTGCTAGATCGTACAGATCGTCATATGGCTCCCACGGGGTAACTCACATGAGCTAGACCGTACAGATCTTCCCTTAAAAAGCTAGATCATCTAGTGGGGATAGATCATCTGTGCGATGTGTGAACAGGTGTCGGAAAAACGGTGACGCTATTACGGCGTCGGCGAGGTACGAAGCAACCTGCTTAGAAATCTAGATCATCAAGTGGGGATAGATCATCTGTGCGATGTGTGAACAGGTGTCGGAAAAACGGTGACGCTATTACGGCGTCGGCGAGGTACGAACCAACCTGGGCTGCTGGGGTATATTGTACAGGGTATCGTTGTTGATGGGGGTATCGAGGTATCTACCCGAAGTTGAATGCAGGATTTTCACGACACGGGCACTGCATGATGCAACTTGTACGGCGCGCGCTCGCCCGATGAAGGATGGTTGATGAAGAAGCACCCGTGTCTTGCGTTTTGCCGCTGTGTCTACATCCATGAGGACTTGATTGACAAGTTTAATACAGTTATGATATAAATAGTAGGCTCCCCGATTCAAGAGCACCCGAGATAAAAGCAGTCGGGACTTAACCTCTTTATAGAGCCCCAAAATATCTCATCATACTAAATTCAAGTAACTCGTCCCAAAAAAACGGGTTTCCAGGTGTATAGGCGTTGAGACCCGGCAAATCCGCTCATGTCCCGCCGTACTAAAAACCACGCATTGCCCAGTACAGATGAGAGCAATCGGTGTTCCGGAGCGCCTGTTTCAGCTTGTCGCAGGGTGCTCTTGAATTGGGATACCCACTCTATGGCGTGACCTCGCGATAGTGCCGGTCCTTTTAGTGCGGGGCTCCAGTTTCGTGGGGTGGAAATATAGTTTTATAGATATTTCGGCCTTTTTTCGTCCTGCACAGTACCCTGCTCTTCCGGGATATTTCGCGGTCCCACGGTATGGTGCCGGTATTGTCTGGCAAGCCACCGCCCTTCACAAGGCACCACGCCTGTATTTAGGATCAGGGCGGGCGGGGCGGCACCGCACCGAAATTTGCTCAACACGCTTGCCACATGAAATTTCGCACTTTTTTTCTGGGGTTAGTTTCCACTCTAGAGTTGCGGTAGGGTCCCAGTCCCCCCAACAAGGCGGTCTGAATAAGGTGGTATCCCGATATAAGGCGGTCAAAAATCGCTTGCCGCGGCTGGGGAATTGCGCTCACCAACTGGAATGGATAAGGCGGCCTCCCCCTACAAGGAGGTAATATAATATTAAGGCGGTCATATTGCTCTGGCACACCAACCGCCTTACTGAGGGATGAGGCGGTTTCCCCATATAAGGCGATCATATTGCTCTGGCACACCAATTGCCTTACTGCACCAAGTGCCTTACTGGGGGATAAGGCGGCCTCCCCCTATAAGGCGGTCGTATTGCTCTGGCACACCAACCGCCTTACTGGGGGGTAAGGCGGCCTCCCCCAATAAGGCGGTCGTATTGCTTTGGCACACCAACGGCCTTACTGGGGGATAAGGCGGCCTCCCCCTATAAGGCGGTCATATTGCTCTGGCAACCACCGCCTTGGTTGGGTGGAGGACCCCCTGCTGTAGACGCAAACTACGATAGAGGCAGCACGTTTCGCTATAGTGGGGTCCGAAGAACACGCCAGCTAGCGCTGGATTGCGAAGGCAATTGAGTTAAGTCGACACACGACGTGTATGAAAATGCATGGAAGTGTGGTGAGCTTAAGCATTATTTTTCCCCATCCGCCGGAGGATGAAGAAAGTAGCACTTTTCGTCTGAAATGTTTTCTGAATGACGGGGCTCCTTAACCCAAAATCGTCGGCAAAAAAATAAATAATAAGCCGTTTTTTTATTGGCATGATTCTCGCCGTGTACCAAGGCCATGGGATATTTCATCCGGCAGCAGTTTTGTTTGTCTCCAAATCAGTTTTTTGGAGAGGTCTTCAGCTCCCAAATTGATCAACCTCAGAAAAATCAATGGTTGGTGCACCTCTATTGTAGTATGCGTCTCGAGTGGAACCTGCCTTGCGATTACGAAGCAGGCTTTATGGCGAGGAACCAATGTTAGGACAAGGGGGAATTTTCAGGAGTGTGTATTAATGGTATGCCCGGGTAAACAAGCCGGTAATTTTGATAATACCTGTTTTTTTTGCGTGCAGCCCGGCATCCAATTCAGGGGTCCCTCGGACCAAGCAGGTGTTGTCGCTCTTGTCGTAGATTGGGTATACTATCGTCTTTGGTACAGGTAGCACATGACGTGACAAACCCGATTTGGCCGCTTTTTAACCCGTTCTCAACTGGAACCCCGGATTTTGGTACTTAATTACTTGGACTTAGTATAGGAAGGGGTTTTGGGGCTCTTACGGTATTTTAAGTCCGTTTTTTTTCTATTATTACAGATGCTGTTACATCAGGTGCGCCCCCACTGTACCCGGGTATGAACCCCACCATACAGTGTTTTCGTCATACCTGGGTTGGTACTCGTGTCCCCAGAATATATACCCTACTAAATATATATACCGGTATGTATTATAAAAATAAGAAGACACTCCAGCTGTGAGATCGAAGATTTTGTCGAAACTCATATTTGCAAGCTGTGTGTGATACTCCGATCGCGCGTATTACGGGTTGTGTGTCCTCGTTAAGGATATAGGTCGGCGACTCCCCTTGGAACTACAGTGTAGCTTATCAGGGTTAACAGAGGGTGATGTTAGTCAGTCTGTGCGCGGAAACTGTTGAACCCGTTTTTGAGGAAGACAACATCTGACAGCTATGGAAGGAAATGCATCAGTATATATATTATGAAAAATGAAAGTACACTCCAGCTGTGAGATCGAATATTTTTGTCAAAACTCATCTTTGCAAGCTGTGTGTGATACTCCGATCGCGCGTATTACGGGTTGTGTGTCCTCATCGAGGATTTTTTCTTTTTCTTTTTCTCACACTTTTACTTTCCAGCTTCTGGAGACAAGCCGTGGTCACAGGTGTCGTCCCTTCTCCCCCCCGGTTCTTGCCTTCAATTTTTATCGCGCATAGGGTTCAGCAATCCCACTGCTCGTCGATTTTTCATCGGCCGTTGCTAACTCCCGCTCTCGCGCTTTCCGCAAGGCAATTTGTGCACAAGAAAAAGTCCCAACGAATTTATACGAGTATGCACTCGGCGGGGCTCGAACTCACGAAACTGACCTATACCGGGCTCGAGGACAACCTGATACGCCACCGGGGCGACCGGCACAAGGATACAGGTCGGCGACTCCCCGTGGAACTACAGTGTAGCTTATCAGGGTCAGCAGGGTGATGTTAGTCTATGCGCGGAAACTATAAAACCCGTTTTTGAAGGAGACAGAATCTGACAGCTGTGGAAGGAAATCCAGCAGTATATATATGCCCTTGGTGCATATACGTACTTGCAGTATGTCCCAGAGTATAAACCCAAAAAAACTTGCACATGGGGCACTGATACTATACGTCGTCCTTGTGTCGCAGATCAAATATATCAGGAAACGGCAATTTTCCGATAATTTGCCTTGACTGACGGCAAACTGCTAGGTTTCAGTGTGGAGCGGTCGATTTGCCCCCCGTGACCGCTGGACGTTTTCTCCTGACTGACGGTTTCCTGACGTCTTTGCTCCCCCACCCTAGATGGATGGTTGGTAAACCGGCCTTTCTGCAAGTGTTGGTCGTTGTGTCTGGGCTCTCAAAAAGTTAAGCCGTTGATTCTTTCGGGCTTTTCGCTGGGCTTTTTACCCCTACAGCCGGGTGCAATATATACCGGGTATAATACGTAGCTGGAAATTGTTTTGGTCATACAGTACTCGGGTAGGTACCAGGTACGAGTACCCCCACAGGATATGTCTTACTAATGATGGACATTTCGCTGTTGGTATTTCAACCTCGTGCTGACCCCGGATGGTTGGAGAGACCGCCTCTCTACAGGTGTTGGTCGCTGTGCCTGGGCTCTCCAACGGTCAAGCCGTTGACTTTTGGGCTGTTCAGCCCTATGCCCAAAAAAACACACCTGGTTGTTGCTATGGTCATAGTCGGATAGGTGCCGGGTACCCGCAGAGTATACTTCGTAGGCATATCCCACACTATTTCGTACACGCACTGCTGTTGGTTGTTTCGTAAGATTGTTCTAACAACGTCAGCTGTGAGATGGACAAAATTAGGGTCGATACTCATCTTTGCAAGCTGCGTGACACACCGGCCGCCCGTTGTACCTCTATTGGCCCTGGATGGTTGGAGAGACCGCCTTTCTACAGGTGTTGGCGGCTGTGCCTGGACTCACGAAAGATTACGTCGTTGACTTTTTTGGGGGCTTTTCACGCCTCTGCCCTTCGCAGCAATTAACTCTTTGAGGATTTTTCAAGCCTTTTGGGCTGTTGGGATACCATGTGGGTCATATTATACCAGGTATCAAACATCTACTGCTGTGGGACGAACGTGTTGCGGTAGAGTGTGGGCCTCTTCTAAAAAATGCCAGTTAAATGGTGCCACTGTTCTCTACAATGCCGGTAAGTAGTGCCACTGCTCTTTATAGTGCGGCTGTGAAATCGCTTGTCACGACTAGAACTCCCTGTTGTAATAGGAACCCTATTCGCAATAGTGCCGGTGCCCTGAGCAGTGCCGGTGTTTTGGGTTGGCACGTACCGACACTATTGGGAGCCAGCTCCCCACTGCTGTGCAAGCATCTCCATGTTTCGCACGTGTGGTTCAGCTACTCGCGTTTGCAGGTGGGACACGCCCTCTAGATATGGGCAGCTACAACAGCAGTACGCATGAGTTATGTGGTCGATGGTCTAACCATAAATTATTTTGTTCGACTTTTTTTTTCCCCCTCTGAAACCCGAAGCAAAGATGCCTGGAGACGGCACTTTCAGGCCTTGACCGACGGCAATTTTCCGATATTTTGCCTTGGCTGACTGCCAAACTGCTAGGTTTTAGTATGCACAAACAAATATGCCGGGAGGCGGCACTTTCAGGCCTTGACCGACGGAAAGTTTCCGATCATTTTTCTTTCGGTCCGGGTCTAAAAAATAATTTCCAGTTATTTTTTTTCAATGTGTCTGCAGGGTTGTTTCTGCGAGGAAAAGATGAAAAACAAATGGCGTAACAAGCTAAATCCCTTGGGAAGGCTATAACGAGGCGCACGTGTCAAGTTTTCAGCTCGAAAAAAAAAAACTGACTGAGAATACACCGACGAATCATAAAGCTGTTATTGGCTGGCCCAGCTCGGACGAGTATGATGCACATAACTGAATACCTGGTATGATACACTACTGCTGTACGGAGTATGATGTACTACAAACTCGTACATGGTGTGATGCAATACTCTCCGAGTATGATGGACTACTCGTACAGAGGACGTTTTTTTTTTTTTCACTGTTGTACTTTCCAGCTTCTGGACAAGCCATGGTCACAGGTGCCGTCCCTTCCCCCCGGTTCTCGCCTTCAATTTTTATCGCGAATACTCTTAGGATTCAGCAATCCCATTGCTCGTCGATTTTTCATCGAGTGTTGCTAACTCATGCTCGCGCGCTTTCCTCAAGTCAATGTGTGCACAAGAAAAAGTCCCTACGAATTTGAACTATACACACTACGGAGTACCTCGTATGATACACTACTAACTGCTGTTGTAGTGTGATACACTACTCGTAGAGAATATGATGCAATACTCGTGCGGAGTATTATGCACAACCTGTACGTACTCCAGCCATCCGCCGCTGTTGGCTTATACGGAGTAGGGTGGTATGTTTACTACTGTGCCTGAAGTACATGACGAGTATGGATAGCTGCCCAGCACGTTTGCGACATGATAGTCATGCTATCTATCAACTACTCATGCTGTAGATGTTCAACCCATCATATTCAAACTATCGATCCACACTAATATGCGAAGCTTAATGTCGTAGTAACGGCACTATTGCGACCTGTACGGTGTTGCTTGGCGGCACTCGCCGACCACACCTACGGCACAACACAGCAAGTTGTTCTCGCTCTCGGCTGCGAGGTTCTTCGTTGAAAATCGAAACAGCTATTATTGTAACAGCAGTGTTGTCTACCACTTTTGGCTTTGTTATTTTTCAGCACCTGCGATGTGTACTTGTGGTGTACCTGGTGTATACTATGTAGCAGGCATGGATAGTGTTGCCTACATGGCGACGAGCGAGAATTTTCCCCGGGGTTCAGCGGCTCCGTTGCCCTTTGCGAGCGTTTGTGGTGCGTCGTTCGCCTGTCATTGTTCGTCGTTTATCGTTTATCGACGGCCAGGATGCAACCAAAGCTATGGTACAAAATTGCTGCAGAGAGCCTGGCACCCACAACACTTCGACCGGTGCTAAAAAATAAAGTGTTACCTGGTGTGTTATACTGGTGTACCAGGTATTATATGTTCCAGGTATCATATGTACGTACGTGTATGAATAAATATCATGGGTACGATGTAGAAGATGAAAATAAACGCCATGGTTCGGATTCCTCGAAGAAAGCAACACAGAACGCAAGTACTAAAATAGCCGGCACTGATGTACCGGTATTGGCATTCTTGGAATATCACAACGGAAATAACCAGTACCGGTATCGATACACTTGGTCTTCGCCTCGTTACTTCCAGGCATTTGAGTAAGACTACAAGGGCTCCGCATGGGTGCCAGCGCATGCTTCGAGTAGGCTAACATGCCTGTGTCATTAGGTTTGTCTCATGTATTGATATATCTTACCAGGTACAAATTAGTTTCAGGGGGAGTCGCCGACTTATATCGTTAATGAGGACACACACAGCAGCACAAGTAGTACGCGCGATCGGAGTGTCACACATAGCTTGCAAAAAGGAGTGTCGACGAAATCTTCGATCTCACAGCTGGAGCGTATTTTATTTTTTTATTTTACACCTGGTATCTGTTTACTACACATGCAGGATCACGTAGATGCCAAACATACATGCTTGTGTAGGTGCTTTGCATGCCAAGTGTTGCGGTAAGATGAATGAAGACAGCGCCACTGATCACGTAGGACAGGATGAAGGCAGTACCTAGTGTCCGAGCACGAAATGCAAGAGCCACAATATAATCGCTTACGTGACATACGTGCAGTGCCCGATAAACCAAGCGATTCGGATGGGACACTCATGGTGCATGAGATCCGTTTGATCAGTTCTCAGACTCGTGTACGAGATTCGTTCGATCAGTTTCTTACACAAATTGACAGGCCGAAAGCGAGAGAGTGATATGGCGAAGCATAAATAGCTGAAAAGTGGGAATGCTGAACCCTATGCGCGATAAAATGAAGGCAAGTACCCTGGGGTAGAAGGGAAGACACCTGTGACCTCGATTTGTCCAGAAGGTCGCTGAGGGCAAAGCCTCTCACGAGTTGAGCTGGAGAGTAAAAGAGTGATTAGAAAATATATAGATACCTGGTGTACATATGCAAGGTATGCTTCAAACTCGTTCCCGTCATCTTTCAATTGATGTAGCATATTTTTCTTAGACTCTGTTTAATTATGACATTCATGATCAGTCTCATTTCTCAAACGCTTTCAAAATAATTGGAAGTATCATGGTATCACTTCTATCCGGCTCGTTTTCGTTCCGTTGTCCGTCTCGATGCTCGGTTTTCTGTATCAGTCTCTTTTTCTGTATTGCTCTGGATGAGGCGGCACAACACGCAAAAATAGCGAGCCCGAACTAAGAACCGGGAAGAAAAAGGATACCGGTAGATACGAAGCCTGCCACGTTATTGTTAATATTATAACAGTAAAATTGCACTCCAGCTGTGAGATCGAAGATTTCGTCGAAACTCATATTCGCAACCTGTGTGATACTCCAATCGCGCGTATTACTGGGTGTTGTGTCCTCATTAAGGATATAGGTCGGCGACTCCCCTTGGAACTACAGTGTAGCTTGTACCACGGTCAACAGGGTGATGTTAACCTATCTGTGCGCGGAAACTATAAACCCCGTTTTTTGAGGGGGACAGAATCTGACATCTGTGGAAGGAAGTGCATCAGTTTGCATCAGTTTATCAAGTGTATCCTGTAAGTCGTATAAGCGGTGAGGGGAGGGCGGAGATTTTAAGGGCGTGGGGGCCGGGGTTTGAATAAGAGGGACCGGGAGGGGGACTCAATCTGTGCGCGGAAACTCTAAACCCCTTGAAGCAACAGATCTGACGGTTGTGGAAGGAATGCATCAGTTTATCATGTATATCCTGTAAGTCGTACAACCGGTGGGGGGAGGGCGGAGTTTTCGAGGCCGGGGGAGGGGGGGTTGAAAACGAGGGGGAGGGGGGGGAATTCCACCCGCTTTAGATCGCATAAATAGTCGTACAACCGATGAGGGGAGGGCGGAGTTTTCGAGGGGGGGGGTTAGGGGCGGGAGGGGGGGGGGGGGGGTCCAACCGCTTTAGGACGCATACATGTATAGCTGGTAGGAACTTACTATACGTGTGGTGGTGTGGTGTTAGGTCTAGGCGATGGTGCGGGTGGCGAGGAAGGAGGGGGCGGGGGGGGGAATATATAAATTTATGGGAGCTACGGCATGGATGGCTGGAAAGGTAATGAGATGGTATCATCAGTCTGGTAGTGTTTATTGCTCTGGCAGATTTTGATTTCAGGTGGGGCGGCGGGGGGGGGGGGGGGCGCGGGGGGGTATAGGATTATGTTGTTAACAAAAACGGGGTCTCGTAGTGCGGGAAGCAAACATGTCAGGAGACGGAACTTTTAGCCCTTGACGGACGGCAATTTTTTTCATATTTTACGTTGACTGACGCCCAACTGCTAGGATTTAGTATGTACAAGTAAATATGTCGGGAGACGGCACTTTCACCTCTTGACCGACGGAAATTTTTCAATAATGTACCCTGGCTGACGCCAAACGACTACCTAGGTTTTAGTATGTACGAATATGTCGGGAGACGGCACTTTCTCCTCTTGACCGACGACATTTTTCCAATCATTTACCTTGGCTGATGCCCAACTACAAGGTGTTAGTATGTACAGGCAAAGACGTCGGGAGACGGCACTTTCACCCCTTGACCGACGGCAATTTTCCAATAATGTACCCTGGCTGACGCAAAACGACTAGGTTTTAGTGTGGAACGGTCGTTTTTGTTCAGCCTTGACTGACTGATCGCTGGACGTTTTCGCTGGACTGACCCTCTCCTGCTATTTTTCGCTGGAAGCACGCGCTGGCCACGTGATTAACATAATTATGTCCTACGGGTGTCTGCAGTAGTAGTAAGGGTCCCCCAGACCGCCTTATAGAGGGAAACCGTGCAGTCCCCCGGTCGCGCCAAGCGGTTTTGACCGCCTTATATAGGAGTACCGCCTTACTCAGACCGCCTTACATCGGGATGCCGCCTTACTCAGACCGCCTCATATCGGAATACTGCCTTGCTCAGACCGCCTTACATCGGGATGCCGCCTTACTCAGACCGCCTTATATCGGAATACCGCCTTACTCAGAGCTTTTTATTGGGGGACCCCTATTGCACCGGTATGTTCTTAACGCCTTGACCACTAGAAACCCGTTTTTGCCGACACAATCACTTGAATTTAGTATATGGAGGGGTTTGGGGGCTCTAGAAGAATATGGTTGACCCTGTCAAAATACCCAGCGGAGTCATCGGCCTATACCCTTGAAAGATATACACCTTAAACCAAAGAGCGCGCCCGGAGTATCACGCAGCTTGCAAAGACGAGTATCGACCACTCGACCGGTGCTCGCAGCTGATGTATTTGAAATGTTGAAAGGAAGGCCCGTGAACTTGCGAGTATTTGGAGAAGGCGGCGTCTGAGAAAATAGCGATCCCGAAAGAACGACTAGCAGCAAGCCGTTCCACGTGATTTTTTTTTTTTTTTTTTTTTTTATCCTCCGGCGGATGGGGAAAAATAAAGCTTTAGCTCACCACACTTCCGCGTATTTTCATACGCGTCGTGTGTCGATTTAACTCAGTTGCTTTCGCAGCCCAACGCTAGCTGGCGCACCCTTCGAGTCCCATTGTAGGTATAGCGTAAGCTGTCCCTATCATTGGTCCTCGTTACAACCCCGGCAGCGCAAGCTGCCGTTGTATACGGGTATTCCACGTGATCCTTAGAATAATAGGTGGGATGAAGTGTAGAAAACGGGTATACCCTATCGAAATGCTGGAACCAAATGCTCGCTGGCCACGTCATAGTTTGGGTTTCCGTTCAAAAAAACAACACGTGAAGTATCTGGTACCAGGTATCTTGCATATGTTTTACCCTATTTGCAGAGCTTTTCATGGGTCACGACCCGACCCGACCCGCGGGTCGGGTCGGGTCGGGTCGGATCGGGTCAGGATTGTTGAACCTAAACGGGGATCGAGTCGTGTCGGGCCAGGAGGTGTTTGAAATATCACGGGTCTTGTTGACAGGGTTTCCAGTCTCACGGGACGAGTCCGGCCACCCTGGGCTGAACCGGACCGAACCGCACCGCGAGAAGTGATCCGACCCGTGAACAGCCCCGTTATTTAGGAGAAGGCGGGTCGAAATAAGAAAATAACGAGGCCGACATAAGAAACGAGATTAAACACGAGGAAAGTAGAGTATTTAACGTATCCTGGTGACACGTTCGAAAGTCCGTGATCCTCGCGAAGAGGAATGCTTTCGATTCGTTCGCGATCAACCTCAACAACGCCGCGGCCAAGGCTGCCGCCGGAGAGTCGCGCCCTCCCTGGATGTCCGACGCTGCGCGGGTTTCCCCAAAGGTCGTCCGTCGCGCTTGGATTATTGATCCAAGACTAAGCTATACACATATTTCGCGGAAAACTAGTTGGAATTTGAGTTTCGCCATATGCAGTGAAGAACTTCACATTTGAAAAGAAAATGTTACAATTTATTTTTATTTTCATGAGTGGACTGATTGTTTGCTGTCTCCGGGGATTAAAAAAAAAAAATGGAAGCAAAAACAACGCCGTTCCTCCCCAGCCAAGCCGATCGTAAAGTCGAATTATTGTTTTTCCGTTTTCGGAGACGAAAAATGAAAGCAAAAAAAACGCGTAAAACGCCGCTCGTAGAGTCGAATTATTGTTTTCCGTTTTCGGAGACGAAAAATGAAAGCAAAAAAAAGCGCGTCCCTCCCCAGCCAAGCCGCGCATTTGAAGGGGTGCTATTTTGTGATAGGGGGTGCCTTAACGCCTTCACTACTCGAAACCTTTTTGGGGGACAAATTTACTTGAAGCTAGTATGCGGAGGGAGTTTGGGGCTCTAAACGGGTTAAGACTGGGACTGCTTGGTTTACTCGGTTAGATTCGCACATTTTTTGTTTTGATGTCTGATTGATTGTTTTATGGTTTACCGCGGACCTCTTGATCCTCGACCTGTTTGACTTGCTTGATCTACGTTCCAGTAGGTGTGATATGATAGAGCTGTATATCTTGGTATATACAGCAAGTATGGTGTCTACGTTCCAGTAGATGTTATATGATAAAGCTGTTTATCTTGCCATATATGGCGGGTTGTACGTAGAGTTTCTGCTTCTTGAGCTTTGATAGTCCAATGATAGTCCAATGATATTTCAATGATGTTCCAACAGCGGTTACAAACGGTTGGAGTGGACTTGGCTTGACTCGGTTTGAGTTGACTTGGCTTGTCGAATTGGCTTGACTTTCGTTACCTGGCCTGGCTGGACTTTGCTGGCTTCAAGTACTTGAATTGACTCGAGTTGACTGACTTGACTTGGACTACAGTTGATTTGATGCGATATGTTAACGTGACTTTGCTTGGCTTGACTTGGCTTGACTTGACTTGACTTGGCTTGACTTGGCTTGACTTGGCTTTACGTGGCTTGACTTGACTTGACACCTGGCTTGACTCGGTTTGACATGGCTTGTCTTTGCTTGGCTTGGCTTGGCTTGGCTTGGCGTGGCTTTGCTTGGCGTGACGTCTCTAGAGTTGGCCTGACTTCACTGACTTGACTTTACTTGGATTGGCTTACTTTTACTTGGACTTTAGTCGAGTTCGTGCGATGTGTTAACTCTACCTGGCTTGCTTGCCCTGACTTGCCTTGCCTCGCCATGCCTCGCCTTGACTTGACTTGACCTGACTTGACCTGACTTGCCTTGACTTGACGTGACTCGCCTTGGCTTGACTTGACTTGCCTTGACGTAACTTGGCTTTGCTTGGGTTGGCCTGACTTGTCTTGATTTGGCGTGACCTTAGTTAGCGTACTTGCGTCGGCTTGTCTTGCCTTGCCTTGCCTTGCCTTGCCTTGCCTTGCCTTGGCGTGACAAGTTGACTGCTCGATCTAACCGAGCCTTTTTCGTGGTTTGTTTCCGATGGTCACATGATTGTCGTGTTCTAAATTGACACAAGCTACGGTAAAAAAAGGTGCACATTTTTGTTGGTGTAGGTTCTCACTGGAGAGGAGCTCTCATTTTACCTTCTGAAGCCAAAACTGATGTTGAGTAAACTGAAAGTGCAAAATCCGTTCAAGAAACGTTCCCATGGCCTGGGTATAAAAAATAGTCTTATTTACTAAAAAATAGGCACATATTCCGACGATTTTGGAAAACATTTATCGACACACAACGCGTATGAAAATACGTGGAAGTGTGGTGAGCTAAAGCTTTATTTTTCCCCATCCGCCGGAGAATGAAAAAAGAAGAAAAAAAAATGCCAAGAAAAGGTCTACCTCCATCGCATCACGTGTCAATTTCAATTTCTCCTTGAGGTTCGGGGGGGGGGGGGATTCCGACCGTGTATTCCAGCATTGTCTGTTGGAACTCAAGGGGAAACGTGTGGCGAGCGCTGACGATTGTTGCCATTATACAGCATTGTTAACCCGTTTCGAGAGTTCAGAGGAGGATCGGGAAACGTGTGGAAAACGCTGACGATTATCAAAGCGTTGTTAACCAACCCTATCGGGAACTTGAGAGAGAAAAACTGACGATTACAGCGTCGACCACACGAAAATCAACCCCTCTTCGACTGGAGACTCTTTTGGGGGGGGGACAATTCACGTAAAGTTTGTCTAGGAATCGGTTTTTGGGGGCCCTCGAGGGTGTATAGCATTTGACTTGGAATTCGTATAGGAACCGGTTTGAGGGGCCTATTAATAGAAGGGTTTTATAACCGGTTCTGAGAGTTCAAAGGAGAAAAACGAAAAGTGGCGATTGTTGCAGCGTTAGCCCCCTTTGGGGGGGCGGGCATGAAAATATTGAAAATATATGACGATTGCAGCATTTGTCCCGTTTTTTTTTTTGGGGGGGGGGGGGGCGGGGATACCTGGTACTCGATATTCATGCATGGCTGTAGTGGTATGACCATAGCTATTAGGCCCTCGCATCCCCACAATGTGGGGACGGAGCATGTCGGTCTTTCACCGACCACGCAGGCATTGCTTGCACGAAGCGCGAAGCGCCGCGAGGTGTTCGGCGAGTCGCACGAAGGGTGAGCTGCCCCTTGCTCAGAACCGCCTGTGAGACGGACTTGCATATGGACGACAGCTTCAATGAGTCAATTTATTTTCCGGTATGGCCACTTCCAGAGACAGCAATGGGAGCTACAGTATGACTGCCTCGTCGGTGCCTTACCATAAGCATTACAGTACGTGTTGCGATGGTTCCCCTTGTGCGGAGTAAAATTTCTCCACCCACACACGCAAAACGATCTTGCTCGACCGCCAGCTGTGATCGACCGCCGAAAAAAAAAACGGTACTATGGTAGTCTAGCTCATGTAGTGAGCGGCATGTTGTACAGTGTCGTTGCCAACCGACGCCAACCCAACCTATATAAGACAGGCGAGGGGGTCGGGGGGGGGGACTTGATGATGGCAAAGGTCAAAAAAATGATGACGCTTGCAGCGTCATTGGCCGCGCGGCTCATCTCGGGTTGCTCCGGTAGGAGATGTTTCCGATGCAGTGTAAGGAGATGTGTGACACGCCGCGTGTAGCGTTGTTGTTGTTGTTGTCGATGTCGTTGTCGTTGTTGTTGTTGTTGTTGTTGTTGTTGTTGTTGTTGTCGCTGTTGTTGTTGTTGTTGTCGTTGTCGTTGTTGTCGTTGTTGTGCTGGTGACGCTCGCTGTGCGACATGCGCTGCACGCTGACGCTAACTTGGACTGCTGCACACGCTTCACCTTTTCTAAGCTGTGAATATTGATATTCCTCTCTTTTACTTTTTGAGGTCGCCATGTTTCGGCCCCACAAGGGCAGCTGGGACGTACGACACATTCTGCGATATAGGTGCACCAGTCATTTCCCGTGGCTCGTCATCTGATGAGCCAACTTTTTTTTTTATGAAACACAGAAAATGCAACCCAGTGAGCAAACTAATGGCCTACGAATGCGACGCTTGCGACTGTAGAGGCACCACTTATCGGCTACATTATTTTGAATGATGGGTGGTCTTGAGTTTTTTTTTCTTTCTACGGGTAGAAGTCAAAGATGTGGGTTGACGGGGCACTTTTGGCTTTTGACGGACAACCGTCAAGGACCGAGCGCTTGATACTGAAACCAGTATATTACGTCTAACGAGGCCTTGACGGGACAAAACTAGACCGAAGACCCTCATCTTTGGTAGAGCTAGCGCTTTTTGGCGAAACAATTTTCTGAATGACGGTTGGTCTTTTGATTTTTTTTTCTTGTACGGGAAGAGGAACTGACTACTACTGTGTGTGTTGTATTTACATTAAACCGTACTTTCTACCCAACGACATCAACACACCCTGTACCACTTTTTGGCTAAACGATTTTCTGAATTATGACGGGTGGTCTTTTGAGATTTTTTTTCTTCTTATTTTATGTGGTCACAGCAGTGTGAGCGTGGACAGGGCAGTAGACCTGATAGTTTTTTTTTTGTGTGTGTGCGTGAATGCGTCAGCGGCACGCCGGTGTACCAATCGATGCTTTGCTTCTTGTGACGGAGTGTCATTATGTGGACACTTTTGCTGTCACCCCTTCCGGCTGACGTCTGGGGGATTCGAACACCGGTGTAACATTGTTTTGCAGTACGAGCTGAAAGATTTAGAGCGTGGTTTTGGGGGGGGGGGGGGGGGGGGAACAACCTAAATTTCGATGGAAATTGACTAGGCTGTGGGAATGCTGACCCCCCCCCCCCCCGCGGCCTAAAAGACAAAGCTATGTTTTGATCTAGCGACGTGGAGAAGGGATGACCTTTTGCGCTCACGGCGTGTCTTGAAGGTCGCCGATTAGGCCGATTGGCTTGTTTTTTATTTTCATGGTATTGCTCACCCCAATCGGGACGTCTGGTCGACCCGTGTGCAGGGTGATTAAAGACGGAATTGCTTGCATCACCCGGTCGACCCTTGTGTCATGCTAGCTACCTAGCACCATGGGGGGTCGCCGACCTACATCCTTCATGAGGATGTACGAACCCCGTAACACGCGCGATCGGAGTATCCCACACGGCTTTCCAAGATGAGTTCTTCCACAAAATCCTCGAAATCCTATTGCTGTACTTATGTTTTTGTTTTTGTTTTTTCATGCCAAGAAGCGAAAAATGTATCGAACATGTAGCGAATGCTTGATCTGTAACGCGGAGCAACTCGGGCTGCAGGGTTGCGGGGATGTACCAGTGTGTGTAACCAGTATGGGCCTGGCACGTACGTAGTCTAACTCCCATTTTTCTTTTTCTTTTTGATGTATTTTTTGGCGGAGGCATGGATTGCTTCAGCCATGATACATGCGTGTACCACGTTTGGTTTGCTTGTGCTTCTTCCTCGGTGTATGCTTCCACTCCAAAGTGACGGGGGCCTGACCTGACCACGGACTTAATTATGCGAGTTAACGTGAGAACCACAACAACATTTCACTTCACGATGCACGGAAATGTTGGACACGTGCTCGGCATGACACTGTGGGTCGTGGTACCGCGTTAGTGCGGTAGCCCTTTAGCGAGGCGGGGGCAGTTCAGTGCGGTCGAAGTTGCTTAGTACGACCTCTTTGAACGTAGTACGGGTACGCGCTGTAGTGCGGGGTGCCCACTTTAGTGCGGTTCTTGTCGTCTGAAAGACACCTCAACTGCACTCGTACGGCTGCGCGCTCCCACCAAGCGACTGATGAAATATTGTCCTGTGGGATACACGATTTAACTCGTTTTCTACTCCTAAACGTTATTTTAGTCCAACTCCAAGTGTTTCGTTCCCATGTCGGGAGTGCGGTGCTAAAAGGATTTCGAGGAGGCGGGATGGAGTAGGGAGGGGTAATCCGTTGGTGTTCAAAAAGGTACCACAGCGACCACTCCAGCAACATCAAGCGCTGCACAACACCGCGATGTGCCCGTAGGCTCGTGTGTGCGAATTGTGTGGTCCACCCGCCCCCTACCCCTTGTTGTGGATGGCTGTGAGGAAGTAGACTACCTTCTAAATTCGTTTTTCCGCCACACGGCTGTATAAGTTTTTGTACTGAAGTGTTATTTTTTGTCGGCTTGCTTCTTCTGCTTTTTTGTTTGCTAAGCCCATTGGCCACGTTGTGACAGTCTTGATTTTATAGCATTTTTACGTACCAGGTATGTTTTTTTTTTGGGGGGGGGGGAGTTGCTCTTGCTCATCGTTTCTGTAATGCTCCCAGTTTTGTCTCTGCTTCTCTCCCTCCCTACACGTAACTCAGACCCGGGGTCACCAAGCAGGCTATCCCCCCCCCCCCCCCCCCCCCCCTTCGGTACACAGATGTAGTGTCATTGATGCAAGAGTTATTGTTGTGGCATTGCTGCAGTTGTGATGGCGTTGTTTCAGTGTTCCAGCAGTTGTTGTACATGGTGGGTACTGCGGTTATTGTGGCGTGATTCAGTGGCGATGTATGCCACAGCGCGATGTTGTTGCAGTTCTCTGCGGTGTTGTTCGACTGTGTTGTTTATTTCACGTGTTGTGATGCTCATGAGCATGTGATTACGGTTGTTATACCGAGGTGTTAGGTTGGTGTGAAAAATGTATCACATCGGCCGTCGGCGCTTGGTCGACTAACTGAGGTTTTCCTTTCGGATCGCCCGCTGCAAGGACGGTATCACATCTTGGTATTGGGTAGGCTTAACGCCTTTTAAAACTGGAAACCTTTTTTGGGGACGAATTCACTTGAGTTTAGTATAGGGAGGGATTGTGGGGCGCTAACCCGCGTCGTGGTGGGGACACACAGTAGGGGTCCCCCGGTAAGGCGGTGGTGTGCCAGAGCAATACGACCGCCTCATAGGGGCAGGCCGCCTTATCGCCCAGTAAGGTGGTTGGTGTTCGAAAGCAATACGACCGCCTTATAGGGGGAGGCCGCCTTATCCCCCAGTAAGGCGGTTGGTGTGCCAGAGCAACACAACCACCTTATAGGGGGAAGCCGCCTTATTCATTTCGGGTTGTGAATGTCATTCCCCAGTCGCGCCAAGCAATTTTAACCGCGTTATGTCGGGATACCGCCTTACTCAGACCGCCTTGTATCGGGATACCGCCTCACTCAGACCGCCTCATATCAGGATACCGCCTTACTCAGACCGCCTTATATCGGGATACTGCCTTACTCAGACCGCCTTGTATCGGGATACTGCCTTACTCAGACCGCCTTATGTCGGGATACCGCCTTACTTATACCGCCTTATATCGGGATACCGCCTTATGGAGGGACCCCTACTAGTGCTGTGTATTGGAATACTTCGAAGTATACCAGTACCTGGTGCATAGCTGGTATGTGTGACACTTATGTTTGTTTTTTTGACACAGTAATTGTGATGTGCTACTTGTACTCTGTACGATTTGTAGCATCATACCAAGTAGTTGTTGTTTTGTAGTACTGTTGTCATGACACCATGGTACATGCCGGTGAGTCTGGAGTCAATGTGGCGCGGCGTATTCGTGGTTGCTGATTTGATACCATTGTTGCAGTTGTGATACTGACAAAGGCTAAAAAGTACAACAGGGCACAATTATATATATGCCGGTAGTGTGGAAAATTGGGTGAGAATGACCACCACGCCAACGATGGAGGCGACAATGATGAACTCGGGGTTTCACGATTTTATTTTTGACAGCTTAAGCGGCGGAGGTCTGAAGAGAAGAGACGAAAGGCCGCCGCGAACAGATTCTTCCGATTTTTCTCCAATTTTTCCATCACAAGGGAGGAGTCACTCAAAGGGACAAAGGTTATGGTGGGGAAGTAACCCCCTTTTTTCGCTATTGGACTTGAGCCACTCGCATGAGTGACTCCGTTCCTCATCAAGGAAAAGGCTTTGAGCGATCTGCTTTGCGCACCGTAGCTAGCTATTTCATTGCGGATTGATATTGCCAAACCGAAACAGCACGAAAAAGGAACCGGGGGGGGGGGGGGGGGGGGGGGGGTCCAAAACTCTCGCGCGAATGACCCCGAGTGAGACGCTGCAAGAAAAAAAACGGTCCCAAAAATTACCCCCATACCACAGTACCTTTCGTCTAGGCGTATGTCATACGTGATTTTTCAATGTTTTGATACAGCAGTACCGCGGAAATGTCAAGAGATACGGTAGCGCTACGAATCGTTCTGGACCTGTTGGAACATTTCCGTCGGTACGTCGAACGGTCGATGGAACAGATGGAAGTGCGAATGGATGGGTGGGGTGGGGTGGGCGGGTGGATAGATGAATGGTTGGGTGAGTGAGTGGGTGGGTGGGTTGATCGGTGGGTGCGTGGGTTGGTGGGTGGATATTCGAGGTTATTGTAGAGTAGTGTTATTGAACGGAATGCATCGTATACTGCTGCTGCTGCTACTGCTGCTGTCTTATACGTTGTCGGAATGCAAATGAGATTATAGTATGAGGTAAATGAATGGCTTGCGTGGGTGGCTCTGGAGTGGATGTATGAATAGATATATAGGAAGTATAAATTTCTTAATTTTTGTAAACATGTCAGCTGTGAGTTCGATAAATTTAGGGTCGATTGTCACCTTTGCAAGCTGCGTGATACACCGGCCGCTGGTTTGTGCAGATGTATATCCTTGGAATAGTTGTGACTCCAACGTACGGATGTTGTCATGGTGAGTGGATATCTTTTTTCAGCGAGTGGTTGCGTGGGTGGGTGGGTGGGTTGGTGGATGCATGATGAATGGATGCATTTTCTCAATACGAGTACCAGTTTGGTATTTGTATTTTTTAATGTTGATTTGGTGGATGGATCGTCGGATGGGTGTATTATGGGACGGGTAGATGGATGGATCGTCGGGCGGATGGATCAATTAATCGTGGGGTAGTTTGGGTGAAAGGACGGGTAGATGGATGGATGGTTGGGTGAGTAGATGGGTGGCGGGACAAGCGGCTTAATTTTTCCACAATATATACGTGCACACCTAACAGTGTATGTGGGCCATGCCTCCTGTTAGTATTTAGTATACTACGAGCAGTATACCGATATACCTGGTACCAGGTTCCAGCGCGACCAGAAGCTGAACCCCTTCACAACTGGAACCCGTTTTTGGGGACAATTTTACTTCAAGTTAGTATAGGGAGGGATTTAGGGGTTCTAAAGGGGTTAAGCCCTGACCTTCCCCGAAAACCATCCGGGGTGAGATCAGAGTGTGCTTATAGAGTACAATACTTGGGGTAAGTAGGTAAGTACATACGCCCCTATGTAATTATTTTCCCCGTAATTTTGCCCGTTCGAGAAGGAATAATGCTCGGCGTCCCCGTGTTTGATGTATGTCTTTTGTCTCACGTCATGTGCTGGAACATAGAGAGGGGGGAGGGGTCGATGTGGATCTCCTTTCGACTTGCTATCCCGATCCCCCCCGAAACTGATCCCACCCAGATCCGAGCCCTCGGAGCTGACCCGGGGTATTTTGCGTATCGCTGTATGTTTTTCCCTCCATTAAGTTCTGTCGAAGTTCGACATGCGGTTTCGAGCTGCGATAATGTTTATTTATTTTACTGTTCGTTTATCCGCAGGCGGATGAGGCAAAATAAAGCTTGAGCTCACCACGCTTCCCCGTATTTTCATACACGTCGTGTGTCAATTTTTAACTCAGTTGCATGTTCGCAATCTAGCGCTAGCTGGCGTGTCGTTCCAGTTTCCGTGGTAGGGACAGCGATATCGTATCGAACTGCGATAAATTATACCAGGTGTTCGTTGGCATTGGGTAAGTCGGCTATTAATAGTTGGCTTTTGCTCTGCCACCCAACTGATTGCTGTTAGTATCGGATTCGTAGACGTCAAGTCCGTGTAGCCACAGCAGGCGTCCTTTTCTGCGGAGGTAGATGAATCTCGTCCCTGCCGCAGTCACTGATCGTAGGGACTTTTTCTTCGCGTAAGAATTGACGATCGGAAAGCGCGAGAGCGCGAGCTAGCAAAAATTGATGAAAATCGATGAGCGTAGGAAAAGTGGAAAGTGGGAATGGTGGAACCCTTGTCGCAACAAAAATGAAGGCGTGTACAGGGGGGGGGAGGAAAAACGCCTGTGACGACGGCTTGTCCAGGAGATGGCGTGGGGGTAGATATCTCTTTGCGGGTTGAACTGGACAGTAACAGCAGTGATGGTAAAGTGACAACCGACTGCGCTCTGATACGAGAAGCAGAACATATGATACGATGCACAAGCCAGGAAAGAACCAGGCTAGTTGCATGCTGGACAGAGAAAGTAACAAAAAAAATACATGTGAAGGTAAAGAAAGCAACCGACTGCTGTACGAGCTGTTTTGTGTCTGTCGCCATAGACCTGGTGTGTTTTTGAGACGGGTTTACAACAGAAAAATAAAACAGCGGCGGTGCTGCTGTGCGCTATTTGTGGCACCTATACGAGTCCATGAGTTTACAGGAGGTTGTTGTTTTTGTTTATCCGGCCGGAGGAGGTGGCGAGGGTTTAGCTGTGATAGGGCGGATGGATTGATTAAGGGTTCTGTTTGTCCGCAGGGGGTGTGGAGGTTTGATGGATAAATGGATGGCTCTTCCTGGTGTCTCTTCCTCTTCTCGATCAAAGAGTCCGAGTGAAGGGTGGCATTATATGATACTTGGACTGCTGCAGGTCGCAAGCTTTCGAGTCGAAAAGGACGGGGGGTTTTTTGTTTCATGTGTGCTTCGTTGTTGTTACTACAGAGTGTATTGCTGTGTTTCTGGATTTGAATCAGTTATTTGTGCCAGGGCTCTCGTGCTACAAACAGTAACTACACCAGGTGCTGGATTTTATATTTGTATAACCCCAGCCCCCCCCCCCCCTCCCCCCTGCTCGTTGCTGTTCGCCCAATCGCTCTTGCCTCAATCAACCGTTTTTTTGTATTAACCCCCCCCCCCCCCCCCTCCTCGCCTCTCTTCCCCTCCCCCTTCCCTCGCACCCCCTCTCCCCCCCCCTCCCCCCTCCCCTCTTCCCCTCTCCCTCCCCCCCTTCCCTCTCTCCCCCTCCCCCTTCCCTCCTCCCCTCCCCTCTTCCCCTCTTCTTTCCCCCCCCCCCCCTCCTTCCCTCCCCCTATCTTTCTACTAATTTGTTTTTCTTGTGGTATATATGCAGGTTGATGTATGGGCAAGGAGGGGGGGTCCTCAGCCTGTGCCTGACAGCAACAACGCGGGACCCGCAGTGGACAGCGATTATTACTACTATTATTATGCTCCGAACAGCATCAACCCGCGCTCGGCGGGGGCTTCGAGGGACGGCATAGTAGGAGGAGCGGGGGGTAGCGGCGGCGGCGGTGGCTCGTCAATGGGGTCGAGAACTTTGGTGGTGAGCTTTGTATTTTCTGTTAGGTTTTGTGTGTGTTTGTGTTTTTTTTTTTTTTTTTTCGGCGCGTTTGTGGTGTTTTTTTACTTAGTTTTAGGGGTTTTGTTGGGGGGAGTGGCGGCGGCGGTGGCTCGTTGATGGGGTTGAGAACTTTGGTGTAATCCTTTTTTCATGAGTTTTTTCGGGGTTTTTACTTGGGGTGGGGGGGGTTGGACAGAGGGGCCGGGGGGGGAGGGGGCGGGTAGTAATTATGGTGGCGGTGGAGGTGGCGGCAGTGGTGGTGGCTAGTCCGTGGGACCGGGAGCTTTGGTCGTGATTTGTTTTTGTTGAAGCAGGTTTTTTTTGTGGGGTTGGGTTGGGGTTGAGATAAGGGGCTAGCGGGGGGGTAGTGGTGGTGTTGGTACGTATCATAGCTCTTGTTCCATTGTAGAACGGTCTAGTAGTTGCATGTAACGTGTCTTTTGGAGACTTTTTTGTTTTATTGTTGGCCGTTGGCTCTCGTGTTGGCGTTGTTCTTCTAGCAGAATTATGTTGGGCTCACCTGTTTTACAGAATCGTCCTGTTGGCCGTGGTGCTTTCGCTCAAGGGAGCCATGGACCTTTTGCATCCTTCGCGAGGCCACTACACCGTAATACGCGCGATCGAAGTATCGCACGCAGCTTGCGAATTTGAGTTTCGACGAAGTTCTGGGTCTCACGGTCGAGGAGTGTTTTTGTCAAAATTCTCCAAATCTGTGTACAGTGGTCCAAATGGTACCAGATTAATCCCCCGACATTTCTTGGACGGTGATAAATATACATGCACGCATGCCAAGGTATGTTCCAGGTTATTTTGTTCCGGCTACATTGACAGCAATGCCAAGTATAACCCGAATACAATGAGCTTCTGTATCGGTAGCTTGTATTTTGCTGTGTTATATATGGTCGGAGTATCACACACAGCTTGCAAAGATGAGTTTCGACAAAATCTTCGATCTCACAGGTGGAGTGTTTTTTGTGTTTTTCATGTATGTGCCGCTAGATGTCGAATGAATATCGTGTCACATTGATAATTTGGAGATTTCGAATGCCGATCGTTTTTGTTGTTGTTGGTGTTTGGTGTACACATATTCGGTGCGCTGCGAATGTGCTTCTGCCAAAAGGTTGCACAAAAATCGGACAGATCAGATCCCTATTCAAGGATCTGTCACGTTGGGCAGGCATATTCTCAACTTATATGGTCTGCATGGCCTAGATCACGTTGCCGAATACTAACCGGATGGTTTGAACGGTATACTCGTAGCACGTGTTGCTTGGAATGGATCTGTGCTTCACAGATCCTGCCCACCTTTTTTTTTTCGCACTTGTACTTTGCAGCTTCTGGACAAGACGTGGTCACAGGTGTCGGCTCTTCCCCCCCCCCTGGTTTCTTGGGCGTCTTGACATTGTTGCCCCTCTTCAACTGTGGTAACTAATCCTAGCCCTAACCCATACGAAATACCGGTCGAAGCAGTAGAGCTTACCACTCTTTCGAGACGATGGTGGACGCTAGCGTTGGGTTGCGAAAGCAACTGAGTTAAATCGACACACGACGCGTATGAAAGTACGTAGAAGTGTGGTGAGCTTGAGCTTTATTTTGCCCCATCCGCCGGAGGATGGAAAAAAAAAAAAAAAAAAAAAAAAAGATGGTGGTGGACGCGCATTGTGTACGAGACGAAGGGGGTTTCACCCTACATTCGTTGGTTGCGTTTCATTGGGTTAGGGTCAGGGTTAGGGTACATATATAAATAATTTATAGAGTATGTCGACCATTTTCTCGAAGAAGCGGTGAGGTACCCCCTGATGGCATCACAGGGGTAAAATGTTTGAGTAAAATGGTTCAGTAAATGGTTAAAAATGTCAAATAATAATGTGTTTCACTGCCGGTTTTTGCCTTCAATTTTTATCGCGCCCATAGGGTTGAGCAATCCCACTGCTCGTCGATTTTTGATCGAGTGTCGTATTATACCATGACGATGCTCTTGCCATTGCCGGCTTGCCGGACAGATCAGGTCCATTTAGATGATCTGTGCCTTTCAAGGCGGACAGATTCTCTGGTCAATATGATCTGCATGGGCTACAATAGAGCCGTGCGATCGATATGATCTAGCACACATTTCATTGGTTGGATCTGTACTGCACAGATGTACAAAAACCCAATGCGACAGATACAGGATCTACTGTAGATCTAGATACTATATACCTAGTATACTATATGATATGTGCTGCACAGATCATGTACAAAATAACATCACGACAGATACAGGATCTACTGTAGATCATCTAGATGCTATAGATACTACAGGATCTGTACTGCACATATCTAAAAAAATGCCATGACAGATACAGGATCTGCTGCTCCAGATCATCTAGATACTCTGGGATCTGTACTGCACAGATCCATGTACAAAAATACCATGACGACAGATACAGGATCTACTGTAGATCATCTAGGTACTATGGATACTATAGGATCTGTACTGCACAGGTGATGTACAAACATACCATGACAGATACAGGATCTACAGTAGATCATGTAGACAATATAGATCGTGGTCTGTTAGATGTGCGATCTGCCCCTGTTTTCTTGTGCTATTTGATGCTTATGGTACTGTTGTAGAGGTGTACCTGGTACAAATTATCTTCTGACGTTCCTCGCTTGAGCTCTGTGCCCCACCCACCAACTGGTTAATACTGGTATTGATAAGAGAAAAATCAAAGTGATATATTAATCGTAGCATCACCCTTTTGACCCTGGTACAAGCTTCACTGTCTGTAGTTCTAAGGGGAGTCGCCGACCTGTATCCTTAATGAGGACACACACACAGTAATACGCGCAATCGGAGCATCTATCACACACAGCTTGCAAAGATGAGTTTCGACGAAATGTTCGATCTCGCAGCTGGATGGAGTTTATTTTTATTTTTGTAGTCTAATATAACAAATCCCATGTCCTATTAATAGGTGTACGATGCGTATAACACGAGAAAACTATATTTGCACAAAAACCAAAAAATAGTAGGTGTATGATTTGTATATTACGAGAAAACTATTTTTGCACTTGAACACGAAAATAGTAGCTGTATGATGCGTGTAATACAAGGAAACTATTTTTGCACAAAAACCTGTCTTTCACGGATCAGGAGGGGTTGGCAATTTCATGGGTCGGGCCAGGCGGTGTTCAAAATATCACCGGTCGGGTCGGGCCACCCTGACTCGGCCCGAACCGCGAGTCGTGATCCGACCCGTGGAAAGCCCTGAAACAAATGAGTGATTCTTTTCTGACGAATTTTGGGCCGAGTAGCACCCCGTCTTTGAGAAAACGTTGCCGCTTTTTTTTTCGTCACAAAATGCCGTAATGTATCTCGTCTAGTACGAAGCACGTCTCCGTTCATTTCTGGTGTTGAAAAACTGTAAATAATATTTTCAAACGCGCACCCACACCGCTGGGCTAAAAGCTATGGTGTGGGCTGACGGCGGTGTCAAATGTCCCTTAGCACGCCTCTGTTCACTCTCGTGTTGAAAACTAGAAATGATATTTTCACGCGCGCCCACACCTCTGGGCTGAAAGGTATGGTATCGGCTGACGGTGACCTTGTCCCCTGACGGAAAACCGTCAAGGACAGGCGTCAAGAACCTTCGTAGACTGAAACTAGTATATTTAGCTTACTAGACACCTTGACGGACCGTAACTAGACTGAAACCCGTCAAGTACATCCGTCAAGGACGTAAACATGTCAAAACTAGTATAATAAGTGTCAAGAGGCGCTGACGGGTTAAAGCTAGACCGTCAACGTATATACATACGTGGTTGTTGTGGGTGAGTTTGTGTATGTCGGAGGAACAAGCTCAATTCGAAAAATCCAAAATCTAAAATGATTCTGTTTCCGAAGTCTGCGTGCAGGCTGCTGCCTTGTGCTGGGTGCCGCGTGTCGTATATGCCACGCCACCGTCGTGGATCTTTCGAATTTTTCCTTTTCTATGCGTACCCGATATTTGTTCGTGTTGATAGTTCCAGGCTTTCGTTTTTTGGTTCAGTTTTCGGTGTTTCGTGTTGTGTGCATGGCGAAAACCTCTACGGGCGCAAGAGAAGTAAAGACAGACGCTGCTGCTGCCGTTGTTGTTCGTGGTTGGTGTTTTGTTGGTGTTCTCACATAATCTGATCGCCATACAGTAGTGTACAGTAGTGTATGCCCCGCCGATAAGAGAGTGCCCAGTAAGAAATTGATGCCCTATTTTGGGCCGACGCTGAGAAAATTGGACTAAGAAATCGTGCTCGGCGGCGAGTGGTATACCAATTGCTATATTATACCCTATGCTGAAGGTTGCTCAAGGGTGCGTGTCACAATCACAAAAATAATCTGAGGCTAGCTCCAAATTCGAAGGAGTCTCTTGTTGGCGACCCAACACAGCGCTGTATCATACATAGTCTTTTCTTTGTAGAGGCCGTGGTCAAACGTTAATAATCGGGCCCCGATCTTTCTGCAGTTCAGCAGTACACCTGCTCTCGCCATACGTCTCTTTGTTGGACCAGGTACGGGGTACACGACCCAAAAGAGAAACAACTAGCAGTGCGTATTCATTGCGTTTGGCGTTTGGCGTTGCATGACCAAGTCTCCTATTTAAAATCGCCTTGCTGCGCCTCTTTTGCGGTGCTCATCTCTTGTCCTGTAGTTTGCGACCACATCGCTCGTCTCTCCATGTAGGGGGGGCAACGACGTCAGGAGACGGTCAATCAGGGTAAAACGTCGATCGGTAAAGGTGTCAAACCGATCGTTCCACACTTAAACGTACCTGGTAGTAGTTTTCCGTCAGTCAAGGTAATTTGTTGGAAAAGTGCCGTCGTGTCAAGGGCTGAAATTGCCGTCTCTCCTGAGGAGGAGGGAGAAGGCATTGCCACGGACGCTGGTTGTGCTGGATGAAGATGGGTGATAACATTATGACTGCAATGTGAAGAGGCACCGCTTCTTGCCCCGCTGCCAGCCCCACCCCCGCTGCCAGGAGGGTACTTTACCGCCCTTTTCGACAACATGGTTGACACGCTCTTCAAATTGTATACTTCTACCCAAACCCTAACCCGAACCGAACGAAACGCGACCAACCAATGTACGGTGGAACCCCCTTCGTCTTGTACACATCAGTGTGCGTCAACCATGGTCTCGAAAAAGGGGTAAGCTCTACTGCTGACGCATTTGACGTAGATGGTATCTACGACATTGATTATTGATAGTAGCTGCTTCCCCTATAGACCAGACAGAAATTCGTAAAAATTGGAGAGTGTGGTTAGTGGTTCGTAGGGTGCTTAGTATTTTATGTAGGGTGTCCGGGTACCAAATCTCGTTTTTACGGTAATACTCGGGTGTGTGCCCGTTACCCGAGTCCTCGGGTATGTACCCGGATACCCGAGTACTCGGGTATGTACATGGTACCTCAGTACCAAGCCTGTTTTTTTTTTAAGCTTTTCACGTCGCGGTTTTTTTCTTGCAATGCTGCGCGGGTGGAGATAAGCACCCGCAAGCTCATCCCGTTGGGTAGTGTTAGACTGGCGCAAGCTCACCCGCTACTACCGAAACCCGTAGCCATGAGAAAATAGCCTTCCGCTGGACTTGACCCAGTTACGGTCCACCCTACCCATTCGGCCGTTGGTCCTCGAATTACTTTCGCCTGGTACAAAACGCATGGAGCCGTGCACCGTAGGATGGTCAAAAGTTTAAACCCAAACCGAACCGCAAATTGCGGTTCTAAACATGACGACCTGCACCATACCGCATGGACTCTCACAAAAGTCAAACCGTGAAATGGGCGGGGAGACTTTCACAACGCGGTTTTGACCGGTATTAACTGAACCGCACCGCACCGCACCGCACCGCTAGATTTTTAACCGCGCCGAATCGCATCGCACGATTATTGGGAAAGATAACCGCACCGTACCGTAGCGTCCCCGAAAAATAAAAACCGATCGGAACCGCATCCTGTGACGTCGAAAACATAAAAAACCACGCCGCGATTCGGTTCCACAAGGTGAAAAGCCGCCTTTATTGTGTTTATATCGTAGTTCGATTTAAAAAAAAGTGGATGCCTGGTTTGAAACTTAGTACACCAAGTTTTCATACTTCGTACACCAGGTACAATGGCCGTACTCTGTACACTAATGTACCTCGCGTTTATACCTCGTACAGCTATGCTGTATAGTAAATAGTAGTTGGGTCGTTGGTGGTGGACGCTGCGTGTTTCCACATGTTTTTTCGGCGGGGTTCCGATTTGGTTTTAGCCTTTTTTTTTCATTCTCCGGCGGATGGAGAAAAATAAGCTTAAGCTCACCACACGTCCACGTATTGTCATACACGTCGTGTGTCGATTTAACTCAATTGCCTTCGCAATCCACCGCTAGCTGGCGTGTCCTTTGGTTTCGCGAGCTTGGTTTCAGCCGAGTTCTTGTTGCTGCTATTTTGTAGATTTCTGCTGCAGCATTGGTAATAGGCGGACTGATGCGGGTTTAGCCGAGTTTTTGTCGTTGCTATTGTGTTGTTTCCGCATTATTTCAGCATTACCTACTGTACACATGTGCGCATAGGCACTTGGTATGCACTACGCCAACTGCCGTGGGTTTAGCCGAGTACTTCGCTGCGTTGATTCGATGTTTCCGGTATATATTAGCAGCATTACACGCGCATGACACCAATTATTGGTCTGACGTTTAGCCGATTTTTTATTTTGTCTTGTTTTATTTTGTGGGTCGGTCGGTCCGTTCGTCGTTCTTTTTTTTTATGTTTGCAACCCTTCTGATTTTGTTTTGTGTGTGTGCAGGATTCGAAATTGCTCTGAACACGAGCTTCCATTCGCCCTTCCGATTTTGTTTCTGTTTTGTATGCGCATGCCAAAAGCCTAGCTATGAACTTAAACTTAAAATCACCGTAAAATGATAGCCACACAGCAGAATAGGCGAGCCACAGCCAGCCAGCCGTTCCTTGGTTGTTGCAGCGAACCTGCGTCATAGACTAAAGCTCTGAAGCATAATCGTTGCATGATAATAGCCATTGCGAGCCAGAAAATAGCTGAACTCTCGTACGACCGGCCTTACATTTTTTTGTTTGTGATCTCGTTCGTTTGTCCTGCGGGATCCCACTTTAGTGCGGTCCCCTGTAGTGCAGGATGCCTATTTAGTGCGGTCCTCCGTAGTGCGGGATCCCGCTTTAGTGTTTACCCTGTAGTGCGGGATCCCACTTTAGTACCGTGAATATCGCTTGTCGCGACCACGCCCTACAGAGAACCGCACTACTCGTACCCTAAAAATAGTTCGGGCTCCCCCTGTAGTGCGCGTGTTGTGGGGCGAAAACCGCGCTTGTCGTTTTTTTCAGGGTATTTTGCGGGTCGGGCATTGTGGGGCGATAACCGCGCTTTTGTCGTTTTTTTCGCGGTCTTTTGCGGGTCGGGTCAATTCTCGCTGACTGGGACGGGTCAAGAGGGTGACCCGTCCGATCCGTGAGATTTAATATCCTCCTGACCAGATCCGACGAGACCCGTGAGCACGTATGTTGTTCTTCTTGGAGCCTTTCTGGTCTTCTTGCATCACATTCTTCAGAACTGCTGTCGGCTTCTTGAACTTTTTTTTGCTCATTGTTTTCTTTTCTTTTTTCATGGTCTTGGCTTGTTTGGTTGTGTTCTCGTACCCGGTACGCTGGCACTAGACTTGCTTTGCCTTGGTTCATTGCGGATGTTTTGGTTTTCTCTGTCTCACTCAGTCTGTGACCACAGAATTTGTGTCTCTCTCTAGGATAAAGAAGTCAGCACGGACGCTGAGCGTACTGATGTCGTTGGGTAGAAAGAACGGTTTTTAATGTGAAGACAACACACACCTATATACATAGATACATTGATGGGTTTGATTGGCCTTTTCACCACATGACAAACACTCTTCCCGCTCTCAGTATATATCGTGGAGTTTGACCCCCAATCGTCATTGCGGTGATTTTCTTTTACGGGGGGGGGGTGTTTTTTTCCGTAGCCCCCCCCCCCACTACACCAGTGGTGTGCCAGAGCAATATGACCGCCTTGTACGGGGAGGCCGCCTTACCCCCCAGTAAGGCGGTTAGTGTGCCGGAGTAATACGACCGCCTTATAGGGGGAGGCCGCCTTATCCCCCAGTAAGGCGGTTGGTGTGCCAGAGCAATACGACTGCCTTATAGGGGGAAGCCGCCTTCTTCATTCCGGGTTATGAGTGCGATTCCCCAGTCGCGCCAAGTGATTTTGACCGCCTTGTGTCGGGATACCGCCTTACTCAGACCGCCTTATATCGGGATACCGCCTTACTCAGACCGCCTTACATCGGGATATTGCCTTACTCAGACCGACTAATATCGGGATACCGCCTTACTTAGACCGCCTTGTTGGGAAACGCTTACGGCATCCTTTTACCTTCCGAAAAAAAAACTACTAGCTAGTACTGTTACGAGCTGTTTTTTCTGTTCTTCCTTGCTCCAGCGACACCCAATGGGCCCAACTTCGTAAGAAGGCGCTGTTTTATTTTATTTTTGTCCGAGTTGGAGAAGGAAGCTTGGCAGGGTTGTCCGTGATGACGAGAAGAAAGAAGTGTTTACGGAAGACCATAGTAGACAGGACCCACGATATACGCAAAAACCTGTATATGTCCCTGTTTTCGACGCGTGCAACAGTAGAGGTGCACCACTTTTTTTCTTAGGTTCGTGACTTTGAGAGGTTGAGACATGTCATTCCTAGCCCAATCCCAAAAACTGTTTTTTGACGAAAATAAACCTGCTTTATCGTGGATGAAAAAACCCACGGGCTAGGTAGACAACGAGAATGATGTACCAAAATGGCGTATTTCCAACGGTTTTGGGAGCCCCGTCATTCGGAAACCATTTTAGCCAATAAACGGTATACCTCTATCGTAGCACGCATTTTTCCCTAACCATAATTGGTCCTGATTGATGTATTCCCGTAAGTGGTGAAGGACATTTTCTTTTTCTTTTCTTTTTTTTTTGGGGGGGGTCGGTATTTTTTTACCCGAAATGTCTCGTGAGGTTTTGAAAGAAAAAAGAAACAACAAAAACAACAATTGTGATAATCCCAACAGCAACAGCAACAGCAACAGCAGCAACAACAACAACAACAATTGTGCTAATCCCAAGCGTCCAGGAACGGGACCTAGCACTAGGAGCGAGTATCAGCATGCTACCCGCGTGTCGCACAGCTCGTTATATCAGTGCAGCTCGCACGCGCCGCCTACCTCAGTAGCTAAGACTGCCGAAGATGCGGGTTGACAGCACTCTTGACTTTGTGACGGACAACCGTCAAGGACCGAGCGCTTCATACTAAAACCAATATATGGCGTCTAACGAGGCCTTGACGGCACAAAACTAGACCGTATATCCACATACTTGAAGACTGCTGCTTCGTGTGGCCGAGGCTGAAATCGACCCGCTTTTGGTCGGGTTTTTTTTCCCCTCTGATTTCTCAAAGAGACTACTTGCTAGTTTATAGTGTACTCATACCACAGGTAGTTCCAAGTACTTTTTAGCAAGGTTGTTCCCGCGCCGTGGATGCAAGTTGATTCGGTTGTGGCTCAGGAGCACGCGGCCAAGAGAGAAGACCACCCCAAACGTTCTCAGCCCGAAGACTACCCTCGTTCTCACCCGTCCGGCCACCGTGTCGGAATGAGCAACAGTTAGTAGTGTATACAGCGGCGTTACAGAGGATATTAATACTGCTGTAGACAGAAATCCAAGTATTGATACGAGGTTGTTTCCACACCTTGGGTACCAGGCGTTTAGATAGTGGTGCAGGGACACGCGCCGAAGAGAGAAGACGACATCGCATTCGCAGTCTGGCGTGCCACCGTGTCGGAAAGAGAAACACACTCTACAATGGCAGGGCAGGGGTCAAGGTACTAATTTCACTGTAGACGAACCTTAACCCCTTTAGAGCCCCCAAACCCCTCCCTATACTAATTCCAAGTAATTTTGTCCCCACAACGGGTTTCCAGTTGTAAATGCGTTAACGATGAACGGGGGCGGTGCCTGTCGGGAAGCCCAAAAGGGTGATAAAGTCCTCGGGTTTGTTTTTGTGCGGTAACCTTTGCTAACTCGCGAGCGATATTCATGCGTCTTAATAGTACACACTTCTATAGTGCGATGTGTAGGCGCGGGGCGGGTGGCTAGCAATCGCTGGCGCTTTGCGGGTGTACCGACGCGATGACGTCGCATCATGCCGCGTAGCGGGTAATCCGCCATTCATATAATTACTGTAATAATTCGTAGACTCTTACGGAGATTCGCTAATCTGTTACGAGGATGAAATATGAAACGAAAAATGTGACTGAAAATCACCTTGTATAGCGTTTGACTCATGTTGTTTATTCTGTTGGCTGGTGTTACCAGGCATGCAGAGGCTCAATGGAACACAGCAGTCGTACGAGTAGCGTAGGAGTGCTCGCCTGAAGGGTGGCGATGCTTTTCTTTTTTGTGTGTAATGTCATCCTGTTGACGGTGGATCTCCGTCATAGGTCCACATCCGCGTTGGACTATTCGACTAGCATACGGGATGAAGCGTTAGTTGTGATCTATGTAGGGGCCCGTATACAACGACGAAATAAAGTATGAGCGCGTTGTTGATGTGGTGCGAGCATGCTGCACGTGGCAGTTGTACAAGCTGTGCGTGTGTCTTACAGGCACTTGCGTTGGAGTTTGACAGCGGTATAATCGTCGTTGGCTAGTCTAATAGCAACCCGGTTTGCTAACGTGTGAAGGATGCTGCAATCGTCAGTTTTGTTCCTCTTTTTTCCCCTCTGAAGCCCCAACAGGTGAATGGTCTTTTTGTACGCGGTGCCTGGTGCCTATTAATTGTGTAAATATACTCGGTTTAAAATTTTGTATTTTTTTCGTCTCATGCTACAGCAGTAGTGATATATACTTCGAAGTATACCAGGTACATGTGTATGACAAGAGACTTTGAAAAAAATGATATAAAATAGTCTCTGCGCGGCTTTACTATGTAAATCCGTTTGCGGTCGGACAGCAGTGTATGCCCTGGGTCCCCCCGTAAATGGTTGATGACCCCCCCCCCCCCCCCCCCTCCGAGTGGTTCTTTTTTTTCGTCCCTCCATCCAACCTCCCTCTCCCTCTCGTGACATTTGATACCACCGTGGACGGAAATGTAAGCGTTGTTTCTATTCCTTATCAATAACCCTTTATATTTTTGTCCAGACCGACACCTTTTTTTTGTTGGTGATTCTGCTGCTGTGTGTTGCCCTTTCCGTTCTCCGATGGTGATTTTTGAGATATGAGATTTTCGGCGGGGTTTCTCCTCCGTTTTTTTCCCTGAACGCTTGCTTAAAATATTACGCCGGTACTCATATACGTGGAAGTGCAAGATGGTAAAATTCGTAATGACGCCTGTCTTTTCTTTCTCATTTACCTGCTATTTTTCTGTTGTTTTTACTAGGGGAGTTGTTCTGTACTTTTCCATCCCTTGCTTTTTTGCATTTGGCATTTTTTGTTTTTGTGGCCGGCAGTCTGTCTTGCCGTTTTTTATGCCCTTTTCCGTGAGGCACAACGCACTCGATTTTCAAGTTTCGCGGTTCTAGTGAATGGTACTGGTGTTTTGAAAGCCGCGCGGGCAACTGCTTTTTGCTTGTAACTTGCTTTTCCACAGCTAACGTTTCCTGCGTTCCTCCTGTATTCGCCGCCCCAGATCATACCATACCATAACGGAACATACCACACGCTTCTGTTCCGCCATACCTGGTGTAAAACCTTGGGGGCGTCTCGCCGTTGTGCATACGAATGGACGGTGTTTTACGTTTTTCGGCAGTTTTTCACCGGGCTTCGTCTAGCTGCACTTCCCTACCTTCCCCTTCATCCTTTTCCACTCATCCCTCCCTCCTCTCCTACCCCACCCTACCCTACCCTACCCTTCCATACCCTACCGTACCATACCTTCCGATACCCTGCTATACCCTACCCTACTATACCCTGCTATACCCTACCCTATCCTACCGCACCCTACCCTACACTACACTACCCTACCTTACCCTATTCTACCCTATCCAATCTTACCCTATTCTACCCTATCCAATCTTACCCTCCCCTGTTCTACCCTGCCGTACTTCCGTACGTTCCCCTTCGTTATTTTCCTCTCATCCCTCCGTCCTCTCCTACCCTACCCTACCCTACCATACCGTACCATACCGTACCCTACCCTACCATATCATACCCTCCAATACCCTGCTTTACCCTACCCTACCCCACCTTACCCTACTATACCCTGCTATACCCTACCCTATCCTACCGCACCTTACCCCACACTACACTACACTACACTACCCTACCTTACCCTATCCTACCTTATCCACTCTTACCCTCCCATGTCCTACCCTGCCCTCCTGTCCCATACTCTACCCTCCCTTGCCCTACCCTGCGCTACCATACCTTACCCTACCCTAACCTACCCTACCCGTCCCCCCTCCGTGCTCCCTCTCGCCCCGCCCCGCCCTATATCTGCTCACCTCATCCAGGCCCCGATCGCACAGTCTCATGCCCACATGCTCGACAAAACTTCACGGAACGGGGCTGGTCTGGAAGGAGACGGGGCCTCCTCAAAGAGCGGCCGCACCTCCCCCCTTACCGCAGAAGCCGACCCAGCAGGCGTTGTTGTTGGGGGGGTGGGAGTTGGGGTTGGCGGTGGTCACTTCCGCAAACTTAACGGCGCCCCTGCGGGGAGTGGAGATGAAGGCCCTGAGGGGTCAGGGGGGGGGCTGTCAAGAGTAAAGGCGGTTGCTTCTTCGGGAGGGGGGGGGGGGGCTGGGAGTGTGGGATCCGGGGTTGGGAATGGGCCTCCGGGGGGGGTGAGGTCTGCCTCGCCCCCCGGGTTTCCAGACATTGGAGGGGGCGCGGGAGGGGGGGTTGGTGGTAGAGGAGGAAGGGGCGGTGGGGGGGCTTTCGACATCCATGGAGGCGGGGGGGGGGCGGGTAGATACGGTGGGGGGGAGGCCGGGAGTAAGCAGCACTTTGGCGGCTCGCAACAGCAACAGCAGCAACAGCAGCAGCAGCAGCAGCACCGAGATGGTTACATGGGGGGGGGTGCAGACAATGACTTTGAGGGCGCCATGGGAGCGTTGTCGCTGGGCCCCGGTGGCGGCGGTGCCAAATCGCTGCAGTACGGTGGAGGCGTGCATGGAGGAGGGGGAGGGGCAGGGGGCAGGGGTGTCGACCCGTACGGGCATCAGATGCTCGACCCGTCGAGGGTGGCTGGGGCTGCGGGGGGAGGGGGCGGCGGGGGCGGGGGGCTGCATGGAATAATGCCACCCTCTCCTTATAGCGGACCCCAGAGGTCGCCGTACAGCGGCGCTCAGGTACCCCAGGCGGCTTTGATGGGGGGCATTCCACCGCTGACGCCGGAGCTTATGTCGGCGAGCATGATGGGGTATCAGCTGGTGAGTGGAGGGGAGGAGGGGAGGTCTTCATTTTTTGCTTGCCTTGGTCGTTTGACTCTTGACAACGCATCCCTTTCGAGGGGGAGGGGAGGAGGGAGAGAGGGGAAGGGGGGGGTGGGGGGGGGGGGGGGGAGGGCGAGCGTACTCATTTGTTGTTGGCCGTAGTCATTTGACCGTTGACCACGCATCCCTTTCGAGACGGAGGACCGTTCCTACTCCTAATAAGAAACCTCTAACATTTGGGCTGTCATTACGCTTCGTAGAAACTGTTTGCTTATCCTATCCCCGTCCTGTTTCGCCGTCTGCGGCCGCCATCTATCTCCCAGGATAGCGATCGTTTTCTCGCCACTCTCTGGTCTATTAAAACTCTTCCATGTCACATACGTCTCATTTCTTAATCTCATCCAACGCATCCCGCTTCTCCTTGTACGTTTCACATTCTCATACTATGTGAGTACTACTCTCCATCTAAGAGAGGGGATGGGGAGGTATCAAAACTTTCTGTTCCTGGCGCCGGGCACGAGACGAGGCAGGGAGGGAACCAAGCCAACCAAACCAAACCATGACTACGTCATTGTGTCCACCGTCGTTTTAATTTTTTTTTTTTTTTATGTCGCAGGACCATCGGCACTTGGCGCAGCTACCGCCCCCAGACCCCCGGTTCGACGCTAGAATGCAGGGAGAAAGGGGGTTGGGCGGGGTTGACCAGTCTCATCTGAGAGGAGGCAGTGGGGGGGGGGGTGATGGCTCCTTTTTCCCTGGAAGGCAGCAGGGCATTGGAACGCAGGTATATTCTCTGTCTGGCTGTATTTCTGGCTGTCTGGCGGTGGTCGTTTCTTGTGTATCTGTTTTCGTCTGTGGCTGTGTCTTGTGTGTCCGTTCTGTCGGTCTGGCTGTCTGGCTGTCTGCCTGGCTGTCTGCCTTTCTGATCGCCTATCTGTGGATGTGGATGTATACATGCGTGTTATTTTTTGTTTAATGTGGTACGGTTCGGTTTTGGTTTAGTTTGATGTTTAGGTTTGTTGATTTGATTTGGTTCTGTTGTTAGTTTGGATTGTTCACCTCTGTTTTTGGTTTCGCTGGGTGTGTGGGTATGGTTGTGGGTGTCTTTTATTTGGCAGCGCGGTTAGTTGTTTCGTCTTGTGCTCTTTTTCATGATAGTTTTTTATGTGGGTGTTTTGGATTGTGCAAACTACCAAATGGTTCAGGTGTGTTTGGTTTGGTCTTCTTGAGTCATACCCCCCCCCCCCCCCTCCCTCCCTGGCCTCATCGTACACAGCAGCAGAGCTACGGACTCGATCCACGCTACCCCCGAGTTCTCCAATCCCCCCGAGGTCCTACCGCATACCCCGACCCAATGGTTATGTACTCCCAAGATCAACACCCAGCCTCTCCCATGCTGGAAGCGCGCAGGCATCCCCACGACATCATGTCCGGAAATGGGGGTGGGGTTAGCGGTGGTGGCGGTGGTGGCGGTGGTGGTGGTGGTTACTATGGCGGTGGCAGCAGCGGCGGGGGTGGTGGGGATCCCCGCATGGCCAGTGCTGGACGTTTGAGAGGACGAGGAGGCATGGGGGGAGGGGGGACTGGCGGGCACATGGACCAGGGAGGCATCATGAATTCCCCTCGCACTGCCCCTGCGGATCCTTACTATGGAGGAGGAGGAGGAGGGAGGGGTGGGTACGGGGTTGGGGATGGCAGACTTAGTGGTGGGGGCGGCGGGAGTGGAGGCGTTCGATACGGAGGCGCGGGGAGGGGGATGGGAGACGTTGTGGGCGATGCCCGGGGTGGGGGAGGGGGCAGCATGGACCTCAGGGCCGGCGGTGGGGGGGCGGACTCGATGCGTGGCGATATGAGGGGGGGGGGGGGACAGTGGGAGTCGCGTGGGGGACATGCGTGATGGGGATCTGGGGTACCATGATGGAGGCCGGAGGGGCCGGGGGGCTGGTGGGGGGGGGATGGGGATGGGGCCTGGCGGTGACAGGATGATGCGCGGTGGAGTCGGTGGGGGGGGGGGGGGGAGGGGGACACCCCAGAGACCTGGATGGGGGAGGCGTTATGCATGGAGGGGTTGACATGCGCATGGATATGAGGGGCGGGGATCGAATGCGTGGGGACATGGTGGGTGGGTTGCGCGAACAGCGAGGGATGGGTATGCGCGGAGGAGGGGGGGATCCTAGAGACTTGGGCAGGCGTGGTGACCCTCGCCATGGGGCGGGGAGGGACGGGGGAGGCATGGTTGGAGGCGGTGGACCGCGAGGGGCCGGGGGTTATATGGACCCCCGCGGGGGTATGCGGGATCGAGACAGGCTGCTTGCCGCGGGAGGCGGGGGCAGGCCTGGGGGTGGGGCTGTAGGGGGTGGGATGGGACTCGGGCCTGCGGGAGGGGGAGGGGCTGGACGCGGGTCTCTCCTGGATGATTTCAGGAGCAGCATTGGGAAGAACCGAAAGTGGGAGCTGCAGGACTTGCATGGTGAGAGATGGAAGAGGCGTTTTTTTATTGCTGGGAGACGGGTTGAAGTGGAGAAAATATTGTAGGAGTTTTTGTTTGCTTGGGGACAGCGCGGAGGGGGAGGGGGGGGGGGTGGGGGGTTGTGGAGGCGGGATTGTTTCGTTTGGCGTAGAGGGGGGTTTAAGGTCCTGCTCGAGTCGGTAGGTTTTGTGGATGTGGTAAGTATATGTACCACAAGCAGGTTGGTATGTGTGTGTTTTTTTTTTTTTTTTTTAATAGGAGGGTGCTGTATGTACTCTGGATGTTCCCGGGTTTGTAGCTAGGTTTGATACCCATGTACCCCGGAGTCCATGCGAAGTACCGTGCTAAACAACGCATTAATTATTTTATTTTTCGTGGTGCGGTTAGCAAGAAAAGAAAGGTGACAGATGTGGACCCACGGGTTAAGTGTTGGCTGAAGGTTGTGCCATGGCCATGGCTGTCTTTTTTTTTTTCTTTCTCTTTTTCATCCTCCGGCGGATGGGGAAAAATAAAGCTTAAGCTCACCACACACCTGTCGTCGCCCTTGAGGAAGATACGATCAAATAACACGAAAATGGAGATGGGACGTCTTGGTATTGAGGTTGGATGTTTTGCTGAACCCCCCCAAGATATGGGCGGGTGAAGCAGTAGAAGTGATGATGTCGGTTGCTTGTGTTGTAGTTAGTTTGTTGTTGGTATTTTCCGCAGTATCATAGCCACAGCTTTATAGCTTTTTATGGTAGTGGCAACGTAGCGATTGTAGTAAATTTGTAGACTACCTGATACCTTGTGTATGGTAGGCCGTAGCGTCAATCTATCGCCTGTCGCCCTGGTTTGGCGAGTTCAGAGCGTGCGGGTCCTAGAAAAAGGGATAGCGCTCGTGCAGGTTTTGCGTAGCCGGGCTTTTTCCCCAGCGTCTGCGGTTGCAATTCTCAAGCGCTTCATTGTTTGTCTTCCTTGGTCCAGTAGTGGTCCCTTTTATAGTACCGGTATACGCCAACCGGAAATACCTGCACTATAGCGGAAACCGGCACTACTTCGCCGGATACACGGGCACTATAGCGGCAACCGGCACTATTCCACCGGAAATACCGGTACCATAGCGACAATCGGCACTACTTCGCCGGAAGCACCGGCACTACTTCGCCGGAAGCACCGGCACTACTTTCGTCCGAATACCGGCACTATCTCGGCAACCGGCACTACTTCGCCGGAAATAACGGCACTACATAGCGGCAACGGCACTACTTCGCCTCAAATGCCGGCACTATAGTGGCTACCGGCACTACTTCGCCAAAAATGCCGACACTACAGCAGCGACCGGCACTACTTCGCCGGATGTACCGGCACTATAGCGTCAACCGGCACTACTTTCGCCGGAAAACTGGCACTATGGCGGCAACCGGCACTACTACTTCGCCGGAAACACCGGCTTTATACGCAGCGGCAACCGGCACTTCTTTCGCCGGAAATACCGGCAGTACATAGCGGCTACCGGCACTACTTGGCCGGAAATACCGGCACTATAGCGTCTACCGGCACAATTCCGCATACTGCCACTACTTGATATTCCGATACTATGTACGTACCAAGCAATTTCACAGGCACTATTATAGTGGGCAACCGGTCCTATAGAGGGACCATATGTGGTCGTCGTATGGTCCGGTGCTAAAGGGTACGGTTGGGTACGTAAAGCTGCGGTACGGAAACAAGGGGAACCGGACGGTACGATGAGGAAAGGTAGGCACGGTTTTAATTGGTACGGTAACACGTTATACGGGACGGTGTAGCAGAGTGCGGTACGGTTCGGGATGGTGTAACGAAGGGGACCTTACGATACGAAAAGAGTAAGGAACGGTAAAAAAATGTAGGAGCGGACCGGTACGGGATTTTAATACGGTACGGCACGGTTGTGCGATTTGGACAATGCTACGTGCACACGTTGGACAGATCCGATCGATCCGTTCTTGACGATCTATTGCAAGGGTGTGTTCGGTACGTTACCGGTATGGGGGTCGTACCGAAGTTAATGAATTGTCCGGTACAGGTATTGACGTCGTACCGGCCTCACGCAAGTGTCCGGTACCGGTAATGGAGGTGTACCGGTACCGCCGGTACCGGTATTGATGTACCGAAATTACGAAGTTTCCGGTACCGGTGTTGATGTCGTACCGAACTTCCAAATTTTCCGGTACCGGTATTGATGCCGTACCGAACTTACCGAAGTTTCCGGTGCCGGTATTGATGTCGTTCCGATCTTACCGAAGTTTCCGGTACCGGTATTGATGTCGTACCGAACTTACCGAAGCGTCCGGTACCGGTACCGGTACACACTTGGATACAAATACCGGCAATACCGGCGGTATATACCGTGGGCAAGGTACGGCACACACTTGCGCTTAGGTACATATACTGGAAATAAATTGGCGGTACATGTCACGGTGCAAATCCGGAATTGGCCGGGGGTACCCGTTGAGGTTTATAATTGAACTGAATTATAATTGGTTCTTTTATTGTCAACATATTTCTCTTATTTTCTTGGTCTTGGTATGCTGTTCAAAAGGTAAGGTACCCTTTGAATTATCAGCAGGGCGTCGTCTTCTCGTCGATCGATTCGACGTACACGCCAATGGAGTACATAAACGAGCCTTCACGCAGTCCCTTCCCTCCGAAAACCGGCCGGCACCGGAAAATCATCGACGACTTTGATAGTCTCCGCCGGCAACTCGTACACGTCCCCCGTGCGCGAGTTGTATAAAGGAGCAAGCAACAAAACCGGCACGGCTTTCTTTTCCGCGTCCACGTCGATAACTTCTGCCGCCGGCGCTGGCGTGGGAGCTGGCGAGGATGACCCGCCACCAGAAGCGGTGGCATCACTGCTGAAGGCCACCTCATTCTGGGACTTTGCGCCGTTGCTCATGCGTGCTCAGAATCTCGGTATACCGAGCGTACTGGAAGATGCTTGGGGACCGGAGGGGGGTTGGCTTGGAGTGCTGCCTGGAGCCAAAAGCTTCAAGGGATGGCGCCACAATGTGGTGGAATCGGGCTGATATCGTGCCAAGCGTACCACGTGTCCGGTACCGGGTTGATCTTATGCCCGCCTTACCGAAGTGTCCGGTACCGGTATCGATGTTGTGCCGATACCGGTACCGGCTCCGGTACATACGTGCATACCGGTACCGCCGGTACCGGTATTGATGTTGTACCGAACTTACCGAATTGTCCGGTACCGTTACGAAAGTCTTTACCGGCAACGCCGGTACCGGTATTGATGTCGTACCGAACTTACCGAAGTTTCCGGTACCGGTACTGATGCCGTACGGAATTTACCAAAGTGTTCTGTACCGGCGATACCGCCAATACATACCGCCGGTACACCTCGGTACGTACCGTACCGAACACACCCTTGATATATTGAATCGTCTTTCAGGGAAGATCTGTACGGTCTAAGTAATGTTCCTGGACGGGAGTTGTAATATCTGCGTGATCTAGCATTCTTCTCCAGGGTAAGATGCTGTACTTTCTACGTACAGATCCTGCATAACGTCTCATAACGGGAGCCATAGAAAGTACTGTAGATCTGTATGATCTGTCCTTGGTGTGCAATGTCAACACCGGTATCATATATTTTGTATAGTGATTTTTCGTTCCTGAGAGAGCGTAGCGGGCGGCGAATGCCGCCCGCGGAGCGAAACGCCTTGTAATACTTACTGGAATTAGATTACACTGATGTTTTCTGCTCTTGATGTCGGTTTTCGACTTTCGTGTCTGCTTCGGATTCTGTTTTTCTTTTCTCTGATCTAGTTTTATGCGTTTTCCTTTTCACGGTTGTTTCCTTGTTTTTTTTTTTTTTTTCCTTCTTGTTTTCCTGCTTGTTTTCGTCCCTTTTTTTCTTCTTGTGTTCTTTACTTCGGTGCGTTTTTTTTTTTTGCGGGGTGGCAGGTCACACGGTGCAATTCTGCCGCGACCAGCACGGGTCCCGCTTCATCCAGCAGAAGCTGGAGGTTTCTAGCGAGGAAGACAAGGAGGCGTTTTTCGAAGAAATTCTTCCCCACACGCAGAGGTAAGTCCACCAGTCAGACGGGGGGCCTGCCACGGCAGTCTACCCGGGAGGGGGAGGGGTGAAAGACCCTGGGGAGGGAGGGGGGGGAAGGGCGGCGTTGTCGGGGGGGGGGGGGGGGGGGGGGTGTACCCCTTTTCATGCATAGCCGTAATCTTACACCCGTAGACCCTCGCATCCCTACATTCCGGGAACGGGGCCCGTCGGGTTTTCGCGGAGCAGGCAGACACAGCGTGCACCAGGCGCGAAGCGCCGTGAGGTGTTAGGCTTGTCGCATGAAGGGCAAAAGCTGCGTCCTGCTAAGAACCACTTGTGAGGCGGAGTTTTGCAACTGGGGGGGAAGGGGGAAAAATTGTTGTTGTTTTTAACCCCCTTTGAATTTTGCACCCCGTGTTTAAGGAACCAACGAATTTTCAATTTGTGTCGGGATATATATATTTCATTTTGCAGCAATCGTAAAGAACGGGTTGAGATGTTGATGTGCCGCACTGGGCGGAAATGTAAGGACTACTTGGTATCCATGCAAGTACGCAAACCGTCCCTATTTTTCCGTCCATAGAGGTGGTGTGTGTAACGTTGTTTGTCACCTTCGACGTGTGTAGCGCCCGTCCCCTCACCTCCTCTCCCCTCACCTCACACCCCCTCATCGCCTTCCCTTCCCGTTCTCGCCCCCCATTTCCTAATCCTGGTCAATCCTTATTATCTAGTCTGATGACGGACGTATTCGGGAACTACGTAGTGCAGAAGCTCTTCGACAATGGCAGCTCGGCGCAAAGGGAGGCTTTGGCGAGCTTCCTGGTGGGGCATGCTGTTCAGCTGTCGCTCCAGATGTACGGTTGCAGGGTGGTGCAGAAGGCGCTTGAGTACGCCTCCATCGACACGCTCATCGCACTCGTCTCGGAATTCGGGGGACAGGTTAGTAGAATCAGGATTGTCGTTTTGCTTGTTGTATGCCCGTTTTATTTGCGGCTGTGGGAGGGGGATTAGGGGTGTTGTATGCGCGTTTGGGGGGGGGGGGGGGGGGGGGGGGGGGGGGGCAGCAGCTGTCAGTCCAGATGTATGGATGCAGGACGGTGCAGAAGGCGTTTATATTGCACGCCTCTGTCGACACGCTCATCGCACTCGTAACCGAGTTCGGGGGTGAGTTTAGAGTTTAGTGACGTTGGGTTGGGTTGGCGTTTTTCGTTGTGTGTGCGTGAGTAGCGGGTGCGGCTGCGTTGCATGCGCGTGTGGGATGTGTATACGCGTATGCGCTGTACGTGTGCGTGCCGGGGGGGAGGGGGAGGGGGGGGGGGGCGCTGAATGCTTGTTGTGTGTGCGTTTGTATGAGCATTGCATGGGCGTATGCGGGGTTGGTGTATGCGCGTGTGGGGAGTCAAGTGTTGTGTGCGCGTTGTGTATGCATTGCATGCGCATGTAGGGGTGGGGCTGTATGTGCGTTTGGGGGTGTGTGGCATGCGCGTTATATGCGCTCGTGTGGGGATGCTGTATGTGCGTTATATGCGCTCCTGTGAGCGTTGTGTGTGCGTGTTGGGGGGGGGGTTGTATGCGCGTTGTATGTACGTTGTGATTGTATTGGTGTATGCGCGTTGTACATGTGGTGTATGCGGGTGTTGTATGTGCGTGGTATGTAGGTATATACGCGTCGTATGTACATATGCGAGGGTGTTGTGGTGTTATATGTGTAATGTGGCGTTAATGTGGTGGCGTTGTATGTGCGTGTGCCATGGTTAGGCTGTATGTTTGTCTAGGGTGTTGTGTGTGCGCTTGTCGTGTTGAAAATCTTCCCGGGGGTCTTTGTAGCACACGCGCGACCACCAAATGACCCAGCTCGCAACTGGTGTTTTGTTATCCACCAATTTATTCGAACTCTCAGCGTATAGCTCCACGATCGTTATTACCAGGTATGATTTGTTTTTTTTACCTCCCCCCGCCCCATTCATTCACCCCTTTCTGTCCAAATCCTCATCAGGTTATGAAATGCGTGCAAGACCAAAACGGGAACCACGTGGTGCAAAAGTGCATTGAGGTGGTGAGCACTACTGCCAAGACCGAGGGGCAATACCTCCACTCGCACATCCAGTTCATCATCGACGGTTTTGTCGGCCAGGTACGTCTCTATTAGCATACCTGGTAGTTCACGCTGGTAGTGTTATATCGTATCGGAAAAATCGACTTCGATATATCGATTAATTGCGCGTCGGGTATAACAAAATGTCGAAGTTTAATTGTATCGCAATATTTCAATATACCGAACGTCGATACGTATACGTATCGGACGCGTTTTGCCCTCCGTCCATGACATACCCGTGTTTTTTAGGCTTGGGCCGTCTCTTACAACGCCTCTTCTAGATTTGAAAATGAACGTTTTTGGATCGCAAAACGGGTTTGCAAATCTTACAGACCTCAAACTGATGATTTTTCAGATGATTTTTAAGACTTCCACTTTCGGATATCGTTTTCGGGGAAATGTGGGTCCGGTTTCGGATCAAGTCGTATTCGAAAATGGCATCCGGACTTGGTTTTTCATACGTCGTGGGAGGCAATTAAGCGTGGTAACAGGCCGGAAACAGCGGCAGTCCAGTAGTCCAAGACACAATGCACGCATCAAATAGGGCTCTTATCTGCTGAGCAAGCAACGTGTATCGTAGGCGTACTCGTGCTTGCTGCTTCTGCTGTGTCCCGCTATGTACTGGAACACACCTCGGAGCTCACGACGAGCCGATGGGATGGGATAGTTATGGTGACGACTAGGAGGGCCTTGCCAGTCTATTCGCAGTCAGTCGCAACTGCTGTAGCATTCGCCAAGCACACAATACTTACTACTGGTTGCCGTCGAGGACGAGGACAGCCGCCGTCTGCGGCAGATATTGTTGATGCACGAGATCGACGGAGGCGTGGGGGAAGACAACCCTCCTCGCGTGAAGCGCACACGGCGTGTTTTCTGTCGCCCCACCTGTAAACAAGGCTTGTTTTGCGTGCGCTGAGATGCTCTGTTGCGGCGAACTCGTGCTTGTACGAGTACGTAGTCGAGCGACCGCCGTTGTTGGTTACATTCGCGAGAAATTTGTCCAAGAAACAATATGTAGTGTAGAAACAATATGTAGTGTATGGGTTTATTTGGAGGGTTTTCGGTTCGATTCCGCCCGTCTGGTTCTGCGACCCAAAATCCCATCTCGTTTTCGGATTTTGATATGCTATTATGAAATCCGGCCTTACGCTGAACGTTTGTTTCGGCAAATCGATTGTTGAAATCGTTACAATGACGACGCGGGATTGTGCAGTGCTGTTACGCTCCGGAAGCGAGTGCTGCGCTGTAACACATACGTAGGCGAGTGTTGTGGTATTTTGTGTATTTTTATTAAAAACAAGGTGTCATGCTGTTGCGTTGTGTTTTGGTCGGCGATGGCAGGTGGAGAAGCTTTCGATGCACGCGTACGGGTGCCGTGTGATCCAGCGCATCCTGGAGCACTGCATCGATGAGCAGAAGCAGGTCATCTTGGAAGAGATAAAGGACTCGTTCTCTGTCCTCATTCAGGTACATTTTACGCCACCCCTTTATGTATGATGTGTGCCATCGCAGTAACATCCGACCCTAATCGTGTGTATCCGAAAGCGGGGGTGGAGTTCTAGTGAGGTTTAACGCACGAAGGACCGTTTTTCTGTCCTGAGAATGTAGATATATCGAAGAGTCTATCGATCTCGCCTTGTTGGCCGATTTTATGTCTTGTGTTTCTTGTTTTGTGTTTTGTGTTTGTTTTTTTTTCGCCGGCAGGTGGAGAAAAGTAACGCTTGAGCTGACCTCACTTGAAGGTATTTTCATGCATGTCGTGCGTCGATTTTTCTTGTTTGTGTTTTGTTTTTTGTTGTACCTGCCGTGTTGCATTCATTTAGTGTCCAAACCTCCCCCAGAGGAGATGCTACGACGGGCTCGTAGCTCGACAACGTTGCTGCGCCGCGCTCACACTTGGCCTTCCTTTTTTGGTTGTTTGCTTCGCTTTGCTTTCCTCTGGTTTGCTCTGCCTTTATTGGACTGGTTGGTTTCAGGACCAATACGGGAACTACGTGATCCAACACGTGCTGAAGCACGGCAGGTCCACGGACCGGGGACGCCTCATGAGGGAGGTGAGAGAGAGAGACGACGCGAAGAACGATGCAGTCACAGGAGGCGATCACGATGTAATCTTAGTTTTCGCTTGCGGCTTCGCGTTTGGGTCGCCGAGTCCAGACACGCGTGGGAAGTTTTGAGCTTGCTTAGGAGATTAAAGGTTAATCGAATCCGTGTTTCAGCTGCACCGACGTGTTTGCTGCAAACTATTCGGAGTGAGGGCAGTTTATGTTGTAGTGTAATAGTTGGGTTGGTAAGCGTGTGGGGGGGGTGCACTCAGTTTGTGCATGGCCGTAGTCGTATGATCATAGACCCTCGCATCCCTACTATGCCGGGACCGAGCGCGTCGGGTTTTCACCAACCAGGCAGACATTGATTCCACCAAGCGCGAAGCGCCGTGAGGTGTTCGGCGAGTCGCATGGAGGGTGAACTGCATCCTTCCAAGAACCGCTCATAAGACAGACTTCGACACCTTGTGCTTGCTTTGTTGCTTGTGGATGACAGCGCCAATGAGTCGTTATTCGTTTTCTGGTGTGGCTACTCCAGAGACAGCAATGGGTACTACTATGTAACTGCCTCGTTGGGGGGGAGGCGGGTCATGATGCATTGGATGATGCAGTCTCGTGTTGCTGCTCGTTTTTGTTGCTTTCGTGTTGGTTTCTTTTTCAGCTTTGGTTGTGCAGGTTTCGTATTTTTTTTCATTTCCGATTTTCGCAGATTGGCGCCGCATTGGTTATAAGTTGTCCATAGTGATGTTTTCGAGGTAGTGGTTGCTGTGTATCAGGTCTCTAACTGGTTTTTTGTGTTGCGGTACGATGGGCACAGGTGAAGGAAAATCTGCTGGCCTACAGCCAGCACAAGTTCGCGTCAAACGTGGTCGAGAAATGCCTCCAGTATGGAACCAAGGAAGAAAGAGGCGTTCTCATCCAGCACCTGCTCTACGGCCACTCGGAAGGGTGAGAAAGATTATTTGATTTTTTTGTGCTGTCGTTCTTGGTGTTGGCGTGGGTGTTTTTTTTTTGTCTTGTTTTTTTGTGCTGTTTTTTGGTGCTTGTTGCTCTTGCTATTGATGGGGTTGTTTCGTGTTTCTGTTTTTGTTCTTTGGTCTCGGTCTTGTTGGTGTTGCTGAGTGTTGTTGTTTTTGTTCTTGTTGTCGTTCTTGTGCCGTTCTCGTTATCTGGGTGTTTTAGTTGTTGGGTTCCGGATTCTGAATTTGTCAGTTTTTTTGTTTCGGTGAGAGGGTGGTATGTATGTCTGCTCGGCCACTCGGAAGGTCGAAAGGCCGTTTCCTTCTCAATTGCTTTGTTTTTCGTAAGTAAATCAGTGAGACGTGGTGCGATCCCTCTCCCGTATTTAACCCATCTCTTGTACTAATGAACACAACACCACGCTCTAGCCCCAAACGGTTTGTCCCAAAAACGTAAAACGTATATATGAAGCAAGTTCTTATGGTGCTAATCTTGTTGCCTTCCCTCTCCCCCTTCCCCCCCCCCGCCCCTTCCCGTTCCGTTCTCCTCCCTCTTTTTTTTTCCAGAACGTCTCTCCTGCAAGTTATGGTATGCGACCCTTACGCTAACTATGTGGTGCAAAAAATCATCGACGTAGCGGACCAGGAGCAACGGCAGACTATCATCATGGAGATCCGCGCCCACGCGTCGCAGCTCAAGAGGTGGGTGGGCGGGTGGGTCCCAAGGTCCTCTTGTTTTGCCAGCGCTCGTTTTTTTCTTTTTGGGGGGGGGGGTGACTGGCTGTTCTGTGGGTCCTGCTCTGTGTGTTGCACCTGGTTGTGTTGCACCTGGTTGTGTAGCTTTCTTTCATGTGGCTGGCTTGTGTAACTTTCTGTTTTGTGGCTGGACGGCCTTCGCGCAGATTTTTTTTCTGGGGTTTCAGTATGTTGGTGAGTTTGCTCAGTTTTTCAGGTTTTGTCGGGGGGGGAGGTTCTGTTGTGGTATCTCTTTTTGATTATTGTTTTGTTTTTTTGCCTGCCTAACTTGATGAAAGTGTCTGGTATGTTTCGACAACCATTGTTGTACCTCGCGCTGCAGTAGTTGTACTCGTTGCGACCTTTTCATTATGTAGGCTCAAGAGAGATGTAACATATTTTGTGAGTAGCGAACGAAGATTGAATGTAGTAAACCTGGAGTTTTCTTGTGGAACGGTATTGAAGCTTGATATATTGGAAGGCGTGTTGGTTCGGGGACATTTACGCACGGCTTGACAGGAGCAAGTGCTTGTGAGGTTGATCTTGAATAGGAACAAGGACAAGGCGGGTAGCGAAGCATGCGGCACGGCAGAGTACGGGAAGCTGGTTGGTAACCGACTGGCAGAATCTAACAATTCCATATTAATGAAATGTAACGACTGACAGGATTGAGCGTTTTTGTTTCACCTTTTTGTGACGCCCACCGACCCCCTCTCGCCCGTCCGCTACCGTCTCTCGTTTTGTTGTGTGCAGGTACACTTTCGGCAAGCACATTATCTCGCGCCTCGAAAAACTCTCTGGAAAGAAGATGTGATGATCGATTGGCTGATGGATTGGTTCGTTGATTGATTGATTGCTTGATCGATTGGTTGATTGATTGGTTGGTTGGTTGGTTGGTTGGTTGGTTGGCCGGCGAAATCATTAATGACTTGGGCCGTCTCCCGCATGCGAATAATAGGCCGAACAAGTTACGTATCGAGGGAGGCGGAGGGGGGGAGGAGGAGAGGGGGTGCAGAGGAGAGGGCATGGAAGGGGGATGACGGGGCCAGCAGTGGCCTGTGGGGGAACCTATGCGGGGAGAGGGCAGAACCGGTTTCGCCCACGAAAAGAGAACGCCGTTCGTACAAAATTTCAGCAGATAATAGTTAGCGTTTTTTTTTTAAGAAAAAGCGATTGTCGATGGAAAACCACGGTCGCTTTTGGCGCCCGTGTTAGTGTGAGACCGCGGGCGTGGGTGTGTGGGGCTTGACGACCGTCGCCCTGCTCAGGCGTGGGGTGGGTAAGGGTGGGGATGCGGCGGCTGCATGCGATGAAATTAGATGGAATGGGATTGGATGGGAGGGCATGGCATGGGATGGGATGAGATGGGATGACATGAGATGGCATGAGATGGCATGGAATGGGTTAGGATGGCATGAGACGGGATGGGGTGGAATAGGAAGGTTGGCTTTCCGTCGATGGCGACAGGGGGGGGGGAGGGCGGGGGCGTGGCTTTTCGCGCCCAAATATGAGAGGTTTTCGTAGGAAAATTATTGGCGAGGGAAGGGGGGGAAGGGGGGATAGGGAGGGTGGTGCGATGTATCCGTCGACTCCTCAGTACCTTTATTAGACAAGCAAGGTTTTGTCCAGAGTAGGGGGAGTCGGGAGAAGCACGGGAAAAAAAGCTTGGGCACCGGCGAGGTTGATGTGTACTGTAGTATGTCCGGGCGGTGCCTTTGGGCTGGGCTGGAATCACCATACGCCGACTGTCGTTTTAGTTTTGATTGGTTGCCATCCGCCTCAGAAGAAGGAAGGAAGGAAGGAGGGAGGGAGGGAGGGAGAGAGGGAGAGAGGGAGGTGGAATGGGAGAACAGGGAAGTTTTTTGTCCCGGTGATGTTTTTATATCGTCCCCAATCAGTTGCGGCTCAATCACGAAACAAGGACCGCTGGAAGAACGTTTTTACCCCGCATGGGAGACAGGGGGAAAATGGGGGCGGGGGTGGAGCTTGAATGCGCGCGAGCGATGCGTACGAGCGATCGCGCGCGAGGTGTGTGGCGTTTTTGTTGTGGTGATTCGTCGCGATCGCGAAGCAATCACGATGCAAAGCCTGCTGAAAAACGTTCGAGGGCAAGGCATGGGGGAGGGGGGGGGGGGGGGAGGGGCGTGCATGCGTTGCAATCGCGTGCGATGTGTCGCGTTCGCCGGTGCTTTTTGCGCACGTGTTTTGATAGGAGCGGAACGCTCTTTCGCTCAATCCGTCGACGGAATATTTTTAACAGTTGTGTGATACTTTCTGATAAGAGAGGAATGGGTGAGTGAGACTGCTTTGCGCGTACCGGGTTGATAGGGATGGATGGGGGAAGGGTACTGCAAGTAGACGACCACGGTAAATGGAGTCTGCAATGACGTGTAGGCGGAGTTGGTTGGCCCGGGGACGGGGGACGGGGGAGGGCATTAGGCAGGAAGGACGATTGTATAAAGCGAACAGTCGTGCTTTGTTTGTTGGTCGTGAACTGGTTAACGAGCCAATGGCAATGACTTGTCGGCGCCCGTCGACCGAAGTTACCGGTCGGGGTTGGGAACTGGGAGATTCTAATAAGCGGCCTCGTCGCTACTTATTTTTTTTTGTTTTGTGGTAGGGTTTCCTTCTCTGCTCCAAGGCGAACGAAGTTGGTGTGTATTGTAGTGCTCTTACCTGTCTGTGTGCGCGGGGGGGTGGGGGCGGGGGGCAGGATTTGGAAGAGGCCTGAGCGATCGGCAAACAAAACAAACACACCGGTCGGCAGGGAAGGAGAGTGGTGGTCGCTTGCAAATCGTGGGAGGTCGGCTCTTCTTTTGAGCGGCGACGGAGGGGGGGACGTTTGAGTCGATTATACACCTTATGCTACTTGGGCTTTTATATATTCATTTATGTTGGGGTGATGAGGGCTTCCTTTCCCTCTCTCCGTTGTAGGACACGGTGCACAAGGCGGGGTGTATTTTCGCTGCGAGAAAAAAACGCCGGTTTCATTTTCGGAGCAACACATTTGGTGCCAACAGCAGCCGACGGAGAAAACTGTGGGCACCAAATGGCTTTCTTCGTTGCAGCGGACGGGCAGGTTGACGCTCGCTGTTTGTTGGCCGGGTTACCGGGTCATTCCCCCGGCCCCCCGCCATCCATCCGTCCATATGAACTCCGCCCTTCAAGTGCTGTCAAAAACGCGACGGTAGCAGTTCTGTTTTTCTTCTGTCTGTTATTTTTCTTGTATACCCCTTCCTTTGATTGTTCGGAGCGGGGATTGGACTGAAATTGACTGGCTTTTTAAAGTGGTAACGACCTTTATTTGTTTTTTTGCGCGCACACGGTATAAAAGGACAAATCCTTGCACATGGGTGGCATTTTTGTCTCGGCCGAAATGTTTTGGACGCGTGTGTGTAATGTGTGGGGTCGGCTTTTGTTTGCTTATCGCTCTCTCTGCTCCGCCCACGCACCACGTGTCGTTTTGTTTTGTAGCCATTTGATTGGCCACAAAGCGAGAACGCGGCGGGATTTCGGGAGGGAGAGGATGGAGGTTGGGGGGGAGGGGGGGAGGGGGGGGGGAGAGAGAGGGGTTGTTGGCGAGCGAGAGATTCTAAAAGGCTGGTTGTGGTGCTCTAGGCATAGGGTATTGAGCATGGTATATATATGATGCTTTTTTACCTTGCTGGGACGTGACTGGAGTAGCTTGGGTTGTCGCGTTTGGATCTGGAGTAGCAGTAGTAGTGATGGTGTCGTACTAAAGCACCTCACCGTATATTCTTGTTGCTTTGTTGGGAGGCTGGGGGGACGCCAGTGGGTGGAAGGAGCAAGAACAGGAGCAGGGGGGGGAAGAGGAGGCAGAATGAGACAGAAGAGATTCGTCTCGCATGTGGATGGAGGGGGAGGAGGGACGGAGCCCGGGCGGGGCAGAAGGGGAGGAAGTACAATAGAAAACATGACGCGGCTAAAAAAAAGTGAGATAGTGAACCGTGCGGAAAGGCACGGTTCAATTACGCTGCACGGTCGAATATAGGGAGTGAGGGGGAAGGAGAAGCCGGGGGAGCAGGAGGAGGAGTAGTGTGCGGGAAAGCAGTGCGTGGTTACTCGTCCGTGGCGGTGAGTTGGTTGGTTGGGTGGGTTGAATGAGGAGGGGGGGGGGCTGCTGCTTTTGCTGTTGTTCCGTTTTTTCTTTTTTCTTTTTTCTGTTGTACAAGGCACGAAGCGGGAAACGGCAATGGTTTGAGCGAGGTGGGGATGTTGTTGTTTATTGTCGGCATCGTTGGCGAAGGGATATAGCGCCAGGGAGGGGGTAGGACTAGTAACAGTAGGGGTAGGGGTAACGGTCGCAGCAGTAGCAGCAGCGGCGGTAGCAGAAGGCGGCGGCAGCGGCAGCAGCAGCAGCAGCAGCAGCAGCCTCGCTAGCAGGGAGCAAGCGATGTACTCTGCTGCGCTCTTCTGTCTGTTGGTGTACGTGTCGTTGTTTCGGCTGCTGCGCTGCATTGCTCTGCACAGCATTGCCCTGTACTGCTTAGCAATGCACTGCTCTGCACTTCACGAACGGGGTTCATTCACATTGACCCGTGCGGAGGGAGGGAGGTATTTCGGACGGGGGGAGGGGAGGGGGGACAGGAGGCAAAAAAAACGGGAGGTGAAGAGGGTGGATGGATGGAGGGCCGACATATTGTTTTGCCTTTTTTTTGTCGCTTTAGTACGTCGACGCTTGCTTGCTTGCTTAAGGGGACGAAACGATCGAAGCACGACGGACGTGACTCAAAAGAGATGTATATTTAGCTCGCCAGAGGATGCAGGGGGATGACCGTGGTGGTGGTAATGGTGGTGTTGGTGGTGACTTGTGTCGGGATTGAATAGTCGTCAGTCGGTCGGATTCGGTTTGTTTTGACATTTTTTCGAGTTGGCGCTGGAGAGGCAGCGTGAAACCGGCCAGCCTGGCCTGGCCCGGTCGTGAGGCGCGCCAAGAGTGAGAAGCGGGTAGACAAGAGTCGGCGGGCTGCCCTCCTTCCCTCCCTCCCTCCCTCCCTGCTCCCCCTCCCTCCTTTTGTCTCTCGTCTTGTCTTCCCTTCGTGGTTTGTGTTCCGTTCCGGTTGATTTCCGTGTCAATTGATGGATGGATTGATTGATTGATTGTGATTGGACGGTCGGTGTTGGTGGGCGGGAGGGAGGGTGGGTGGGTGGGTGGGTGGGCGGGTCGGCGGGGGGGGTCGCGAAGATGGTGTACAATTATCTGTCCAGCTGATCTGAGATACACCCCGTTTTCCCGTTTTTTTCGGGGAAGGGAGAAGAGAAGGAGGATAAAAGTATCATGCAATGGCTGGGATTTCCGCTGGGGAAAGGAGTGTACATTTGTAGATTTGTTTCCGATATTCTCCGGGCCCCTGCCCCCGCCCCCAGTCCCTCTCCTTTTCACCCCGGTCTTGGCTCTGGATCCGCGTTTCCCGCTATTCAGTTGAGAGGGAGCGTTTTTTGCTGGACCGGGCCGTATTATTATCGGTTAATACGCCTAGCGGGAAGCTCTTAGGGTCATCAAATCAGTAGAGTTGGTTGAGTTGAAAGAAAAGAGGGGGAGCCAGTCGTTGTTACTTTTTTTGTTGTTGCGCGCGCGTTTCTCTTGGGTTGGGTGGCGACAGCACCTAAAAAAGAAAATGAAGATTTAGATTTCCGTTTTTTTTTTTTTTCTTTAGGATGGCGGGGGTCTGTTATGTTTTGTTTTTCTGTTTGCTGTTTGTTTACTTTCTTGTCCTCTCCGGCGATTAGTAGCGGAGGGGGCGGCCAGTCAACGCGAGTATTGACGGCAGGCAATCGGAGTAGCAGAAGAGGAGGAGGAGCTAGGAAATAGGAGAAAGAAGCCAGCCGTGTAGCCGCTTTGTTTTGTGTGTCGTTTGTAATGGGTGGCAGTAGTAGCAGCAACAAAATGACAACAGCAGAAACAGCTAAAGTAGCTGCTGTTGATGCTACTACACTGTAGTAGCAGAGCACCATGGGAAAAGAGGAGTCGATGTTTTTCGAAGTCGGAATTAATCATATCTTCTTCCCCCCCCCCCCCGAGAATTCAACAAGAATAACGAACGAATGAACCGTTTTATTCAGAGGGAGAAAAATAATACATTGTAGCAAGAGGGGCGTTTGATTGGTTGGTGATCGATCAGTTGGAGGGCTGGTCAAGGGGTTGAAGTTGATTGGTTGATCGGTTGATCGGTTGTCTGTCGTAGCCCGTGTGCTTTTGGTCGGTCTGTTCGGGTGATCATTGGAAACCCTGGTGTTCGTTCTTATTATGCATAGTTGTAGTGCCTGTAACCTGTTGGTGCTACGCAGCTAGGTGCAGCAAGCGAGGCAGTAACGAAGCAGCTCTGGTTTGTTTTGCTTGTCGTATAGTCTAATGAATGAGTGGCTTTTACGTATACTTATTTTCCCTGAGAGTGTTCGAAAGTTCCTGGAAAATTCTGGGAGTTGTTTTTTTTTCGGATGTCTTTCTCCCTTCCCGTCCCAAGGAAAGTATTGTATTGCGACAAGAAAGATTAGTGTGATGACTGTGATCATGACGATGGCATTTCACTCGCGACAGCCACTTATTTACCTGAAGGAGGGGGGGGAAGAAGCGCTGGTATTGTGTGCTGCTTGATTGCTGTTGTTGTTTATGGTTTCGTTGATTTTGGTGGATTTTCTAGCGGCGAAAAAAATAGCGCAGTCTGATGCCTTTTTATTGACAGACGATATGTTTTTTTTTCACCCCAAAAAATCCGGAAAATAGTGTGACCACCAACCTTGAAAAACCGACCGACCAGTCGAGCATATTCTCCGCACCTTGGCTGCACACGTAAGACTCTACTCGGCGGTAAAAGTATCAAATATTATGTATTGTGGCATGTTGCTGACGCCGGCTTTTGTGACGATGATTGATGATGGAGTTGACGCCTGTCTCTCCCAGTTTGTTTCTTTTTTTGTTCAATGGAGAAGAACGAACAGCGTGTAGTTGGTACATACAGCAGTACAGTACATTTGACTAGTAGGATGCCACTCGGTAATATTGCCGGTCGCCCGGCAGTCTTGAGCGGTTCCCACCCAGCCCCTCTTCCCCCCGAAATGAAAGTATCGATTGAAAATGCACACCCTCTTCGCCTAATCTTTACTTTACGTTTTCCGAGTCCTCGTTCCATAGAGGGTACAAACCAGGGCACCTATTAAGAAACAGAAACACCGACCCAGGGTGGGTTTGTTGGTTGGGAATTGGTGCGTTCTGCACTAACTTTAGCATTCCGGCTCCCGGAATTTTTTGTTTTTCCTGTATATTTCAGCCTATCTTACTTCCTACTCTGTTTCTTACTGTGACAGATGTCTCGTACTATACAGGGTCCTGAAGAAGGTATCGTCCAGGGGCCAATATTCCACACATGAGACAGATCATGATCTAGGTTATCTAGATCCTGTACCTGCCGTTATGGTGTGTGGTCCCAAACGCAGGAAACGGTCATTCAAAAGCCATTCAGATCGCACGGCAACATGGCGTATATAGGTCCATACAGATCGTGTAGACCAGGGATCTTCTGTCTGCAAAGAGTGGTGGAATGTGTTAAGGCATTCGTTCGTGTCGTCTCAGTCCTCACTCGTAGGAGAATCCCCTCGATTATCATTTTTGATTTTCGATGCTGGCCACTCTGGGACCCAAACAAACGTCCATCCCATTGGCAAAATTTCATCATCGTCCTGACTCTAGCGGAATTTCAGCTCTGTTGACGCCACCTGTGTGTCTGGCTTTGGCTGAGTCAGCAGCGCGTGAACCTTTTTCCCGGGTTCATCTCACCTCGATTCTCGGGTTATGATATATCAGTCCTGGCCACTCTAGGATGCAAACATCCGTTCCATGGGGCAATATTCCATCACGGTGCTGACCCTCACGAAGTTTCAGCTTCTTTGACGCCGCCCGTGTCTGCAGTAGTTTGGGTTGAGTCGGCAGCACGTGAACCTGTTTGTATTCATGTCACCTCGATTCTCGGTTATTTTATTTTCGATCCTTGACATTCTGGAACGCAAACAGAACATCCATCCCCTAGGAAATATTTGGCCGCCTTGCTGACCCTCAAGATGCAGCGCGTGCACCTTCTCCTCCAGGTTCATTTCACCCCGACTATCGATTGTTGATTTTAGGCCTTGGCCACTCGGGGACAATACATCCATTCCATTGGTAATATTCCATCACCGAGCTGACTCTCACGAAGTTTCAGCCCCCTTGACGCCGCCTGTGTCTGCACCACTGTTGGTTGAGGTGGCAGCACGCGAACGTGTTCGGGTTTATCTCACCCCGATTCTCCGTTATTTTAACTTTCGATCCTCGCCACTCTGGGATACAAACAGAACTTCCATCCCTGTCAGAAAATATTTAGTCACCTTGAAGCAGTTTCTGTCCTTTTTACGCCGTTTGCGTCTTGTTTTGGTTGAGGCGGCAGCGCGTGAACCTTCTCAGTCAAGTCCATCTCACCTCGACGATCGGTTTTTGATTTTCAACCCTGGCCACCCTGGGACGCAAACATCTATTCCATCGGCAATATAAATATGTCATCACCGCACTGACTCTCACAAAGTTTCAACTTCTTTGACGCCACCTGTATCATCTAGTTTTAGTTAAGGTGACAGCGCGTAAGCCGTTCTCTGGTTCGTCTCACCTCGATTCCCGTTTTGTTTCGTCGATCCTGGCCACTCTGGGACGCAAAAATCCATTTTATTGGCAAAATTTGACCACTGCCCTGACTATCTCAAAGAAAATTCAGCTCCTTTGACGCAGCCTGTTACTAGTTTTAGTCGAGTTGGAAGCGCATGAACCCTTTTCGGGTTCGTCTCCCCTCAACTATCGTTTTGTATTTTTGGTCCTGGCCACTCTGGGACGCAAGTATCTCTTCCAGTAATAATAACTTTTCACCGCCTGACTCTGACCCTCACCAATTATCAGCTCCTTTGGCGCCGCCTGTATCAAATTTTGGTTGATTCGGCAGCGTGTAAGCCTTCTCGTTCGGGCTCATCTCACTTCGATTCTCGGTTTTTATTTTCGGTCCTGGCCACTCTAGCACGCAAATACCCATATATTGGCAACATAGCATCACCGTACTGAATCTCACGAAATTTCAGCCTTGACGCCGCCTGTGTCTAGTTTTGGTTGAGAGGGCAGCGCGTGAACCTTTCTCGGGTTGTTTTCGGTTTAGAATCTTGGTCTTGGCTACTGTGGGATGCAGCAATCCGTTCCAATGGCGGCATTTCATCACCGCGCTGCCCCTCACGAAGTGTTAGCGCCGCTTGTGTCCATTTTTGGTTGAATCGGCAGCGCGTGAACCTTCTCGTCGAGGTTCATCTCGAACCTCGATTCTTGGTTATTGACCACCCGTCCTGGCCGTCTGAGACACTAAAAACATCCGTTCCAGTGGCAACATTCCATCGTTGCTGTGACCCTCACGAAGTTTCAGCTGCTTTAATGTCGCCCGTATCTAGTGTTGTTTGGTTGAGCCGGCAGCGCGCGAATATTCCTCGGGATAATCGTTAATCTCGCCTCGATTCTCGGTTTTTATTTTTCAGGTCACTGGCCCCTCTGGGACGCAGTAATCCATTCCAGCGTTGAATACTTCACACATTGGATGTAGGGTAGGTCCCTATTCATGTGTTGTATATGTCTTTCAGGGAAGATTAATCCCTGCTAAAAGTGATCCGCATGGCCTGTAGCATCATTTTGCCTGGTGAGAATCGAATGAGATCCGAATTACCGTACGAGCTGGTTCCAGCAACGACGTGTGCTGCAATAGAGGTAGCACTTTTGGCGAAAATATTTTGTGAATGATGGGGGCTATTTACCCAAAATCGTCGGAATGACGTTCTTCTTTAGCTAAATATATATGTTTGTATACCCAGGTGATACGGGTGACTGATTCTTACCACGATAGCCCCCCCAACATTCAGCGATTTTATTTCACGAACGTTTCATGGCTGCTCGACACGAGGAAGGATGCTATGAAAAGCACAATCTTCACATTTTTTTTTTTTAGCAAAGGATTGCCGAACGGTGACGTCGGGGGGCAAGGGGCACTGCATTTCAGGAGATTCGGCCGTGAGCTGCATCCGAAACCGGCGATTTCGTTAAAGAAAAGTTGGGGGGGCTACCATCGTAGATCGACTCGGGTCTGTTCATCAGTTCATGTTTTCAATTTACCCTAAATCAATGTTTGGGGGAGGTGTAGAGCTCCTCAAGCTGAGCGAAGAACCTCAGAAAAGTCTTGGTGCAACTCTATCGTAGAATGTGTCCAATAGGCGGGAAGTTTCGGCTACAAGCGAAAGCGCAGTGGTTTCTTGAGAGTTGGGAAAAAACAAGTAGCAGGAACGTTATTCATGGCAAGGAGATTTTAATTTTACGTTTCTCTGGAATACTTCGCGTTTTTTTCCCTCTTAAGGTACTTTTTTACGCTCTTGGGGGGGGGGAGAGCAGCTTTTACCTAAAGAACACCCGAGCCAAATGTCGTTTTCCACCTCTTTACACAACCACGACGCTTTCGTGTTTTCCGTGAACATGGAAGGTATCCCTGCGTCGTGGAGAAAAAGTAGCATTCTTGGTAAAAAAAAACAGTCCCAAAATCGGCCAAAGCTTGGCTTAAAATAGGCCCATTGGAAGGCCCAATGGAAGGTGTTGATTTTTCTAAATCACATCGAATGTCGAGCATGACCACTAAGTAGTGTGCCAGGGCCCTCGTATCAAGAGTCAACCATTCAATGAGGGGTCGCATGCTCACCAAAAAGCAAAAAAAACCCTGAGTTACGTCAAAATATTTTGAAAAACAACTGCCAGGTATCTAACGCCTGTCCCCCCGCATGCGAAACGCCTGCCCAACCAAAATAAATGCTGAAAATAAAATAGCTCGCGATGTACAGCTCCGAATGGCAAAAAAGTTTCACCGATGTGTCCCCCTTGCTAATGCGGTCAATGTGGGTGTGGTTGCTGTCGAGTAATTCGGCGCATTCATTTATCGACCGTATAGCAAATTTCAGTGGATCCCCGAGAACTAGCTCGTAGCACAAATTTCCTGGGTTGGATCTGTACTTGAAACATATGCTGTATAACATATCAAAGCAACAGACATACATGATCTATATTATCTACGAGTAGGTAATGATTTGTCCGATGTGTACAATATTTCATCACCTTACTGACCCTGCCGAAATTTCAGCCCTTTTTGGCGACGCCTCTGTTTTTTGTTTCATCAGCGGCACGTTAACCTTGTCGAGTGCACCGGGCTTGTAGATACATGTCAAAACAAACGGCATTTCGTTTCGAACAACTGCGTTTGTCAATCGCCTCCGCAGAAACACAGCTCTCGAAAACACCGTGATTACACTAATCGGCGTGCAATAGGAACGTCTAGATGTCAAAACGCATTTAACATCTACCACGCCGGTGGTCAAGTACGCCCCTTGCGCAAGGTCCAGCAAGATCTCACCCCGCCACCTGTGTATTTTTGTGCAACCTCATTTCGCCAAACATAGCTCGACCTCGGGACTGGTGGGAAATTGTGCAGAACCCATTTGATGTGTGCGATTGTGAAGCATCCCCGAATCACACACGTTGCACATTTTTTTCCGGTAGAAAGGTTGCCGAGGTGCATCGTGGCGAACATGACGTTCAACCTTTGATTTCGTCCTACGTAGTTCAATCTCGGCGTTGGTGGGAGTTTGTGCAGCACCCACTTGGTGCGTAAGATTGGGAAACATTCTCGGATCACACGCGTTGCGCAAAGCTTTCCCTGTCACAAACATTGGCGGGTGCGCTTAGGCGACCATGTTGAGTACCTGGTACAACCTAATTATACGCTACAACATTGGTCAACCGGAAAACTCCGTTGTAATGGCCAGTTTTGACCAAGTGACAATCACGCTCTCATTGGAAAGGAACTTCCCAATAATTCGAAAGAACGGTTGTTCTGAGCTGTGTTGGGCAAGTGACAAACTCATGCTCGTTGAAAAAGCAATTCTCAATTGAAAATCGCCTGTTCTTTTGGCTGACTTGGCCGAGTGACAATCCAACTTTCGTGGAAAGGAAGTTCCTGGGATCGGACAATCGGTTGTTCTGTGCTCGTATGGCCAAGAGGTGCAGAGAGAAGCTGAAATGAATGGTCATTCTCCCTTTCAACCACAAACACTAAACACAAAACTATCAGCCGTGGAAAGGTTCAGAAAACGTACAAGGTTGTCACAGTTAGCTCCAGAGTGGTGCATACGTGTGATAAACTATCTACATTTTTTTCCTCGGGTTCGAGCAGTTGGCCGCGTGATGGGACCTGAGTAGTGCCCGCAGTAGTAGACACAATTTGTAACAGAAGAAACGAAAACACACCACAACCACAGCCGTGGACACCTCATTGATGGCGAACACGTACGTTCTAGGTTCGAGGAGGATGGAAACTACGGCCAAACGGCTCACGCATCAGCTTCATCCGATGTTGTTTTCGTGGCGGTTCCGTATCAGTGCTCGAAAAGAGAGAAAGAAGCGCGACGAGGAAAATGTACGCGCACACATATCAACCGTTTTCCCGATAATCGACAGCGCACTGTTGTAGCGGGATTTCTCTGGCTTCAGAACGCGCAAGGTACATCGAGCACGGTTTTATGATTGGTTTGTTCGACGAAACGATCACCCAGAGGGTATGGGCAGTCGTCGCAGCAATAGGAATGTTTGTCATTCCAGAACAAAGGGTGCTCCTTCTACCGAGTATTCATCGGCTACCGGGGGAACCACGACTCCTCATGCTTCTGCTGCAGCCACCGTTGTTCTGGTGGCGGTTGTGGTAGCGGCGGCGGCGGGTCCAGCTATCCCGGCACTCAAGACACAATCCAACCCGTTCGACGCCATGACGTTTCCCGCTCCCAATGAGACACAACACGCACATCGAGAGTTAGCAGCAGTAGCGGGTTCCGTCGCTAAAGCAGTGATGGCAAAGTCGCCACCTGCCTTTGTTCCGCGAGACGGTGGTGTTGCTATCTCGGTCTTCGTTTGCTGCTGCTTCTGCTGCTGCTGCTGCTGCTGCTGCTGATGCTGATGGAGATGCATTTCTTGCTGTTTTCTGGAGAGATGGTGTTGCTGGTCCTGCTGTTGGCATCGCTGTTGTTGTCGACGGTGCGGTTGCTGCTGTTGCTGTTGTTGTTGCAGTTCTTGTTGTTGCTGTTGCTGTTGTGGTTGCGTTTGCCGTTGTTGTTGCTGCTGTTGCGGTTGTTCTCGCAGTTGCTGCTGTTGTTGTTGTGTTTGGCGGAGGCGGTGGCGGTCGCCGTCGTCGCCGTCGTTGACTTCTATGGCGGCCAGTCGGTTCGACCGAATAAGCGTAGAAGAGATGTTGACGCTGCCCCCAGCCGACACGTACCTTTCAGCCGCCGCGGCGCAAGAACAACCAAACAAAAAAACACGTTGGAGATAACAATGAGTCCAAAGCAATGTCAGTTACAGCAAAAAAACAATAAAATACACTACTACAGCTGTTAGACCAAGGGTCTCGTCGAAACTCGTATTTGCAAGCTGTGTGTAATACTCCGATCGCGAGTGTTACGGGGTGTGTATGTCCTCATGCAAGATAGAGGTCGGTGACTCCCCTTAGAGCTAGCTGCTGAAGATACCAGGGTTATTTTTTCCTTACATACTGCCCAGAAGGGACACAAATACTCGTTCTTGAAAATTGGAGTGAACAATGAACCGCACATTGTCCGAAGGCAAACGAAAAAATAATAGAACTCGTTTCAAGAGGAACAGGCAAACATGCCCCACCCACCATCTCGTGGCCGGAAACTGACGACACACGGTAAGGACTTTGACAACGCAAAAACAACAAACAAAAAGCAAAACAGGGAAAACATTTTGCTGTTGGACTCAATGCCAAAAGGAACCCAGCGAACCACTGCAGAAAAATGCGCTCATGTTGAGAAATGCGCGCGCGCTTGGTCGAAGGACAACACACAGCGTGAACAAAGAGCACAACCACTGCTTGTGCAGGCGTTGGACTCGACGCCAACACTGCCACGGGTCAGACTCAATCCAACGACTACAGGAATAGTGCGAATGTTTCCAATGCCCGCGTGGGCGACAGAACTACAATAACCAGGACTTTGATGGGTCACGACGCGACCAGCGGGTCCGGTCAGGAGGTTTTCAACATCTCACGGGCTGACTCGGCCCTGTTCAGGAGGTGTTCAAAAGCTCACGGATTGGGACGGGTCGGGTCAGGAGGGCTTCAAATACCACGGGACGGGTCGGGTCACCCTGGCCCGACCTGAGCCGCGAGAAGTGATCCGACCAGTGGTTATCAGGAGGTGCTCAAAATCTCACGGATTGGGACGGGTCGTGTCAGGAGGGCTTCAAATCCCACGGGATGGGTCGGGTCACCCTGGCCCAACCCGGACCGCGAGAAGTGACCCAACCAGTGAAAATATCTGGTAATACCAGTGCGCAAAGCTATTAGAATGGCTGCGTACCGCTACTCCACAATGCCGGTTTGGGCGAAGGGGTACAACAACAGTGGAGGAAAACTTAAAATACAATATCTTGTTGATGCTCACAAGCCGCTAGCTTTTCCACCCCGTATGGAACACGCCTCCAGCACCGCCTCCGCCCCCGTGCGCACGTCCACCCCGGCCAAGCGGCTGCCGGATACGTCGCAGTCCGTCAACGTGGCTTTGGAGGCAACGTGAACCAGTACGCCTCCACGCCTGAGAAAACCCCGAGATAAACCCGCACGCAAGAGATAAAGGAGAACACGAGTGACGGCAAAGCACACACGGGGAGCGTGGGTGCACCCTTGCGGGGGGGGGGGGGGGGGGGGTACTCATTTCATGCATAGCCGTAATCTTAAGACAACAGACCCTCGCAATCCTACAATGCCGGGACGGCACGTCTGGTTTTCACCGACCATGCAAAAATCGCGTACACAGACCACGAAGCGCCGTGAGGTGTTCGGCGAGTCACGTGAAGGGTGAGCTGCACCCTATTGAGAACCATTCGTGAGGAGGACTTCCGCACCTTGCGCGTACTTTCTTGCATGTGGATGACAGCTTCGAATGAATACATTCGTTTTCTGGTGTGGCCACTTCCAGAGACGGCCATAGGGATACTTCGTAACTGCTTCGTGTGTGCCTTGCCATATGCACCTTTCGTGATATTATGCCGTTCCACGGAACTAAGGCTCTCCACTCCTCACGGTATGATATAATCCAACCACCGTCTTCGCTACCGCCAAAACAGAAAACAAACAGAAAAAAAAACTGACGATACCCTGGTGGTCTAGCTCACTTAGGAAGAGGTGTGTTTTACAGCGTCGGGAGGGGGGGCAAACAGCAAGCTGTGTGTGCGCGTTCTTCACACCTGAACTTTTCATGTCTTCCCATCGAGACATCCTTTGCATCTACTGTCCGTGCCGATTCTTTATCCTAGAGAGATACCGGTACAAGCTGTGACCGATCTAGGGACGAAACTTAACATGAGACTCAGTCAAGCTCTCCGCCCCAAATGAGTAGACCTCCCGAACCACTGACACAACCTGTGACCGATCTAGAGAAGAAACCTAAACGAGAGTCAGCCAACTTCTCCCACACAAATGAGTACACACCTCCAGGGAGGAATACGGAAGAAAAGTACTGAGCGTCCAAATGTTGGAGTCGTCTCTCTTAGGAGTAGGAACGGTGTTCCGTCTCGAAAGAGATTCGTGGTCAATGGTCAAATGACTAAGAGGCAAGCAACAAATGACCTCGCCCCTCCCCCACCCACTTTTCCCCCCAGGGGGGGGGGGAAACCCCGGCACGAGGGCTACGAGCGATGGGCGTTTGTTTTTTTTCTCGTTCCATCTTTGTCTTCGCATGCTTTATTTTCCCCTTATCCGGGGTCACTAAGCAGGCTGTCCTTCCCCCTCTCCACTACGGCACGTGCCTTCGTTTTTATCGCGAGAAGACTTCAGTCCTTTTTCCCCTCGTCGACTCGCATCAAATTGGGTTGGGAGGGGGGGCGTGATACACGAAAGCTGGAAACGCAAAAGGGCTACGCCAAGGTCTAAGCACCTGTTTGCAACGCTGCTTCCGCTGACCCTGGTCTGCTATTCTACGGATGATGACCGTACAGCAGGTGGCCTATTTTAAAGAACCCCGCGATAAGGACACACAGTATATAAGGGACCTCAAATTCCTGCGCGCCGTTGTTTCCCACGGGAAAGGGCCAGGTCCCTGAAAAAAATACGCAACCCGCAAGAAAGCCCCTTAACCCCTTTACAACTGGAAACCCGTTTTTGGGGACAAAATTACTTGGATTTAGTATAGGGAGGGGTTCGGGGGCTCTAAAGGGGTTAAAATGGACGCCACACGCGATAAAGGGTCATTCCACGGCAGAGGGGCGAAGGCAGATTTTTTTCGAGCCGCTAGCATGAGAAGCTCAATATATCACAACAAAAACTTGGAAGGCATTCGTTCGCGCAACTCGACCGACCAACATTTCTATGCGCTAGTCCTGAAAAACAGCTTTACTCGTAGATTTGCCATACTTGAGTACAAACCCATATTTGCACGATTGTGGAGCTCAACTGGTCAGGAAAAAACAATTGTCCCGAAAGGCGCAAACCCCTACCGGACTATGGAGGGATGACTCATAAGGTCCCTTAAAATGGACGAAAAACTCAATCAGGGCGAAGGGCGTGCCCCATGAGTCGCTGCGCGCTCACCTGCTGCCGGTGATATCGCACGCGTCCATCCTCAAAGTAGCGTGTCTGCAAAACCAGGACGAAACAAAGGGGGAGCAAGCACAAGTACACCTCGGGCATCAGCGAACGGCGACTTGAACGCGCGATGCAAAGAGAGATGGATGCTATCACAAGGGAACATAGCGATCAGAACCAAACATAGACCAAACTACAAGCTTGTTTAGGCTGATCGGTGTCACTTTGCGAGGCGACTCATGGCAAACTACTTTTTTTTTTCTCTAGTTTTTCAGGAGTTGCTTTTCCCCCCTTTCCAACTTGCGACAGTCTCCGGGATATCAAACCAGACCACATGCCGAAGGCGAACTTTGTATGGATAATAAAAGCAGGGGAATGTATACGTAGGTATTTGTCTTGATAGTGGATTCTGATTTTCATGCCCCACAGTAATAATGGGCGACTCAAAACCGCCCCCGCGCTGTATCCACTTGGTATATGCCACTGGCGCGATCACTCGAACGCTGCCACGCTGCTGCAATTAATGCCAATTCTTCAACCACATAAAATGAACTAAAACACCTACTTGATTATCTCTCGCAACGAACGACAAGGACTAATTCTTGGTTCCCGAGTTCTCGTAATCTTCTCACGTACTTGTCTTGATCGCGGATTATGATTACCATGATATCCCTCCCCGTAATAGCAGTGGGCGACTAAATACATGTGTTACGACTAGGAGCGGCACATTTTTGGCGAAAAAAAAAAAAAAAAACGACTGTTGGGGGGGGGGGGGGGGGACTCAGTTTTTGCATGGCCATAGCCGTTTGACCATAGACCCTCGCATCCCTACTATGCCGGGACGGAGCACGCCGAATTTTCACCAACCCGGCAAACATTGCTTGCACCAACTGCGAAGAGCCGTGAGGTGTTCGGCGAGCCGCATGAAGGGTGAACCGCATCCTTCCAAGAAACGCTCGACAGCCGGACTTCGGCACCTTGTGCCTACTTTCTTGCTTATGGACAGCATGTGTGTATGTGTGGGGGGGGTGCAGAACGATCCAGAAAGCGATCAAGGTTGGTTCATCGTCCCGGCCTCCACCAGTCAACAACGACAAGGTGCACAAAAATAAAGTCAGCCACCAAGGACACAAAACCCGCAGAGTGGAAACGCCCCGCGACCCCCCAAGCCTACTCGTCTCCCTGGGTCCCACCTAGAGCACAAACACTTTTGGGCGCATCATGACATGCACGATTCTACCACAGAGTGGCGTTTCTTTTTTTTGGCGCATCAAGAAATACATGCTTGCTTCCTGTAGAGCAACCCTGCATTATATTGGGGTTGTTCATAGTCAACCATGTTGCAACACGGCCAAAACAAACACGCCCACCCTACCCGCGTTGATTTAGCAAGCGTCTCGACCCCTCGGCGTCGGGATGCTTCGCAGGCTGCTTCAATCGAGCTATCCATCCAGCAATATCTGCATGCATCCCATCACTGCTTACCTGAAGTTAATCAGTCTATCTATAAGAAGCCAGCAACACATGAGACTGATTGACCGGTCGGCAGACTGACTGACCGATCGAGTGACTGGACTTTCCAGAACTCGATCGATCTATCAATCAATCAATCAATCTAACTACCTAATATATTCAACACGATAAGTCAAACACATTAAATCAATGCCTCGACAAACCCGGTCGGCCAGACAATCAGTCGCATCAAATCAGTCAACGATCAGCCTATGTGCAGAAAAAGCAATTGCATACTATATAGTACTGACATTGTTGGTCATATAGTACTACCCGCTGAGCTACTGAGTCGCGTGAATGAGTAATTAAGTGAGTAGTGCTGTATCACCAACAAAATGTATTATTTCGAGTGCGTTGATTGAATCTCGCCCGACTTCGCAACAGGGACCCCTGGGGCTCCCCCGTCGCCACGTCCTATTGTACTGTAGCAGCATTCAGAAGCACAGTATCACAATCAATCACAATGTATCCAGCGCGCACGCTCGAAAAATGACAAAAATGAAGTCGGTCAACGTGAATCGAACTCACGACACATCCTATCTTTAGCTGGTTATATGTCTCCAGAGCGCACGCCAGAAAAAAAACAGATACGTATCAAGTCGGCTAACGAGAACCGAGTTCAGGACACATCCTATCTTATTGTTGGTTATATAGCACTATCCACTGCGCTACTAGGCCACACGCAAAAAAAAAAAAAAAACTGACACGGGTACCTATAGTGAGTACCCCGGTTCAAGAGAGCGCCATGACAAAAGCCGAAACAAGTGCTCTTAACTACACATTGCTCTTATTTGTAGCAGAAAAAACGTAGCTTTTATTAGTAGTACAAGCGGGACATGCCGATTTGACCGCTCTTAAGTCCCGAACGCTCTTGTTATCCTGGGCGATCTTAAATCGGCGCACCCACCGTACAAAAAATACCAGCGCTGGATCAAGGCCCGACCCTCGGATCATGTCAGGAGGTTACCAAAATCTCGCGGGTCGAGTGGGGTCGGTCAAGTGGGGTCGGGTCAGGAGGTGTTTGAAACTTCACGGGACAGGTCGGGTCGGGCCGGGTCGGGTCGGGTCGGGTCGGGTCGGGTCGGGTCGGGTCGGGTCGGGTCGGGTCCGGTCGGGTCGGGTCGGGTCGGGTCGGGTCGGGTCCGGTCGGGTCGGGTCGGGTCGGGTCGGGCCGGGCCGGGTCGGGCCGGGCCGGGGCGGGGCGGGCCGGGTCGGGTCGGGTCGGGTCGGGTCGGGTCGGGTCGGGTCGGGTCGGGTCGGGTCGGGTCGGGTCGGGTCGGGTCGGGTCGGGGTCGGGTCGGGTCGGGTCGGGTCGGGTCGGGTCGGGTCGGGTCGGGTCGGGTCGGGTCGGGTCGGGTCGGGTCGGTCGGGTCGGGTCGGGTCGGGTCGGGTCGGGTCGGGTCGGGTCGGGTCGGGTCGGGTCGGGTCGGGTCGGGTCGGGTCGGGTCGGGTCGGGTCGGGTCGGTCGGGTCGGGTCGGGTCGGGTCGGGTCGGGTCGGGTCGGGTCGGGTCGGGTCGGGTCGGGTCGGGTCGGGTCGGGTCGGGTCGGGTCGGGTCGGGTCGGGTCGGGTCGGGTCGGGTCGGGTCGGGTCGGGTCGGGTCGGGTCGGGTCGGGTCGGGTCGGGTCGGGTCGGGTCGGGTCGGGTCGGGTCGGGTCGGGTCGGGTCGGGTCGGGTCGGGTCGGGTCGGGTCGGGTCGGGTCGGGTCGGGTCGGGTCGGGTCGGGTCGGGTCGGGTCGGGTCGGGTCGGGTCGGGTCGGGTCGGGTCGGGTCGGGTCGGGTCGGGTCGGGTCGGGTCGGGTCGGGTCGGGTCGGGTCGAGTCGGGTCGGGTCGGGTCGGGCCAGGAGGATCCCCTATCTCGCGGGTCGGGTCGGGACGGGGTACCCTGACCCGATCTGACTCGGGAAAACGCTCTCGAAAGTGTGCTTCTGACTGTCGGGGTCTCGACGCGAACGCGCTACAATAGAAGTATATAGCGCTCTTACTTTTTTTGTTGTTTTTGGCATGAAGGGACTCCTTTACGCTTTTAGCACCGCAGTCCCGACATCGGGACAAAACACTTGGAATTAGACAAGGACCATTTTAGGGGTTGGAAATGGGGCAACACAACCCAAAACTCGTCAGGAAGGCATGTCACTCTCGTTTTGCGGAATTCTTTCTTTTTTTTTGGTACGGCTAGGCCATCACGGCTTTGTTTTTTTCTTTGTTCGTCGGGGGGTTGCACCTTTTATTTTACTGAAATAAAAAATAGTTTTTCTTGGAGGGGGGGAGGTGTACAGCACGGGACCTAAGTGAGGAAAGGCCCTTGCAGAAAAAAAATGATGTACCTCCACGGTAGCACATCTCTCTCTCCTCGAACCGACAAACTATCCAGTAGGATGTTTGCGAGATCACCAACTTTTGGCTGGGTAGGCGTCGGGTAGTAAAGCATACAGTAATAGTATTGAAACCCTCAAATTCCAAGCCCAACCCAACCCACGAAAAAATCAGTAAACACTATATACTAGGTTAGACACATACACATGTCTTCCCTACCTTTAATACCATTTCTTTAGTTCGAACTTTTTTTTTCGTGGATTGGTTGGCCTTGGGTTATTTATTGTGACGATCGTCGGTTTCAATACTATTTATTGCATTTTTTGTCAACTCGAAATAATGTGGAAATCGCAAACACCTCAAGTCGCAAACACCCTAAATCGCAAACACCCTAAATCGCAAACACCTTAAATCGCAAACACCCTACTGTCGTCGGCATTCCTGCACGTATTGTTTTATATAATAGTACGTTCGTTTTTTGACACCAACTAATATAATATGCCATGGGAATGTTCATCGCAATGCATTTTCATTGGATTAGACGAAGGCTACGAAACGCGGGTCACATTTTAGGGCCTGCTTTTTCACAGCAACTCACGAGTGGCCTACTGACCTATGTATGCTTGTTGGCTTTCAAAAGTGTGCACAGCCGCCACGGAGCGGTTTGTTACACTTTGCCAATCAGACAATTGTAATATGACAGATTTGTTTTTAGAAAGAGGTTAACCGGGCCACGCACGCGCACGCTACTAAACCCGGTGCAAATCGAACGGGGGTAGCCCTCCCGGCCGTAGCCTCGGTGGTGCCATCAGTTTTTTTTTTTCGTGAGGTACGCAGCTTGTCAAAGGAGAAAGCCTAAGGAGAGAGAACAACAGAAAAAAAAACTCTTATCGTAGAACGCGTCCACTACTGGAAATTAAGATAACACACAGCGGTTCCACCTCATGGCCTCCACGCCCGCAAAGGCGCTCCCCACAACGTTGCAGCGGCTGACCCAGGCCTTCGAGAAAGCTTGGACGAAAATGCCGCTCTTCGAGCACCCGGAAACGACGCACCGCGATATCTTCACCTTGGAGCCTCCCCTGGCCTCAACGCCTCCAAAACAACGAAAGCATTGAAATATATACGACAAGGAGGGGACGGGGGGGGGCGGGGGAGGGGGGGGTGCACACTTCAGAAAAAGCCGTAGTATTTTCACCATGGACTCTCACATGCCGACGAAAGCCGGAAGGGAGAACGTCGGGTTTTCACCCACCAGCAGACATCGCGTGAGCCAAGCGCGAAGCACCGTCAAAGCATCTACGGCACGGAGGAGGGGGGGGGGGAGGGGGGGGGGAACTGAGTTCATGCATAGCCGTGGTCGTATGACTATATACCCTCGAGGACCTTCAGTCATAAGACGGAGAACATCGGTTTTGCATAGACTAGAACGGGGGGCGTACTTGATATTGGGGGGGGGGGGGGGGGTAATGCAAGTGGCAAAAGCGATTAACAAATAATCTACAGAAGAGATTGGGGGGGGGGGGGTGAAGGGTACAAAAGCAATCAACGAAGCATCTGCTGAAGGGAAGGGAGGGTACCTGGCTTTCCTCGTGTGGCAGCGTGGTGGCCGTGCTAGCCCAGACTACATTCTACTGAGCCTTGGCAATAGTGGACCACGATGTTACTCATCAGCGACTAGATAGGCTACTGATTACGTACTGCTGTAGCTAAGTGCATATCACTAGCAGGGGGCGGGGGGGGTAGATACAGGATGAAGCGGATGAATTCAGAAACAAAAGCTACTGAAGATTTTTTGTCAATCATCACGTTTTATTTGCCATCGGCAACCTTATGGACAAAGCCGTGGTCACAGGTGTCTTCCATCGCGCACAGGGTTCGGCATTCACACTCTTCAGTATCTTAATGCTCGTCGATTTCCATCGAGTTTTTGCTAGCTCGCGCTCTCGCGCATTCTGCTCGTCATTTTTTTTTACGCGAGAAGAGGTTCCTACGACAACGAGTACGTATTGTTGATGTACTATTCATACGGAGGATTCGAAACCGAACCGTTGACTTCAGCAGGGACGAGATTCGCCTACCTACTACTCCAAAGGAGATGCCTGTAGACTGAAGACTAAACCACACCCAGCTACGATGTAGAGTGGGTCGGTATGCTCCAAGAAACGCGCAGAGCGATTATTCAATAAGAAGGCGTGCGAACGTGAAGGGGAGATGGGCAGGGTGTGATGATCGTATCATGCTTGGCCATGGTCCGTTGGACCATAGACCGTTGCATCGCTTCGATGTCGGGACGAAGCACGTCGGCTTTTACCTACCAGGAAGACATTGCACAAAGCGCGAAGCACCGTGAGGCGTCCGGCGAGTCGCACAACGGCCGAGCTTCATCTCACCAACAAGTGAGGGGGGCTGGGGGGGGGGGTGGGTCGGGGGGGGGGGGGGGGGGGTACGTATTTGTTGCTTGCCTTAGTCATTTTACCATTGACCACGCATCTCTTTCGAGACGGAGCGGGGGCTGGGGGGGGAGGGGGTGACGGGCGCAAAAACAATCAACAAAGCATCAACTGAAGGGAAGGAGGCGGCAGCGGGGGGGGGGGGGGGGATGAAGGGCATGAAGGGGACAAAAACAATCAACAAAGCATCTACGGGAGATTAAAACACACCCAGCTGCGATAGCGTAGGTCGATTCGCGTCGAGGAATGCACAGCGCGATTTCAACCATGGAGAGATATTAACGGGAGGTAGGGGGGGGGGGGGGGGGGGGGGTGAAAGGGGTGCAAATTCCCTCTTACCGGCGGCCCCCATCCCCTCGAAAGAGCAATTCGAAGCTACCGCCTCTGCCCGGCCACAAACCAGCATTCCCATGCCCAGGCCGCCGGCAAGGCGCGTTTTCTCCAGCGTGGCGACAGTGTCTGCGCCGGCTACACTGACGCACGCGTAGGGAAGGGCGCTGCGGGTCCCCGAGGAACGCGGTCAGACGGGAGGAGGGATCGGGAGGGGGGGGGGGGGGGGGGGGGGTTGGGGCGAAACACACACACATACGTAGTCAGCAGCACAATTGTTTCGGCAGCCGAGATAAAATGACGCGATTCTCTATGTCAGCCTGTGACCACAAACTTTGTAGCAGGGATCTCTCTAGGATGGAGAGCCAGGACGGGCCCTGGGTAAGCTGATGATGTCGTTGCGACGCGGGCTACGATAGAGGTATACCTTTTTTTGGCTTGAAAAATATTTTCTGAATGACCGGGCTCCGTAACCCCTTTAGAACCCCAAAATCCTTCCCTATACTAAATTCAAGTAAATTTGTAAAAAAAAAAGGTTTCCAGTCGTTGAAAGGCGTTAACCTTACATTAACCCAAAATCGTCGGAATTGTCGTTCGTGCTTCGCAATAAAAGTTTTTTCGTATACCTAGTATCAATAGTAGGTCATGGGTGTTGCTCATCGAGTCGGGAAGTTTTAAGATTACCTCAAATCGGGTTTGTTTGGGCGGGGTACAGAGCTCCTTAACCCCTTTCGAGCCCCCCCCCAAAAAATCCCTCCCTATACTAAATTCAAGTGAATTTCTCCCCTACAAGGGTTTCCAATTGTAAAGGCGTTAATCGACCACCCTCAATAGGCAAACAATGCACCTCCACCGTCGTGTTAGTAGAATGTCGACTTGGGTAGATCTGCATGAACGTTTCTTTTTTTTGGGGGGGGGGAGGGAGTAAACTTACTTGAGATTAGTGTGAGGACCAAAGGCTACGTATGGCAAAGGGGGGGGGGGCTCTTTTTTTTCAATGGGTCTTCGTCGACCTCACGCGCGCGAGCAACCCCCCCTGCTCCCTTGCGGCCTTCTTAAGCTTTCGTGCTGCTTTAGTTTGCGACAGGACACTGCCATGGAATGGCTAGCTAAGCTATGCCGCTGCGCCAAACAAATCGCAAAAAGAGTGTTTGCGGTGAGGTACAGAGTCACTCGGGCGAGTGGCCCAAACCCGGCAGCGTAAAAAGAAGGTATGATAGAGTATGACACTACAATACCGTGGCCTTCGTCAGGGTCATTTTACGGCTGTAAAAAGGGCTGAGATCCGTTGCTACCCATCCGCCGGAGGACAAAAGGAAAAAAATCAAGTGTGGGGCCGATAGAGACGTTGATATAACAAGTGTTTTGCGAGTATTTGCCGAGGGGATTGAGTTCGGGTCGGAGGTTAATATTGAAGAAAGGGAATGTCAGCTACGAACAAAACGTGCAGTGTCGCGATTCAGCACGGGAGCTCGGCGAAGCTGAAGCTGCAGCACGACGCAGTTGTATGTCGACGGTACCCCGGCATTGTCTCGTACCTCTCTGTGCAGCCTACGGGAAGACTAGCAAGCAGGGGCGGACGGACGAAGCCACAAACAACCACCCAGCTGCTGTATACAACGCTGACACGTGCGCGCCGTGTTGCTGCTGCTACTTCTATTACCACTACTGCTACTGCTGCTACGGCTACTACAGGCACTGGCACTGGTATATTGGTACTGGAACTGTACTGGTACTGGTACTGGTAATGTTGCCGTTACTGCTGTCGTTGCGGTTGTTGCTGCAATAAAGGCGGCTGCTGCTACTGCTGTTGGTGTTGCTGTCGAATATGCATGCATGCAACTATTATGTGCCTGCCTCGTATGCCTTGCCTAGGGTATGCAAAACAAAAAGAAGCGCTGCTCAGACCCAAAACCGCCACTCTTGTCGAACGCCCGCCACGTTAAAAAAGAACGAACATTTCGTGATCAAGAGACGTCCAAGCCCGCCGCGTCAAAAACATCAACTCCCTTACCACCTGGACAAACCCGCACAACGCCGCAAAAGGCCTGCCTAGACGGCAAAAACCCGACGCCCTCCATCCCAGATGTGTCGCGATGCGAAGGGCTATCGCCATGCATGATCGTGCCCCTCCCCCACGACTAACGCTGCTCGTACCGCACCTGGAAACGTCACATCCCCAAATGGACGCCGACCCGCGCTCTACCGCGATCGCGTGCGCCGGAGTTCCAGGATTTCTAGCATTCCTGCGGGCGTTTTTTCCTGACGTCGTCCGCTCTCTCGCCATTTCGGCAGAGGCTATGGCCGCCTGGGCATGGCATGGTGGTTTCGTGCAAAAAAGGGGGCTGTCAATCTTATTTTGGCTTCTGGGTTGCCTGATGATTGATGTTGGTGGCAATATTCTCGAGGGAGGCATCATGGCGTCACTTCCAATATGGAGTAGTAACTGATATCTTCGAATAGGTATTAAAGAAATAAAAATGTTTGATATTGTTTACCTCTAAAACTACAACCATTGTGTACGTTATCCTATGTTCCTTGTTGTTTTTTAGCGGTGCTGTAATTGTATCGCCTCCTTCTAAAGGTGGGAATTAACTACTACCAACATCTTGAATGGTCAATAGTATGAATAACATTTCATTCCAGCCCCATACGAGCAATGTCGTCTCCCCGAAACCGAATCCCGAACACGATTGGTTCATTCACCCTGCATGGCATTGATTGTACGGATGGCAACAGCAGCAACTACAGCTTCCGTTTAATTTTCGGGGTAGCATAATACTCTACACATCGTCTCTCGCGAACGTGGGAAGGGACTCAATATCGAGGCCCGCACTTAACGTACCTAAGCGTCGGGTACGGGTGCATAACCGGGTGTTTTACCCGGGTAAACCTAAATAGGTAACTTACCTAACATATCCACCCCCACAAATCTAACAGACTTGCAGCATACAGCACCGAAACACTCGAAAAGGAAAAATGCTGCGGAAAAGGGGTGGTGCTCATGTGGGAGAACATCGTCCGTGTATCGGTGTTAACGATGACGTAAAACGGCGGCAGGTGCAGGTTTGCACCTTTGTTGCCACAGCAGTAGGAGCCATTTGTGATCGCTAGAGATACATCACAATAAGCAGGGGCCTTCACGGGTCATGACTCGACCCACGGATCGGACCAGGGCGTTTAAAACATCTTGCGGGTCAAGTTCGATCGGGTCGGGCCGGGGCAGGGGTCATCCCACGCTAGGCTAGAGGGTGCAGCGGAATTTTCCAAGCTCCTATCATGAGGAACTAGCCGAAAATCTCACCCAAAACATGACTTCGAAGGCGTTCGTTCAAGCTATCCGACCAACACTTAAATGCGCTATGAAGTCCTAAAACAAATATTCTCGAAAAAATATCAGACCAACCGATAGCTACGAACTCACTCGGGGAGCTCAACCGGCCAGAAACGTTTGGCGGAAAAAGTGCAACTCCTACCGTGGAATGACTCTTCGGGAGGTTTTCAGATCTTATGGGACGGGTCGGGTCACGCTGACCCGGCACGACCCATGAAAATATCTCGTACCAACCACTGAATTATCAGTCACTCCAGAGTGTGCTGTTGTGAGATATGCACCATGACCGCTTGAGTAGTATATATAACAGTCAGGGCGAAAGGATAGCTCTGCGGGTATGGCGTATATCTGAACGGCGACGCTACAGTGTTGTTCACGGTTAATTTTTTGTATCACAAAGACCGCTGGAGCCTCCCCTAACAGTAGCGTATTGTTGGTGCCGGTATTGCTATTGATTAGGTTGTACTACTGCTGCATATAATTAGTATTGCAATGAGCAATGACGAACAACAACATATTATTAATACCTCGGGATGAAATAATGTTTTGCTTATTTTTGGTTGGTGTTAACCCTGACAATGCACTCAGGAGTCATATCATACACATTCAAAGGATAATACATCCGGAAGCACGAGCGGCCGGTGCATCATGCAGCCTGCAGAGATGAGCGTCGAACCTAAATTGGTCGAACTCACAGCTGACGTATTTCGAATATTTTTCAAGGCAACATTAACATTGCCGTGTTCGCACGCACATGAGGCGAGGAGTTCAACTTTTGTTTAAACGCATCTTTCCCGTCAATTAATTAAAAAGGCCGCATTCGTATCCGCTCCGGACTTGACCAAACAAACGTAGGACCCGAGGTTCGCTCTGAGTAGCTTGCGTGTTCGCGAGGGCCACACTCTGTAAGATTAAAAAGAAAAAACGAAAAAGAGAAAAAAAATAGTACTGAAACCAATGAATGTCACCACCCCACAACCAACCAACCCACGAAAAAAAAAAAGTTAGAAAAAAAATGGTAAATAGGAAAAGCGCATGTCTTAACTATTTGTTTTTGCTGATTTTTCGTGGGTTTGGGTTGGCCTTGGATTGTGACGCTCGGCGGTTTCAAAACTAATACTATTTACGTTTTCCGAACCAACTCCTATCCAACCAAAGAGGGTATGTCTCAAACATCCTATTGAAACGTAGACTCTGCAGTCCATCAGTATCTAGGTGATACGTAGTCACTACCCTTAAGTACACTAAGTATCTGTCTCTAGATGCGGACAAGTACAATATGCGGGGAGTCTCGGTTTGTTACTTCCCGTCGTTGTGTTGTATATTCAAATTGTAAATAACTTCCCACCTAAAGTATTGGGGAACGTTGCAGAGGAACTTTATTATAGCGTGGTTCTGTCGGTCAGTACAACAACCCGCAGAGTACATCTGCCCGTAGCATGTGCATTGTGCCGAATCGACCAGGTGATGGTCAGCCCCACCTCGATCACTCCTTACATCTTCCTTTCTTCTCACTGCTGCTTTCTACTTCTATGGTTTTCATCTTTTGGCCACATAAGCGCCACTTTCCAAACTACCTTCTCGTTGTCTTCTCCATCACAAGGGGTCTTCACAAACACTTTGGTGCCACCTTCGTAGCTCTCATCACAGAGCCAGAACCTTGATACGCATCATTCTAACACACCCTACAGGTCCATGGTGCCATATTACTCCAAGGCATCGTACGGAGCCCTGGCATCGCCCTCGGGCCGCAGCGGACCAGCGAGGAGGAAGGGCGGGCCACCGAGCGGCATGCCACGATTGATTAAATCTACCAAGCATGCTGTGATTGACCAAATCTACAGTAACAATGCTGTGCTTGATTACACCTACAACCTTAATTAGATCAATATTTGCTAGTTCGATAATAAATTGAATTATTTCATGCTACAGTAGTTCAAGACCTTCATTTTCACACCCCGGACGGATCAGCTCACCGTAGCTCGAGCTAGCTCTTTTCGACGGTAGCTCACCGGTGAGCTACGGGAGCTACATGCGCTGCACATGTTTTCCCGGCTTAAGCTACAGAAGGTAGCTAATCTGCACATGTTTCGGAAGAGCGAGTTATAGCCGATAGCTCATCCGCACACGTTTGCCCCGGACGAGCTATACGAGCTACACGAGCTAGCTCATTTGGCCCATGATGAGCTATAGGAGCTACATGATCTGTACATGTTTTCAATGCTTGAGCTATAGGCGATAGCTCATCTGCACATGTTTTCAAAGGGTGAGCTATAGTCGATAGCTATCTGCGCATGTTTTCAAAGCTTGAGCTATAGACGTTCGCTTATCTGCACATGTGTTCGACGCTTGAGCTATAGAGGATAGCTTATCTGCACATGTTTTGAGGTCGTGAGCTATAAGAGCTACATGAGCTAGCTCATGAGCTGCTGCTAATCACAGGTACAAACACATACACACCAAAACATGACAACACAAACATCCATACATTTTTTATAGACGAGATCGGAGCTTTTTATGTTCTTAATACGCCAGATAGACAGAGTACCGGTGGATTTGTTTTTTCGGCACAACCATAACCATCAACCAAGCCCATGCACCACCCAACCAAGTACAACTCATCTCAACTCAATCGAGGCACCTGCCACCCACAAACAAGAGTTCGCACGCATACACATACAACACCACACAACACGCCTAGCATGACCTGCTCTCGTTTCCGGCCAAAGAGGAGCAGCCGATCTACCCGAACATGGTCCGCGTGGCTCGCGTACGGCTCTCTGTGCCGGCGTCTTCTGCCGTCCTTGAGAGGTACTTTAGCACCGCCGGGCGTCTCATTTCGGGTTCCCGGAGCAGCCTATCCGCGGCCTACGCGGAGATGGTCATGTTCCTCAACGGAAACATCGACCACATTCCCATTGAAGTGCCGGCTCTCCCAACTGAGCAGGCGCTCCAGGCGGTACCTCGCCGTCTCTCTAACCCGAAGGCGGAGGTGGCCGCCCTTTCTGCGGGCGAGACGGCGTCTGCGGGCAAAGCGGGCGTGGACGCCCACTACGATGAGTACGCAGGGGAGGCGGGGTCTGGGGGGGAAGAGGGCCTTAACGCCGGCTGCGGCGACTCCGCAGGGGAAGGCTCGGACTAGAAGTCTTGGGGATGAATGGGGGGCAGCGGTAGATCTTCTGTGCTGTTGTTATGTATCTGCTTGTTCGTCTCTTTTTTTTATTTTTTTTGGGCGATGCAGTTGACTTTTTCTTTCTGTCTCCTGCCTTTTTTTTTCTTTTTTTGCACCTTGTGGTAGTTGTGGTAGGCTACGCGAAGCCATGTTGGACGGATGAGAATGCACGGATTTCAATGCTGCTGTTTGTCCATATGGCCGCAGTATTGACAACTGCTATTTTTATGTGTTCAATGGAGTTAATGCTAATGCTGTGATATGCGTAGGAAGTACGGTGTTAACATCAATATACCAGGTATTCATATCAGCTACAGTATACCAGGTATATCTTTTTTGACGTTGAAAGGAAGTACGATACCGTCGCACGTGCCGACGTCGAGGTTTCGCCTGGATGGTGAGCTGTATAACCTACATTCGAGCTCGTCCCGAAGGCCAGGTTTGGTCACCTACACATCTAAACACCTGCAAGTTTTGTCCTGAAAGAGCTACAATAAGCTGCGTACATGAGCTCGCTCATGGGGTGAGCTACAAAGGATAGCTCATCTGGACATGTTTTGAACGCTTGAGCTATAGAGGATAGCCCATCTGCAGATGTTTTACCGGCTTGAGCTATAGACGATAACTTGTCTGCACATTTTTTCCCGGCTTGAGCCACAGACGGTAGCTCATCTGCACATATTTTCAAAGCTTGAGCTATACAGGATAGCTCATCCGCACATATTTCACGCGGGTGAGCTATAAGAGCTCATTTGTCCCGGAATAAAGCTATATGAGCTACATGAGCTGAACATGTTTACCCGGCTTGAGCTATAGGCGATAGCTCATCTGCACATGTTGTGGAAGGGTGAGCTATCATCGATAGCTCATTCGCACATGTTTGCCTGGGATGAGCTGTACGAGCTACTTAAGCTAGCTCATTTGGCCCTGGATGAGCTATAGGAGCTACATGATCCGCACACGTTTTCAATGCTTGAGTTATAGGCGATAGCTCATCTGCACATGTTTTGAACGCGTGAGCTATACACGATGGATGAGCTAGCTCATGAGCTGTCCGGGGTGTGCATTATTTCGCACGGTCGAAGCAGACGACAAATGATACACGAGTCCTTCGAAACAGAGGCGAATGGGGGCAGCGAGGCGGGACAGCTGAGCCCGGAATCGCTCTCGAACATATTCTCCGCAGGGATGCGCACGTCTCGCCCTACTAGCCCGCTCTCCACGTGACCACGAAAATGCAACGGTCAGCAGCGATCAAACTATCCCCGTGTGCTTGACAATCAGATATTCCTGCAGTTTTTTTTTACCTTCAGACTATGCACAATGACCAATTGCATGATTATTTCCAATATATAGCATTTGAGTATACCTCGCGCCCCTTTTCCACTGCGGGCAATGCAAAAAAACTGACAAAACAATATATCAAACTATTCGTTCATTCGAATCGCCATTTTCTTCCTTCCCAGCGGTCGCGCTTCCCCCCGCCCCCATTCTCTTACCTGCGCAGCCTGACGATCGAACACAAGCCGGGGACGCTTTCTTCGCATTCCCTTATTGATTTCCGCCTCCGATTCGACTCCTCTCGTTCCGCCCGTCCTCTTTGAACCCGCGTTTGATGGCGTTGCCGCCGACGATGTTTGGGCCATACCGGAGGTATCCAGCACTGAAGCAGCGGCGGCAATGGTGGCGGCGGTGGTGGCGGCGGCGGCGGCGGCGGTGGTGGTAGTGACGGTGTTGGTGGTGGTGTTGGCGATGGTGGTGGTGTTGGTGGCGGTGGCGGTGGTGGTGGTGGCGGTGGCGGTGGCGGTGGTGGTGTTGGCGCTGGCGGTGGCGGCAGCGGTGGTAGTGGTAGCGATGGTGGTGTTGGCGGTGGTGTTCATGGTCGCGGTGGCGGTGGTGATGGCAGTGGAGGCGATGGCGGTGGCGGTAGCGGTGGCGGTGGTGACGGTGGCGGCGGGCGATGCACCAGCACGCACGCGCAGCGACATTACGGAGACATTGCTACCTTTGCACGTGATGGCGTGGGAATTGGCCTGACCTTCCACCCTTGGTAACCGGCCGTCGGTTCCTGCCGCGGCAAAATAGAGAGCAGTGCGGTGCGGCGAGGGCGCGGGGGCGGGGGGGACAGGGGAGGGTACTCGTTTGTTGCTTGTTTCAGTCATTTGGACATTTACCACGCATCCTTTTCGAGACGGAGAGCAACGGAGAGGGGCATAACACAGAGAGGGACAGCTACTTGGTATTAGTGTGGTCTATACTTTGGCAGCAGTAGAAGGGTTACTTACATACCGGCAAGAATGAATAACGGTGCTTCCCTTTTTCAGTGAGCACGCTTGCTGGCAGCGTCTTTTTTTTCCCGTTCATCCAGGAAAACTCTAGGCCTATTACAGACGGAGCCTAAAACAACGCGTGGAAGCAAAAATGTAGAATAAAATATGATTCTATGCATGGGGGATGGTGTGATCGACGAAATGCCGAGAAAGCCAGAAAGGGCATCTGGTGGTGAATCGATACCCAGCACCTCTCATGGCCGGACGCGCCCGGTGGAGTCGCACGTACAAGAAACGAAAACAATATACGAGATTTATCGAGCCCGTCTGCAATAGCCAACTTATCGCCGCGGCAATCGGCGTTACCTTCGACAATCCAATGTAATTAACCCTGTTAGAACAGCAGTATGCCACACTAATTCCAAGTCATCGGTCCCAAAAAACGCGGGGGCAGTTCTAAAAAGGATGATCGCGATTCTCCGCGACCTCAACAGGCGCGGGCGAGAGAAGCAAGGACGTATCGCGCTCCATGGACGACTTGCCCATTCCATCTCCCGCGCTTCACCCCCATCCGCACTCCATCGCGAACAGTCAAAATAAAACCGTCGCAATGAGACGATCACGACGAGAAAACCGAAATTATAGCCCAGTTTCCTGACCCCCGTGCTCCGTCCCGGCATTTATTGTGAGGGTGTGAGATGCGAGGGTCTAGGGTCATACAACTACGGCTATGCACGAAATGAGATGAAACACCCCCACCATCCCTGCCTCTCGCCACGTACTCGTCCTTACCTTTGACCCCCACCAGGCTAATTCCCTTGGCTGTTAGCCGTACACCTCCTTTTCCGGCGTCGTGCGTGCCCCCCAGCACCACCACCGTGGTCGCGTCCCCTCCCCCCTCCGAAGGTTGGGAGGCGGTGTCACAGGCCTCCGCAAGAGAGTCGAAGAACCGTAATCGATTCGGCCAACGCGAAGACATCAACCGCTGGACCGAGCAGCAGGACGCGTGGCAGGGGGCGGGGTGGGAGATAGCGAGGAGCGGAAACGAAAGGGCGTATGGTGCTTCTCTGTTAGCTCGTTGATTGGTTTCATGCATCTCCCTAGTTCTCCACATATATCAGGTCACAAACTTATTGGCCATGTCGCTGAACAAAGAAAAAAATTGAAATAATTGTGCAAAAGGAATCGCTCGACAGTTCGCAGACGCAGAGAACCCGGCGCATGTTTACGGCCTTCTCGAAAGGGGACCTTACGTTCCAATCCTCTTTCCGCCCCCCCCCGGCACTCCTCAGGGTGGCTTTTTTATCCCTGACGAGTCTATACTACATTTTTTTGTCGCCACACAACATAACAAAACACAATTTTTTCATTCGATCTCCCACCTCGAACTCCAGCTCATCGTCCCCTCCCGGCTGTTCTTCACGGCCACCACTACCACCAACATCAACACCAACACCAACACCACCGCCACCACCGCCGCCACCACCACCACCACAAGAAGCCGCGGTACGTACATCGTGATCACCGTCACTCCCCCGCCCCCGGCTGCGAACGAAAAATAAGAAAATTCTGGGGGGTGGCGTGTCAACAGCGTCGCGGGGATGGTCTAGGGCACTACCGCTGGACCATCGCGCCTCGACGCCGCCGCTGCCGCCCCTTTCCCCGGGACTTCCGTTGACAGCTCTTGAGGCCAACGACTTCTCTATGAAACCCTCGAGCGACGTTAGCGTCAGGTGCGACTTTTCAAGCTGGCCCTAAGAAGCGTTAGGGTCGATGAACGAGGGAACGGTAGGAGAGGAACAGGTGGGGGGGCGGGGTTGTGGTTTAGGCCCTAAAAATGGTCAGGGTCGATGGATGAGGCAGCGGAATGGGAGGGTTATAGAGGGTGGACGGGGTTGACCAAAGCTCCGGCACCACAAATATTATAGCCCGATTTTCAGTACGTCCCAAGTTAACTGAGGACACTAAAAAAATGCATGTACCTATGTTTTGTTGTCGACGCGTGAAAAAAGGTTGCCACTCGCTCAAGTGGCTCAGAGTCGCTGAAAAATAATGCAAACATACGTAAATCGACCCCTAGTACTGTACTTACAAATAGTATCTGGTACATAGCGTACAGTATTGTCTTGCTCGGTCTTTGCGAATTGACAATTCCATCGGTCTCTTTCGATGAGCGCAGATTTTGACAGCTCCGCGTGAAGCCCTTTAACGCTGTACCCCTTTGAAAAAAACGCGCGTTTCCCTCCGCATAAAATCACCCTGATACTACCACCAACCACCGACACTTCCGCATCTCGTCGTTATAATACTTGGGTTGTGGATGTCCCGCCCTCGACGCGCTCTCCACTTGGTCCTGAAGATGGCGGCGTCAGAACATCCTCCGGAGCGTGCTCCGGACGGCGCAACCGCGCGCACCCAACCGGCACGCGAGGCCCCGCCTCTGCGGCCGAACTTTCTTCCTCCGCAAACGATGATTGGTTCACATTAATGCGCGGGCAAGAAGCGCCTCCGTTGCGATTACAACGGTCGCGCCCAGCGCCACCGTTAACAGTCGTCGGTAACGCTGACGCGGTATCATCACCACAATCGTCGCGTCCAGCGCCACCGCTAGCGGCCACCGATGACAGTGAAGCTACATGCCCGGTGCAGCGATTTACAGCCGTCGTCGATGATGCTGACGCTCCATGCCCAGTGCGGCCAAAAGTCGGCGATGGTGCTGATGCTGCTGACGGTACAATGCTTGCTCGTGCCGCTTGAAGAGAACCAGAATGTCGCTTCCCGCGTCGGTGTTCCTCCGCCTGAGAGCGCGTCAACCGACGGTGGATAGGGGGGCCGCGGAACCGTCTCGAAAAGTCGGCGGAGGGAACGAAAGGGGAGCGACCCAAGGGCTTGCCCGTCAGGGCGCTAATGGCTTCCTTTTCCCCGGTAAACATAAGGCAAGGGGTCCACGCTACGGTAGAGTGTCCACCACTTTTTTTTCCGAGGCTCATAACCTGTTGAGGAGCTCTATACCTTACCCAAAAAAACTTGTTCGCCTTGAAGGGCGAAACCGAAAGCGCAAAAAGCGGTGAACGATCCCACGGATGAGGTATGTGCCGTAAAAAAAACGAAAACATACTTTGCAAAAAACGTAAACGACGACATTCCGACGATAATGGGTTAAGGTGTACATCCAGTTTTTTTTTTTTTTCTCAGAAAAAATATTTTTTTCCCTAAAAAAAAAGGCTACCTCGATCGAAGTCGGCATCAAGGACCTTTTGCCAAAACCTGACAAAGCAGACAGCTGCGCTATGCGTGTGTTTGGCTCAGATCGAAAGGGTGCAGTCGCCCGCAGCCTATAATACAGCATGTAGTGCTTGTAATGGGAACAGAGGCAGAGAGAGAGTCTTCTATTCAGCACGGGAGTGTGCTGGGTCAGAACCTACGCTTGAGCAGAGTATCTACATGTGTTGAAGCTCATTGGCCCAGGTTGCACCGCGTTTGTATCAGGTTGCACGGTATTTGTTTGTGAAACTTTTCTACCAAATATGTACGCACCGCCAGATATGTACGCACCGCATTTTATTGTGTAACGTACCTACAAGACATTGCACGAGTACCATTTGTTTTGGTTGGATATTGACCTCAGTTCTTTGTTCGTCTTCCCTGTGGTCGCGAATTTCCTCCACGACGTCGTTTATTAACGATGTGCGTCGCGCAGCAAATCGTGCAGAGGGGGTGGCGCTTTGTCCTTTTCTGAGTTTTTTTCGTTTTTTTTGCCCCTTTTTTTGTTCCCTGAAGCTTGCAACAAAATGAATGCTCCAACACAGTTTCCTCCCTTAAAAACATGCGACAAACCTATAATTGAACACACGAGCCCCTAGCCTGAAGCCTTGCACCAACAAATACTTGTACAAAAAGCACCCACCTATCTTATAAAACAAAATGGTCGACGCAAAAAAACGAACTTAAAACCTCCATCACTCGCTAAAAGTACTGTATTAGGCTCAACCGCCGACACAGACAGCAGAAAAAAGTATCGGGGCTTTTCGCGGATCATGACCGGGTCCGCGGGTCGGACCAGGACGTATTCAAAACCCTCGCGGATCGAGTCTGGGTCGGGTCAAAGGGGGATTGAAAATATCACGGGTCGGATCGCGTCGGGTCAGGAGGGTTTCAAAAATTCACGCATCGGGGTCGGGTCACCCTGACAGCATCCAATCCGACCAGCGAGAAGCGATCTAAACCGTGAAAAGTCTTTCAACAATTATCGACTGAAAGTTTTATCCCTTTGCCTTTTTTCGCAAAATTATGGGGCAACACATTGAAATCCGCGGCAAAAGTTACCGAAATGCGTCCTCGTCGGCACCGCTGGGTCAACGCTTTTGCAACGGGAAACCCGTTTTGGGGGGGAAATTACTTGGTAAGAACGGGTTTTCGGGCTCCAAATGAGTAAAATCGATATATATGTCTTTTACAACGGGAAACCCGTTCTGTGGAGAAATTATTTGGAATTAGTATCTAGGAAGGGGTTTTGAGTTCCAAAGTGGTCAAATCGGTATGCCCTATACAACTGGAAACCCGTTTTTTGGGGTAAAGTTACTTGGAATTAGTATACCTGGTAGGGATTGGCTTCGGTGCTCTAAAGGGATTAAAGGAAACTCGAACCGACTCAACATCAACATCCATCCTTGCCGCTCGCTCCTTAGAGGCGCCCCGATGAAATTCGGCTATAATCGACGAGCATCGGCAAATGCTGAACCCTCTGCGCGATAAAAATGTTATACAAGTACCTGTTTTTCATATTAAAAATGAAGGCGTGTACCAGGGAGGTGGGGAGAAGAAGAAAACAACCTCCAACCACGGTCAGCAAATGGATGGCAAAAAAAGATGACAAAGAAAAACGCACCCGGCGGTAGAGAAATGGTGTGAATATTCATACCACGAGAAAAAAACACTAACATACAGCGCAAGGATGAAACCGCGGGGCGGCTCGCACCTTCCTCGTTGCAGCGCTCCACACAGCCGCCTCCACCGCGCTGAGAGGGGCCCGAGTTTTGATCGCCCTCGGCTCCGCGTGGGAGCCCGAACACTCGTGCCCCTCCGATCTCAGCTGCGCCTGCTCGACAAAGCAGTCACCAGCAGTAGGGTTATTTTCTACCAAAAAAAGCACCCCAGACTTTTGTTTTTCAAGTAGTTGTTTTCTTATTTGCCTTGTGTTGTTGTGCGTTTTTCGTACCCCGTAGTCTGGCATTTTCATTTTTTTTCCCTCTTTTCAGTTGCCGTTAGTATGTTTGTTTTTTTTGCTCTGCCTCATGGTCTGTGGCCGCCAAAAAAAAATTAAAAAATTGCAAAAAAAAATGATTTTGTCGTCGGGAGGGATCGAACGATCTAATGCCAAGAAGAAAACACACACGGAGATAGGCGCTTGTAATACCCATTCTGCTCCTCCTGCCCCCTGATTGTTCAAGATATTGAGCCAAACACGAAGCATAGAAAAAAAAATGGCATACACCACTTCTGTTTCCCCCAAATTAGGTTCGTTTTATGCTCGAGGGGGGGAGGGGGGGGGGGGGGGGGACGGCTATGCCACTGGCACGCTCTGTAAAACATCTAAATACTCAATACATGCCAAAAAAAGACTGCTACTAATTCCATTAAAACGGATGTAAGCCTACCGGCAGAAGCTCCCAGGAACTCTAGACCCGAAGGACGGCGCATTGACGTGCGGGGTCGGGGGGGGGGAGGGGGGGGAGGCATCATGAGGCTTTGCGATTGACCGCGTTTTTCGTTGAGGCTGGGAGAGAATACAAGCTTGAAGTTTACGCCGCGTCTAAAACAAAAGGGATCCATTTTCTAGATCGCTGAAGCCGGATTGACTAAACGCCTACTGGCGCCATCCGAAAGGAACGCACACGCTTTGACTACAGCTACATATACCCTGCTGCGAGTTCTTGGCAACATCTATACTATTTTTATTTAATCGGGTCAAACTTAATGGGTGCTTGGGGGAGATGATGCCGACGCCACCACGATGATATGTTTCGCACGGGAAGAGCGTCTGGACGAAGCGTGTCTGCGGGTCTAGGACGTGTGGCGGTCAGGGAGGGGGGGGTGATAACCTGTAATTCGACAAAACCGGCACAGGAGTGGGCAATCTTGTACGACAATAATGGAACAATGGAACTGACGAAAAACGACGATATCGACAACGTCGACAAGAACTGGGGCGACAAGAGCGAGGACGACGAGGTCGACCACAGTTAAAGACGCTCTTCCCCAATTCTGCCCCCTGTCTCACCCGTACGTCTTCCACGCTCGGCAGAGGCGTCCCCCTTCGACCACCACGCCGTCTCCCCCCTCCTTCTCCATTTCCACTGAATGACCAGCTGTTTTTCTTGCGACCCCAACCTCTATAGTCCGCAACATCTGTCAGCGAGTAGAAAAGCGGGCAATCGGCAAGCTCCCCCGTAACGGCCTCGAGGAGGAAGATCAGCTGTCTCCGCGAGCTAAGCGTTAGCGGCTCCTTCGATGCCGTCGACGTCAGCTGGCATGTTCCCGAAGCGCTATCGCTCCTCCGCGCCCCCGCTTCCGCCCCTTTTTTCCCGCCCTCTGCCCTCGTTCCGTCCTCTACCGGTTTTCCGTTTGTCTTGTTTCCCTTTTCCTCGACTGCCGAAATACTCTCCCTCCGGCGTTTGTGGTCTCGAACGGGGAGGTCGCCGGGCTGCGCGGACGCACCTCGCCAGACCGAGCGGCTCCCCGAGGGAAGGGACCCGCATTGCGTTGGTCCGTCATCAGCGGAACCAGCATTGACCGCCGTCGAAGGCGACACCAGCGCCTCCTCCTCCTCGTCCTCGTCCTCCTCGTCCTCCTTCTCCTCCGCCTCCTCTGTTTCCGGTTCACGATCGCCTGGCCCTCCCGCGCCGGACTCCGCTCGGCGCTCACCGCGCCAGTCGCTACACACGACGACCCGTCGATCTCTCGCGCCTATGCGCGCCCGAGCGTGCGCCACCGCAGTGACCTCATCTACGGCGACCCAGGGCGGCTGTTTGTCCCGCGGGGTAAAGAAGGAGCTTGTTGCGGCGGCGAGGCATGCCGAGGAGGGATGACTCGCGCAAGGTCGGGACAGCTTCACCTCGCTCAGGGTATCAGCAAGGAACTCGGGATGGAACAGAGGGCCCCGCCAAAACGGCCCCAAGGTAAGGCACCCTCGGCTCTTCCGCACAGCCGAGCACCCTCCCGATATGTAATCGTCTCCACCCTTCTCCGAGGCGATTTCCGTCTTTTGCTGCCGCAAATTCTCTCCGTCCACCTTACAGCCCGCAGGACTTTTCCCAAGACCGTTCCCGAGGACGTTCCCAAGACCGTTCTCAAGACCATAATCTGAGGAGACTTCTGGCTCCTGCGGAAGCAAGGCCTCCCCGCTTGCCCCACAGTCTGAAGAGCTGTTCTCAACACCGCTCTCGAGATTGTTCTCAATCTCGATTTTCTCAGGGCTGTTCAGGGCCGGGGCGCTACCTGTCGGCGAACCGGTACCTTCGTAAAACTCCGGTGAGTCTAGTCGTTGAGATATCATCAGGGGTTTCACCTCGACAGAGTGCGGTGGTGCTAGCTCCCCGTCGCTCCCATCTGGCACAATCATAACGAAGAGACGCAACTAAACCATACGGTTGGGGTGGAGGGAGGGGGAGGAGAAGAGAGGGGGAGAGCACAAGGTCTGAGCGCGATCTGTCACGGTGACGTGGTTTCTTCGTCGGACATGGCGCAACTTGCGTAGTTATCGCACTGTTTCCACGAGAAACTTAGCCCACGAGCGGAGCTCACGGCCACAGCACAGGCGTTCGGAAATCCCCGATTGACCAAACGATCTACTGGAAGAACCAATTTGGAGGGGTGACGCCAGTGCTGCTATCTCAAATTTCTTGCCAACATTTCTTGCTTACTTGCTTATTATCGCCGCAGGTAAAACGGTAAAACCGCCTGCGCCCTCGGCGTACAAGATGCGAACACTAAGGTCGGTCATAACATGTACGGCGAGGAACGATAACCTCTTACGATGCTAAAGACGGACATAAATCGGGGGAAACGAGCATCTCTTGACACGTGCTACGATAGAGGTGGAACTTTTTGGCCGAATCGGTTTCTGAACGTCAAGGCCTTCTTGACCCAAAATTCGTCGGAAAAAATCGTGACTTTTTTTTCATATATATATATTATTTTGTTGTACGCATAAGGCACTGGGATTGTTCATCGTGTATTATAGCGCAAGTGTATTTTTTCAAACTCAGTTCCTGGTATTATAGCGCATATATATTTTCTCAAACTCAGTTCCTGGGTCAGGTATAAATTTTCTCAAACTCAGTTCCTGGGTCAGGTATAGAGCCCCCCAAGTGAGGAGGGGTGTTAGAAAAAAAATATTGCATCTCTACCGTGGCATGTGTCTCCTGTAACGCCTCCTCCTTGCGTTGGACGGCGGAAGTGCGAAGAGGTGCACGGCGATACCCCCTAACCCCACCGCACCGAGTGCCCCTCGCGATCGCGATCAAAAGCATCCCTACCCCCCCACGTCGGGGAGTGACAATCACGATAGCCCTGAAAAAAGGGGATTACTCCTAAATGTCTCCGTATTCATTACACACACGCCGCCTACGCAGTCGAGACTATAATTCCCCCCCATCCTCTCCCCGCCCTCTCCTCCCCAGACCAACTCTTCTCCTTCCCAATGGAACTCCCAAAAAACCTGATTCGCAAGAGGACCACCCACATAAAAGTCCAGCGCCAAGCACAAGAGGGGCACCATGCGCTTGCTCCGCTTCCTTGCGAGAACATCCAGTCGGTGCAGCAGGAGTCTTATCGCTGCCTCCTTCGCGTACGGCCGGTCGGCAACGCTCGCCCGGTATTGGCTGCGACATCTCTGCCGGTAGCCGCGGTAACGCGACGGAGGCGACGACGACGCGATATAGAAAGAAGGGTGGGAAAAATGCGTTATAAGGGGTTGTTTTAGTTTGGTGCGTGTATATGTGTGTGGCGGAAGGGGCGGGGGGCGCGGGGGGGGGTCCTGCAAGTGCCACCAGGCGCGCCTCCTTCGCGTAGGCCTGATCAGTCACGCTTGCCCGGCATTGGCTGCAATATCTCTGAGGAGGACGCGATGCAGAAATCGCGGTGGGTAAATCATCGGGCAGGCGCCATCAGGCGCCACCAGGCGCCACCAGGCGCCACCAGGCGACGGTAGAGCGCGATAAACTTTTGCGAGTGTACCGCAAGTATGTGTGTACAAGTTGCTGTGTACAAGTAGTCTATGTCGGTACATCGAGTGTTTTGTGAACATGCGTGTGTGTGAATTGCGCGCACGTTTGTGTGCGCGCATGCACATGTGTGTTTGTTAGTGTTTGTCCGAGGTGCGTCCTGAGGTCCTTCAGCAAGATGTAGGGCCGTGAAAAGGTTAAGTCCATTAGAATCGCACCCCCACACCGGGGAGAAATACAATAGTTGAATTGAGAGTCACGCATTGTTTCCAGTAGTGGAAGCGCTGAGGTGTATCCCGAGAGCAATACATACACCTGATTACAAGGAGGGGGCATGCGTTTTACGGGAGGGGCAGGGGGGGGGGGGTCATCTTGCCGTTTCAAGAACCTCATTATAGAGTTATCCCTAAGTGTTCACACTTGAGGGTTGGAAATATTCGTAGCTGCGTGCAAAAGAGTAGAACATACATGACAAAACGGCGGGAAAATATCGATATTGCCATACCCGTAACAACGGACGCACTCACTTGCTCGCCTTTATTGCCATAAAAGACCGCTTTTGTGTAAGGTCGTTTTAGTTTATCACTCCGGGTGATGTTTTGTTGGATTTGTTTGGCAAGGCGTACCGCCCCTGAGGGGTGGTAAAAATGTTGAAGCCGGGTGATATAAAAAGACGTGTTGTTCGTTTTCCGGTTCTGCTTGTTTTATCCCTGGAGGCGTTTGCTCGTGGGGGCGGGGGTGGTGCCTAAACGTAGGGTAGTATCTTAAACTAGATCAAATACGGTAACGGGAGTACCACCGTACTTGATTTATCACGGGAGGCGTTTGCTTGTGGGGGGGGGGGGGCTTAAGGTAGGGAAGTATCTTAAACTAGACCAAATACGGTAACGGGAGTACCATGGTACTTGTTTTATCCCGGGAAGCGGTTGCTCGTGGGAGGAAGTGGGGTTTAAAGACAAGTGCCGTACCTTAGACCAATAAAAGGGTTCAGCAACGGAAACTAAACGCTTACCTGGTGCCCCTTCTTGCCGCAAAGCACCGCCAGATCCGTCGCCGCTATCGCCAGCACCCCCCCGTCCTTTACGCCGGCAACCGCCGCCTCCAAGAAGGGCAAGCAGCTGCCAAACGGGTCTACGTCGATAAAATCCCAGCCGCATCTAAAAGGGTACTCGCCCCCCTCAGTGGATACCGCCTCCGCCGCCGCCTCTGGAGTACTGGCGCTGGTGCAGGCTCTAGCTCCGGAAAGCAGTATGGTGTTTGCATCTCCCATGCACACCGTAAAATATGGTCTGCGCGGCGGGGGTTGAGGTGAGCTGGGCGGTGGCGGTGGTTCCGGCGCGAAAGCGGTGTGCTCTGGGTCGACGGACTGCGTCGTGGGGAGTTTAACGGTGGTGGCTTCTGCTGGTAATGCGGCTACTGCTAGTGATGGTGCTGCTGGTGCTGCTGGTGTGGCTGGTGCTGATGGTAACGCTAATGCTACTGATACTGGCGATACTGGTGCAGCTCGGGTTGGTGTTGCTGGTGTTGGTGGTGTTGAAGATGCTGGAGTTGCTTGTGGTGGCGGTACTAGTGCTGTTGCTGCCGCCGCTGCTGCTGGTGCTGCTGGTGCTGCTGGTGCTATTGGTGCTGATGTTGGTGCCGCTGCTATTGCTGGTAGAGGTGCTGCTGGTGCTGGTGGCGTAGGTGTTGGTGCTGATGGTGGTAATGCTCCTCCCGCTGCTGCTTCTGCTCCTCCTGCTGCCGCTGCTATCGCCGCTGCCGCTGCCGCTGCTGCTGCTACTGCTGGTGACCGTCGACCCTCTGCAAATAGGTCAGGTTGCTGCTCAACCGCCCCCACCGCGGTCCCCGAAAGAGGACATGCCGCGCTGACGAAGCGCACTCCTGTCGATGGCGGCGGTCCCTCGATGTCGCCACCATTCTTGTCGTTCATGCCGTTCTTGTTCCCGGCTAAGGGTGCTGTCGCTGTCTCCGTCGCGAGATCGATGCCGCTTAGGTTGGCGCTCCGGCGTATAGCTGGTACGTACGACACCGAGAGGTGAGGCGATGGAAATAATAAAATCGAGTCCACGGCAGCGGAAGCGTGCGATGAGTACCATAACATAATTATATATTGGGGGGGGGCGGGGATCCTAGACAAAATGTCACGTATTGCGCGCCTAAAACCGTGGGTGCAAAACGTGGGCGCACTTCAAAGTGTTAAACAGAGCGGATCGAGTCGTTGAGGAGTACCGAAGTGAGACGGGTCACGCGGATTTAGGGCCGGTGGGGTGGGGGGGCGATGGTGGGCGGTGGTGGTGTCATTAGCTTCAGCATAAAAGAGCAATAGGAAACGCAACCGTGTAACGTTCTGGGCACAAGCTTTGGGGTTCGAATCTGTTGCCCTCTGAGCCGCTCAATGTGCTGCTCAAAGGCATTAATGCTTGGTGTCATGGTCCCGGCATACAGCTGTACAGCAGGTACCTAGATTTAGGAGCGCCCCATGACAAGCGGAAACAAGCGCTCTTAACTACACATTGCTCTTATCTGTAGTGGGAAATATAGCTTTCAGTATAGGCGGGACATGCTATTTGACCGCTCTTAAGTCCTGAACGCTCTTATCCGGGGCGCTCTTACATCGGGGCGTCCACTGTATTGCCATACCAAAGTCTCGCTTCTTGAAAATAAAACAGTGCCACGAACAGACAGTTGGGGTCGCGCGTAAAGTAGCGAACGTCCACTAAACAATACCATGCTCAATTCATGGATTGTTTTAACAAAAATATCAGCCATGAGACCCAAAACCAGACCAAAAGAACCGACTTTCTAGTTGGATCCAATATAACTCGATGTTCGACTCTACTTAAAAAACGTTCGTGATCGCTACGTGGTCGTGATGCGGTGGGAATTGTGTCTTCATATCCTGGGAAAAGGCGTAAAATCGCTATTATTATAATAGGTTTTATGAAGTCTTATGATTTTTTCTTATAAGAAACCCGAAAAGTGACGTTTTAAGAAGTTTTCAGCATTTTTTTTCAGGTCTGCCGTATGTTAGCAATACAAAATGGATAAAGTCAACAGAACCCATATTAGCCTTCGAAATAAATTTTCGTCACAAAAGAAACTGCACCCTAAAATATACAGTTGGGGCCGAGAACCAATGTCTCCAGATCGGTGAAATCGGTTTTTTTAGGGGTAAAAAAGGTCGAAATCGAACAAAATTAAACGAAGCAGCAAACAACTTCTTCGGGGGTATGGACTATTGCCGCTCGCACCTCGCACGGCAAAAATGAATTCCGAGAGGCGGGGCGAATCTGGCGTGCTTTAAGATATCTGCGGAATGCAGCGACTATCGAACGTTGGGGCGACGCCACAACGACGCGATGCGGGCACGTGACGCGGCTTCTACTCAGTGCACTGAGGGGGTCGAAGCCCGTCGGTCGGAAACCTAGCGAAGCAGCAAAATATTCCACCCGAGACGAAAGTAGAGCCGCCTGGTTTGCCAGCGGACGGAAAGGAAGATGAGGGACGCCGAGGCCCGTAGCGGCAGGCACGAGGGCGGCTGCATCATCTTCCAGCTTGCGCTGCTGTGCTGCTGCTGCTGCTGTTGCTGCTGCTGTCACTGCTGGGTGTGCTGCTTTGTTCTTGTTGCTTGTTATCTACCAGTACATGTCTGTATAGACTGCGTTATATTCGTTTATAACTTGCGCCAATTGATGGGAATTATGTTGACTACTGAGGACTTCTCGTTTTTTGGCTACTTATTATTGTAATGGATTTTGATGACGTCTGGTGTCTTTCAATTTGGTTGTAGTAGGTATCAAATTAGATTCGTACGTACAACGATCACGGGACGCTTTTACCGCTTGTAGGGGCTACAAAAAGCAACTCATGCGCGAGTGCACCCTTCTTGGGCCAAGGGCTGGCAAAAAAACAAGCAAGAAGAACAGCCTTGTATAAAAAAGCGAGCGTGCAGCATGCGATAGCCCATGTCACGGGCGTGCTCTGCTGCACCTGCTTGCATTTGATTCCTACATTAAAGGCATGATCCACTAACCTAGCAACTCACGTCGGTTTGTTTACCTGATGCTCTTTTTGCCATTTTTAGCCGTGACTTTTTCCCCTCTGAACTCCTTAAAAGGATGAACGAAATGGAGCCCTTCTCACCTTGGCAGGCGTCTACCGATTGGTCGTTGGCCACCACTTCAACGGGGCCTCCCGCTTCCAGAGCGTACCGGATTGCCCGGACACCGCCACCCGCCAGTGCGTCACTGACAAATATAAGAGCAGCGGGCGGATTCTCCTTCTTCGGGGTCGTTGGGGTTAACCGTGTTGCTATCGTACTGACTGACTTACAGCACAAGAAAACTACTAAAAACTGCTGGTAGTCTAGTACCAAGTATTTAGAAATATTGTAAGCATGACGCCGTCTGTAACAGCAATAGGATTATTCGTAAAAGACTCAGAAATCCTCGAATTACCGCACGCGACTAAGTGCAATACCTAGTATAATGCCTAGCCAACAAACAACTAGTCGGCAACTTAAATTAAGTTAGTATCATTATTGTCAGCCAACTCAAAGTCCCACTTGTTGTCAGGCTTGGGCATATCTATTCGAAGTCGGGTAATCACCATATTCTCAGGATAGGTGTTGGTCTTGCAGGAACATCGGTCGTCTGAGCCTCCTCCTCCCCCTCCTCCTCCCCGCGTCCCGCTACAGGGGCATGCACGCCGTTGCGCGGAACTCCCGAGCACTGTTGCCGCGGCTGTGAGATGGGACGGAGAATTTTCTCGTTGGCTTTGTAGCGCCGGAATACCCGAAGAGCCGCGACCGACAGATCTCTTTGAAGAATCTGACGGAGTTCAAGGTGGTCGCGGCGGGGGTCAGCAGGTCAGCAGTGCATATACCACTTACTTGGCTCAGTCTCGAAACAAAAAGTTCATAGCACTTAGTTGGGGGGGGGGGGGGGGGGGGGGGGGGGGGGGGGGGGCTGGTATGTCGCACCGGATCTACGTTACGACAAATTGGGCAGCTGGAGAAAACGGGCAATATGTGGGATGGAAAAAAGTAAAGAAAAGTGGGAAAAAACTCTTCATCCCGGCTTCATCCCAGCCTCATTTCGAGAACATTCCCAGGCGAGCGGGATTAGGGCTACGATTCAGAGTCAAGCACGTTTCAACTAGTTTGTCGGAGCTGGGCTAAAATCGTCAACATGAATCGCGGAGGAGGTGGGCGGGAGGGGAGTCATTCTCCACGGGTAGTTGTGACAAGCGTACAGTAGCTACTCGTAGTAGACCGCAGTCTACGCACGTCACATACACCGTGTTCAACACCCGAGGCATCACCGACGCCTGAGGCACCGCCGATACCCTACCGTTGCATGTTCTTATACTGCCACTGCTGTACCGAGGTACCAGGCAGGGTGTGTAGCAACATGACGATAGGGCCTAACCCCTTCAGAGTCCCAAATCCTCCTATACTAAATCCAAGTAATGTTGCCCCCAAAAACGGGTTTTCAGTTGCGAAGGGCTTTGATTACTAAGCCCTTTAGGGCCACGAGTGGGGGCAGCACGGCGGCGTCATCAAACGCACTGCTCAGCCGTACATGAGATACTGTTGCGCGACGAACTTCCTATCACAAACCTGGCACCAGCAAACTATGTGTCGCTTGACGGCACTGCCACCCCTTGGACAGACAGCATTCAAAGCCGTCAATGAACTCCCCCCATAAAAACTACGAGGTAGCTGGTCGTACAGTACGTCTAAAGAAGCGTTGACGAGCTAGAAGCAGATCGTGATCTGACAACTTTGGGTGCCACAGGTCGTAGTGTACTTGTGTATTGCGTACCGCGACATCAAGGTGTCACCTGGTGCTCGCTGAAGAAGACGGCCTTTGTGACGGAGAGTACGGCACGGCCTGCGCGAAGAAAGAAAAACATTGTGTCGGTAACGTTAACGCGATTGTGCTCTTTGCGCGTCGGGGGGGCGGGGGGGGGGGTCGCAGGATCACGATGATCGGCACAACAGGCCACACGCGGACAGATACCTACAAAATGGTTTCCTTCCCTTTCGAGTATCTCCAGTTACAGCTCATGGAGCTGCGCAATCCATCATGGGGGCGTTCAGTAGGAATACGCACGTGGCGGAGCAAGTAGCGGGAGGTTGGAGCTTGGTGATTGGTGACAAGACAGAGCAAAGAGCTTGAGACTCGACACCACAACTCGTTCACGAAAGTATAGTACGAAAATAGAAGGGAAGCGAAAAGGGTGCAGATATAGAGATCGCAACCAAAGGTATCAGGTAGATATGGCGCACGAGGTTCGACTTGAGCCGACGTAGGACAAGGCGTTGCATGCCGTTGCCGCGCGCTACTGCTACTACTGCTGTAGACTACATGTTCAACTATCATAGTGACAAGCGTTGTAATAATACACGGACTGAATCGAGCGCGCACAGAAGTATGAGGAAGCACCCAAGGCACCGCGTACCTTCGAGGATAGTCTTCTCCTCTTCGTCCGTCATGCTGCAGATCACACGTTAGAGCCAACCAATGCCTCGCAACTCGCAACGCGTTCAAGGTAATGGTACTTGCTGCTGCTGCTGCCGTAGGAACGCCGGATGCGGCGCAATTAAGACGGCGCCCCCGTCTACTCGACCTCTAGTACACCTACTATAAAATGGAAATTTGAAAAAATTGCCAAGCAAAATCAGTTTGTTGCAAGGGTGGCCAGAACTCGTACCAGGACACCGACACCACAACACGCTTCCGGCCGTGGCGAGCCACCAGTAGCCTTGGGTGGTACGAACGGTATCATCAGTGCATCAGTGGGTGTAAACGAGTTGAGATTTCGAGGTTTCCAATCTACGATGCATGTTTCTACGTACGTCCGGACAGTCCTGTCGGAGGCGGAGGTATTGCGGCTGGTTTCGGTGGACCCATCCCCCCGAAAATGCCATACAGCTTGCCATTGCTCGCGATTGCCCATGATGATTGTGCGCGACAAACTCTGCTTTGTGCTATCTACCTCGTGGCGAACAGCAGGGTGGTCTAGCACCCCCAGGCTTGCAACGACGACGACGACTGCCATCGCCGGCACCACTAGGACAACACTCGCATTCTCAAAGCAAACCGCCACTACAAGAATGTCGAGCAACTCTGCACTGGGAGCATGGCCAAGCCCGCAAGCTTTCAATGCCCTTCCCGTGAGCTCGCGCAGCAAGGCTTACTGCGACTATGGGGATGAGGGGAAGATGACCTGGAAGCCTCACGAGGAACCTTTAAAGGTAGGGGGGTGGTGATTTTACAAATCGTAAATTGGCCACCACTTTGGTTTGACTTGTATCGTGCAACCCGGCCAGATCTTGCTCTCATCTATGAAGCGACTGCCTGTGACAATCAATGTGCAGGTGGTGCTAAGGTTGAATCACTGCCGGCTTGCACTGCTGCTGCCGATGTATGGATAGCTTGCAACACACCAGGTACAGGGCATCACAGGAATCTACAACCTGACCAGCTCTACCACTCTGTACCCTGTCTGACCCTGTCTGTATGTGCAATAGACGAGAAGCATCCGCTGCGATCATTCGTACGAATGCACGAGCCACACCTATGTATGGGAGATTGACATGGATAAAAAAGAGCCACACAACGAACGGGAGATGACATGTATCGCCTCCCAACCTCTGCCAGACGAAGTAACATATGCATAACGAAGTAACGTAATTGAGCGCGGGTGCATCAAGCGTTCCTTTCAAAACACTGACGATTTGCAACTTGTCCCCCTCGTGCTCAATGGTGGTGACATTGCATGACCACATCACCTCGCTCGTTGTATTTTGCAACATGTATTTCTATCTTGCGATCCATGTGAAATATCACACCACGAAGCTATAACACAATGTACACCCACCAAAACATTTTTTGTACACCACACCTAAATTCAAATCTGCTAGAATATTACACAATTTTTATAATAATAAACAATACCAGGCAGGCGATATCACCTCTCATTACCTATCCAACCAGCCATGCTGTAGCTCCAATTCATTTATTCCCCCCGCCCCCTCCTTCCCCACCACCCGCACCATCGCCTAGACCTTGCACGTTTAGTGAAGTTCCTCCAGGTATACCTTCATGCGACCTAAAGGGGTTTGATTTCCCCCCCATCGCCCCCCCCCCCCCCTCGTTTTGTTCTCTCCCGCCGCCCCACCTAAAATCAAAATCTGCCAGTGTAAAAATACTACCAGGCAGTTGATATCACCTCATTACCTTCCTTTTTTTTTATCCTCGGGCGGATGGGGAAAAACAAAGCTTTAGCTCATTACCTTTTTTGCCACCCATGTCGTAGCTCCAATTCATATCCCCCCCCCACCCCCCCCACACACCAACGCCCCCTCCTTCCCCACCACCCGCGCCGTCGCCTAGACCTAGCACCACGCGTATAGCAAGCTCCTAACTGATATAAATTTATGCGACCTAAATCTGTTGGAAATACCCCCCCCCCTTCGAACATTCCGCCCTCTCCTCACTGGCTGTACGACTGACAGGATATACATGATAAACTGATGCATTCCTTCCACAACTACCAGATTTGTCCCCTTCAAGGATTTATAGTTTCCTCGCACAGATTGAGTTACCCCGCCCGCCCCCCCCCCCCCCCCCCCCCCCGCCGCTCCCTCTTGTTCACACCCAGCCCCCCACGCCCCTAAAAACTCCGCCCTCCCCTTACCGGTTATAGACTTACTTAATTTTGTCTTTCTCAGGGATTGCCCATCCCTGGCCTCTCAGAGCTCCAACCATATTACTTGCGGAACCTTTCCAGCTTTTCTTTGCTTTCCAGCTTCGTTCGATATACGAAATGCCAATAGTACATACCGGTACTACTACACCAGGTTTGTACATACCATCAGATACTACGCTGTTGGATCACATGCACGCCCAGCTCAGATCAATCCGGCTATATATGGCCCAGCAGCGCAGCGTAGCGCCGAAATTACCCCCATACTACCGATCAGAACGCAACACCGGTAACGAAAGCACACAGCCCAGCTGAGCACAACTAACAGGGCAATTTACTCTGCACAAGCAGCTCTTGGCATTATCGAATCGCTGCTCGCACCAAATCGTGGGCCTCTTCTTTCTGCCCCCTTTACATAGTCTATGTTTTAGTTGCATTCTACCTTGCCTTGCGCGAGCGTAGCGGCGGCGTCAGCCGCCCGCGGAGCGGAGCCCTTGTACGACTTACAGGATACACTTGATAAACTGATGCATTTCCTTCCACAGCTGTCAGATTTTGCCCACCTCAAGACGGGTTATATAGTTTCCGCGCACAGACTGACTAACATCACCCTGTTGACCCTGGTACAAGCTACACTGTAGTTCCAAGGGGAGTCGCCAACCTATATCCTTAAATGAGGACACACACCCAGTAATACGCGCGATCGGAGTATCACACACAGCTTGCAAAGATGAGTTTCGACAAAATCTTCGATCTCACAGCTGGAGTGTATTTTATTTTTTTATTATACCCCCCCCAGTTGACGTTTGCGGATGATTTAGTGGCGATATCAGCAACACCCGAAGGATGTTATAAATAATTGAAAAACGTGAGCTGTGAGTACCACCGATTGAAGGATTGCAGAAACAGATAGAGAAGACACTAGAGTACACTAGGAAATGGAGAGTGACAGCGAACGTAAAAAAAACAATATTTTGATTCAGGTGGGGCGTTTGAACAAGAGGGAGCGGGGGGGCGGGGGGGGAGGGGGGTGATGAATTGGAGCTACGGCATGGGTGGCTAGAAAGATAATGAGGTGATATCGACTGCGTGGTAGTCTTTGTTACTCTGGCAGATTTGAAAACATTCGCAGTAGTTGTATGTAACGACGATTAATCCGTTAACTTTCAAATGGAAGTGGGGAGAAGATGACCTACCGATGGTAGACCAGTATACGTACCTTGGGGTAGAGATATCAAAGGACTCCTCTATGGGATGCGTACATAGCTAAATTTATGGGAAAGGGTAAATCACAAGTAGGCAAGATGGATGCGATCCTAACAGACCCGCACTTTGACACTAGGATTAAAATATGTATCGTGATGAGTGTGATTGTACCAAAGCAAGAGTATGCAGGAGAAGTACGGGAAGGGATTGCGAAGTTCGCAAAACAGCTGGAAACGGTGCAGATGACAGCAGCTAAGGAGGTACTAGGATGCTCAAAGTACGTTGAGTAACAGTATTAAGAGTAGAACTAGGAATGTACCCAGTTAAAACAAATACTTGTAGAGGCATGGGAAAGTTGAAATGACAATATGAAGTAAGGAATATGCCAGACAAGAGGTTGCCAGCCATAGCTGATAGGGCTGTATGGGAGAAAATAACAAAAGGGCGAGGTGGAATAAGATGGGATAACGCCGTCGAAAAAATGTGGAAGGAGTCAGGAGACGAAGAAGATATTCGATCTATAGAAAAGTTTGACGGTTACAAGACAGAAGTAAAAAAAAGAGTTGAAGAAAGGGACAGGTTGGCGTTATGAAATAAGGTGAAAGAGGAGAAAAACGATTTATGCGGGGGGTTGAGGGAAGATATTGGAATGGAAGCGTATTTTGCACGACCCAATGGGCTACGCGAAAAAACTGAAACTGCGATTTCGTGTAGGGGACCTGAACCTACCAGAAAGAAGAAAGAGATATACCAGTAGTCGGGAGGAGGAAGTGGGTGCACATATATGCCCGTGTGGCACAACAGCAGTAGAGTAGGACTCACATAGTAGGAGAATGTGAAATATACATGGAGGAACGGACTGTGTTAGAGATGAGGAAATTGGACGAACGTGACATGGAAGAGTTTGGTCGACCAGAGAGTAGGGAGAAAACAATCGCTATCCTAGGAGATATGTGGTGGCCACAGACGGCGAAACAGGAAGGGGATAGGATAAGCAAACAGTTTGTATGTAATATATGGAAAAGCGTAATATGCGCCGAAATGTTGGAGGTGTCTCTATTCGGAGTAGGAACGGTGCTCCGTCTCGAACGGGATGCGTGATCAATGGTCAAATGACTAAGGCAAGCAACAAATGAGTACACCCCCCCGCCACCCCCCCCACTCGCGCCTCCTGCAGCACCCCCTTCCCCCGTTCACCGCGGAGACGGCCCTCCAGAAGACTAAAGCTGCCGAGGCCGCGTGGAACACCATGGACCCTGTCAAGGTTGCCGGCGCGTACTCTCCCGACACCGTATGGCGCAACCGCGACGAAGTATTTGCAGGTGATTTTTTTCCGCCACTACAGCGGGAGTCCCCCCATAGTGCCGGTTTAATAGTGCCACTGCCCTCTATATGCGGGTTGAATAGTGCCACTGCTTCTAATAATGCCGGTGTAATACTGCCACTTGTTCTCTATATAGTGCCGGCTGAATAGTGCCACTGCTCTTTATAGTGTTGAATAGTGTAACGGCACCTAATAATGCCGGTGAATAGAGTGCCACTGCTCTCCATAGTGCCGGTTGAATAGTGCCACTGCTCTCTATTGTGCCGGTTGAATTGTGCCACTGCTCTCTATGGTGCCGGTTGAATAGTGTCACTGCTCTCTATTGTGCCGGTTGAATTGTGCCACTGCCCTCTATAGTGCCGGTGAAGTCGCTTGGCACGATTGTATTTCGTTATAACTAGCACCCGTATCAGTATTATACCTAATAGTGCCGGTGTCTCGTGTACTGCCGGTATTATTTGGCTGGAACATACCGGCACCAAAAGGGAGACCACCACTGGCCGCGTTAGTGCTACACTACCAGCGCTTCGTCCTGCCGACGACGCCATGTGGGAACCCTTTTACGAGCTGCACCCACGTTACGGGGACAAACTACTTGGAATTAGAATAGCATGCATGTTGGCGTGGTGACAGGGGTGGGGTACACCTATTGGTCTGTAGGATTACTGATAAAAACTGTTATCAGTTACCGACCCAAAAACAGGCCTTACAGCACTCGCATAATAAAGAACCCTTTATGGGGGAAAAAAACGCGGCCTGAGATTTTCCGGGGAATGATGGAATTAAGGAGCAGTTTATTCTAAAGTTTTGTGTGGGACACGCCCTCGCTCAAATACCTCGCGAGGAATTCAAGCTACACGACGAACCTCCATCCTTGCCTCAAGGGCGAGGAGGTACTGGATCGATAACTTTGCTGAGGAAGGTAGTGCTCTCTACTATTAATAACCCTTCGAGGACCCAAAAAAACGCGATCGAAACAAACGAGATGTACAGCCTTTCCAAGCGTCTAGTATGAGCGCGCAGCAAAATGACTAGGATCATGACAGTAGTATCATGCATCGTGCAACGCGTGTCTCGTGCACCTCCTTGGATTGTTGTTGTTAACATATTCTAACCGCCCCCTGAGCGTGCAACCCGCCGTGCTTCTTGTCGTCGGTGCTGTAATGGTCCATTAAAATTCGTGGTTCTTTGCCTCTGATACTCCAAAAGAGCGATAACCCTTTCGAGACCTAGGCGTGCACAGTACAGTAGGGGGAGGCCGCCTTATCCCCCGGTAAGGCGGTGGTGTGCAAAAGCAATATGACCGCCTTACGGGGGGAGGCCGCCGTATCTCCCAGTTAGGCGGTCGGTGTGCTAGAGAAATGCAACCGCCTTATAGGGAGAGGCCGGCTTATCCCCCAGTAAGGCGGTGGTGTGCAAGAGCAATATGACCGCCTTATGGGGGGAAGCCGCCGTATCCCCCAGTAAGGCGGTTGGTGTGCCAGAGAAATTCGACCGCCTTGAAGGGGGAGGCCGCCTTACTGGGGGATCCCCCAGTAAGGGGGTTGGTGTGCCAGAGCAATACAACCGCCTTATAGGGGGAGGCCGCCTTATCCCGCAGTAAGGCGGTTGGTGTGCCAGAGCAATATGACCGCCTTGTAGGGGAAGGCCGCCTTATTCAATCCGGGTTGTGAGTGGCATTACCCAGTCGCGCCAAGCGATTCTGGCCGCCTCATATCGGGACACCGCACTAGTCAGACCGCCTTGTTGGGGGATCCCTACTGTAGTGACAGTCAAACTGAGATCGCTACCTATTTGCCAACCGACTGTCTATTCATGGTGTAAGCGTGCAGCAATGAGCGGCATCGTCCTGAGCGCGTGTCGTACTGTTTTGTTGGGGTACGACACTGATCCTCTCCAACCCCCATAGTCTGCTGCTGCCTCGTGTAACAGATGATGTTACAATGTAACCACCGTATTTTTATTCTCCTCGTTTTTTCCCCCTCTTTTAATCGCAATAAGGCTGATGGTACAAACGCCCCCCCCCGCGCTACGTAATGCATTCGGTTTTCGACCTTTATTTTCGCTGTGGCCGTCCTGTCCCGCTCTGGGTGTGCTACCTTGATACCTTATCGTGTGTCTACTGCTGCTATGTCCTTTTGTCAAAAGGGAGGGAAGAGGTGCAGGCGTTTCTGACGCGCAAGTGGAGCAAGGAACAAGGCTACCGCCTGAAGAAGCACCTTTGGTCTTTCGAGGTAGGCGCGTGCAAATTATTACATTTTTTGTCGATTTTTGTTCTTCAGGAATGCATATAGGCTTCGACAACGTATCAACAGCATTTACGTCCCTCAGGCTGTTAAGAAATAGGTGACATAAGCATATTGTCATTATCAATGTTCAGTACCGAATGTACAGTTCCATGTTAGCGCTTGCTGCAGCGCTACAGCAGTAGCAGGTAGTCTGCAGAGTTGCTCGTCGGTGTGGCAGTGCCATCTAATACTCGTAGGGGATAGGGACGCTGCGCTATCTGCGTAGTCAATGAGTATCGGCAAAACCTACCAGATACCAGGTACAAGGGTATGCCGCACAAAAAACAGCAGTGGTGCAATGGTTGCTGTTCACCCAAGGAATTATTGCTCCTGTACTCGTAGTTCGCGTTCCAGAATGGAGGTACTCTGTAGATGGTGTTTTTTGAGAATATTCGAGGGTTTTCTGACAGTCCCGCAACTGTCTGTAGGCGTCTGGAGCATGGCTGACTGCAATCTAGACGTTGTTCTTTATACAGGCAACGTGCTACTGCTGTGCAGTGCCTGATGGTCAGCGCGGGATGCCTATCGATGTTTGTAGTATGAAGCAGGATTTCTCGCCCGGCTAATTTTCTGGTTGTGTTACAAATCGCGTTCTACACTATTAGCGTCAATGCAACGGCTCACGGCTTGTTGATCTTTCCTTGCAAGTATCAACCCTCGCTTTCTTATGTTCTGCACTGCTGTCTCGCCGAAGGGAGCACGGCCAAAAAACTCACGAGAGCCTGTACAAATACAGGAGAGGTCGCGAAAGTAAGTGAAAGTAAATAAAAAGAGGCCTAACTACTAATTCCCCTTCATTTTTGCTTTTTGCTTTGTAAGGAAAAGTAAACATAAGAGGCCTAATTTCCTTTCCTTTCCTTTTTTTTTTTTTTTCAAGGAAGAGTAAATAACAAGAGGTCAAATTACCCTTCGTTTTATTTTGTGTTTTTGTTGTGTGTCATCTTCCCCCGGCGCTCTCGCGCGCACCCCTTCCCGTGAAAAACAGGGAAATCGTATCAGCGCCCGCTTCGAATACGAATGGCACGACGACAACGGGCAGTGGTACCGCACGCACGGAAACGAGCACTGGGAGTTCGATGACCGTGGATACATGCGCTGGAGGGACATGAGCGCGAACGACATCCTCATCGAAAAGAACGAGAGGCGCCTGTCGTGATTCGTTCGTTAGCGATTCTGGTTGCATGCATGCATGCATGCATGCATGCATGTGTGTGTGCGAGGCGGGTGGATACCATGGGGGTACCCAGGGCTTTTCACTGTTCGTGACTCGGCCCGCGGGTCGGATCAAGATGGATCCATCTGGTTTCAAAAACTCGTGGGTCGAGTTGGGTCGGGTCGGAAGTTGTTCGAAATCTCACCAGTCAGGTCGGGTCGGGTCGGGCCAGGTCGGGTTGGGCTGGGCGGGTTGGATCGGGTCGGGTCGGGTCAGGTCGGATCGGATCGGGTCGGGTCGGGTCGGGCCGGGCCGGGTCAGGAAATTTTCAGGTCTCATGGGTCGAGTCGGGCCACCCTGACCTGACCCGACCCGCGAGAAGGGGATTTGACCCGTGGAAAGCCCTAGGAGTACCTGGTAGCACTTTTCGGCCAAAACCTTTTCTACAGAAGTACCGCCGAGGCTCCTCTATTCTTGATACAAGTAGATAGATAATAAGACCAACAAACTGCCCAATAGCATTGGATTGAATATGTATTTTGGATATTTGTTTTTGTTGTATACCTAGTCCATGGTATTGCTCGTCATCAGATCTCTCGAGTGCAGTTTTTGTCTGAGGTATAGTCTAGGGCTGTTCACATTAGAAACCTGACAAAAGTTTGGGAGTTTTGGCTGTCGTAGCGCATGTCAATTAATTTGTGTGCATGTGTGTGTTTGCGACTGGCTAGCTGGCGCGCTTGCTGTGCTCACAATGCGCCAGTGCTTACACATAGCGTGCGTGCATGTGATGTTTTATTTGCAAGCCATCCGAAAGTAGACCCCATGTTATTAGCTAGTTAGTTGACTTGTCTATGGGTCAACCGGTGATACTACACACTTTTCATAATATACGTTGACGGCTCATTGCTTTGCGCCTGGCTTGCCGACTGCTTGTTTTCTGGTGCACCCAGTGCTTAAAGAAAGCGCACGTGTGTCGGGAGTTACGCAGAACGTCGAAAAATTTACTGCTGTTGGAGTCGCACGCAGGCGCTGTTGCAGCAGTCAGTAGCAGCAGCAGCGGTAAGAGAGAGAACAGCAGCAGCAGATGCCGGCGAGGATCGGAGCACGAACGGTCAACGTAAACCGCTAGGGATTAAATCGTGTGCATGTCATACGGTGGCCTGGAATTCGGACACTGCGCGTGGGTTGAGAAAGATAGTGGCATGTATGTCCACAGACCGAGCGTCAGTACCAGTTTATCTCTACTTTTTTTTCGCGGCTTGTTTTGTATTTTTCCTGGCGTATTCTTACTCTCCCGAGTGCGTGGACTCTGTCTCGTGACCACGGACTGGATAGTAGCTAGACGACTTCATGCTTCCTCCGTCATGTGTTTGTGTGTGTGTTTTGTCATCATCCCCCTATGTTTTTTCTTTCCAATGCGGCCGGCTAGATACGTAGCGTTGCCATCGCCGCCGTTGGAGTTTGGCATTTTCTGCGCCCCCCGTGAGGCGGGGTGCTTATGCTACAGAGAGGAGGTATATGAGGGCAACAACCAGCATTCAGCGGCGTTGCTCCCCATCGACGGCGGGGGATAGTAGGAGCCGGTCGCCCCGGTGGTGTATCAGGTTATCCTCGAGCCTGGTATAGGTCAGTTTCGTGAGTTCGAATCCCCCCGAGTGCATGCTGTACTCGCATAAATTCGTGGGGACTTTTCTTGTGCACAAATTGACTTGCGGAAACCGCGAGAGCCTGAGTTAGCAACATTCGATGAAAAGTTGACGGGCAGTGGAATTGCTGAACCCTATGCGCGATGAACATTGAACGCAAGAACCCGGGGGGAGAAGGGACGACACCTGTGACCACGGCTTGTCCAGAAGAACTGGAAAGTAGATGTGTGTTAAACAAACAAAAAAATGTCTGAACATGTTGTAGAGCTGGTGGAGTGGTCGTATATATCATTGGGCATTTTATCCCGAATAAAATGGCGGGATACAATTGGCCAGGAAGTACCGCCTTCGCTGTTTGCATTATTTCTAGTTTAGCTCTTGAGAGATGGACAGGAAGGTCCATGGCCGATGGCATGACACTTCCCCATGTGATACTGATAACGAACGAGCTATTGTGGACAGCCGCACTCCGAGCCTGTGAGGGGAAGTCGTCGCAGCTGATACCACCGGGCCCGCGGTCGCGAGTCGGTACGATGTGTAAAACGTCGAACGCACATCGGACAGCTCATAACAGTTAATTAACCTTCGGCAGTTCCTCACACGAGGAGTTCAATCGCCCAGGGACGTTTTGACCCGAAAGCTGCAACACCTACCACCGTGGTATGACTCTAGGTTCTTATTTAAGAAAATATTTATTCCGCACTCAAGCCCCCCAGAGAATGCGATAGGGCGGAGGCGTTACTCTTGGTTGGGGAGCCCTGTTTTTCAGTGCCTCGGGGTCACTCGCTCGAGTGACCCCTCCGTTCCTCTTTCCGCGGTCTCTTGAGCTTTCGTGCTGGGTCGTTTCAATTTCGCGAGAGATGTGAATCCGCGTGGAGATGGTCTACGGCAAGCTACGCGCTGCACCAAAAGAAAATGGCCTCAAAATATTAAAAGTGTTTTTGTCGTCCATTTGAGGTCTCCTACAGAGTGACTCGTGCGAGCGACTCAAACCCCCCACTAGTGAAAAATAAGGCGGTATATCGACGCGTGCTGCTACCACGATGATAGAGGGGTTTGCGCCACTTTTTTTCTGACTGAGAAATTCCTGAATTTGGGTAGGAGCTTGAAAGACCTCATCCATCCCAAGAAAAATGGATTTATTTGGAAGAGAAAACACACGAAAAAAAAAAAACTGACTATAGACTATACTACTACATACACTGAATGAAAAATCCCACGTGTATGACCTACAGGTGTACACAACGAGAACTCACGAAAAAAAAAATGGCGTATTTCTGAAGATTTTGGGTCAAGAAGCCCCGTCATTCTGAAGCCATTTCGCCAAAAAACGGTATACCTCTATCGTAGCATGTACGTCTATTATAATATCGTCATTATAACATCCCCCACTCCCGTGTAGTCTTGGCCTCGACTGAAGTATAACACCGTCCCCCGAATTTCTTATTCTCCCCCCGGCCGTAAATCTCAGGAAGGTGGGCTTCTTGTGGGGCGATTTCTTATGACTTGGGGGGGGCGGCAGCGTACCCGACTTACTTGATCTGCACGATCTAGATCGTCTAGACTGGATCATGGTTGTAGTGTGCCCAATGGGATCTGTACGGCACTGCGGCTCTTTGTGGCACATGTTTGTGCCCGGTGGGACCTGTACAAGAAGGTACGCGTGACACACAGCACCTAGTAGGAATTTGACAGCCTCTAGATAGAGAAGTTCCAAGGCTCGAGTTTTATTAGTGCGTAGTGGACGAAAATAAGAACATTTTTGTGACCTCGTTTTTTGCCAGTAGTAGTAGTAGTTGCTGAAAATAGTGTGGGACACAACCTGCCTTGGGCAAGAATTCCAGTCTCGCTTGGCCAGAAGAAAAATATATTATGAGAGCCTGGTGTCGCATGCTTTGCTCTTCTCACAGGGTACTACATGCAGCGCTCTTCTTGCACAACATCTCTCGCAATCAATTATTATTATAGTAGCCCATTTAGAGCCCCGAAAACCCTTCCACGCTATACCAACTCCATGTTAAACTAAACGTCCCCCAAAAACGGGATTCTCTTGCTGTGTGTGACGTTAAGGCAAACGTGCCTTAGATACGGCTTGCGCGTCAGCTTTGCACATGTATTTAGAGTCACCCCATATGGTGGTAGGGGATGTTGCACTTTTTGGACCCAAAAGTCCCTGTCCGATTGAGCTCCACACCTCCCGTGAGGAACTACCGGTTATCAAGTGAAATATTTTTCACGAGGGTGTTTATACGTGCGGTAATCGAGGAGTAATAAGGCATAGAAGCTTGGTCGGGTTGTGCGAACGAATGCCTTCGACGTCATGTAGTAGCGAGGGTGAGACATTGAGTTCCTCATGTGAGGACCTCAGGGACTGATGCTGCACCCCTACCCTACGGTGGGATGGCTCTCTACCAGGTATCGTATTTTGCCTGTTGGGTTTGGTATTCGTTTTCCTGGGATTTTCTGCTACTCGGGAGTGACTGGAACCTGTCCGGTGCCCGCGGCCGACTATAGATTGTGGACATGGGTTATTAATAGTATGAAGGCAGCAACATGCTACACGTAGCCCTCAGATGTGTGTCAACCAAGGGCTTCTACAAAGATGATTAAAAAACACTGTCCGCGGCTGATTATTGCACAGTAGTACTGGACGCGAGTGGTTTTGCCAATCGAAAAAGCGGTTTTGTACTGGCAAATCATTGTTTTGATTGGCAAAAAAACACTACTACACTACAGCACTACTACTGTGCACACGCAGGTGGGTTTGTTTGGCAGCAAGCAGTGGGTTTGATAGTCAAGCGCGAGCACATACAACAATTTAGTCGTTCATGGTTACCTCTACTTCCGCGAACAGGACGAAACGAGCTGCACCTTCGGGATGTCACGATACCAACAGACTATGCAACACAGCGAAACGCAGACACACATGAAAGGACGGATATCCCCCCCTCCCGGAAACACGGTGACATGTCATAATAATGTGGGAACACGTCTGTCTCCATCACAATCTGGCTCGTGACGGGTCATCCCTCCCCCCCCCACGTGATATTGCGATCTCATCAGCAGCGGTTGAAATCGTTGTGGTACTACTGCTGTCTACATTGAGAAAGACAGGTGAAAGGGCTGGCCTACCCCCCCCCCCCCCCCCCCCCCCCGATCCCCCCCCCCCCGATCCCTGAAACACCGTGAATTGTGGGAAAAGGTCTTCATCCAAAAGCCTCGTGACCACTCCACCCCTCCCCCTTTCAGACCTTACCTGGTATTTTCATATCGTCAGCGGCGCATAAGTAGCAAATGGCCGTGCGTGGTACTCGTGATACTGCGATGTCGGCAGTTGGGTCACAACGAACAACGGTGGTACTACTGCGTTCTACAACACCATAGATAGGCAGGTGTAATGACCCCCCCCCCCCCCAACCTGTCCGTGAATCACGGTGAAATGTGGGACAAGGCCTCCATCAAAATTCCTCATGACGGACCACCCGGGGCCTGTCTCTCCCCTGCGTGATATTGTTGCGATATAATCTGGAGGCAGAGTACGATACCTGGTAGTTAGTGGTGATACTGTTCTCTTCATACAGACATGAAGAAGAACGGAATGCCCTTCCCCCTCTGAAACACGGTGAATGAAGAGGCCTCTAACAAAACGCCTCGTCACGGACTACCCCCCCCCCCTCCCTCCCCCCCGTCCGTGATGTTGCGATGACATCAGCAGCACAGTATTATAGTGGTGGTACTCGTGATGTTGCGGTATCAAAACATTATTAAAATTTAGGGTTGTAGTAACAGCATACTATAATATAGTGCTGGTGAGGTATTGTTGTCTACACAGCAAGACAGCCACGTGGAAGGACGAACTACCTCCGCCCCCCTCCTGAAATGCGGTGAACTAAAGGCAAGAAAACGCCATCTCAATGGTTCGAAACGGACCACGCCCCCCGCTCGTGACGTCATCATCAGCATTGTATTACGCAAAGTATAATGGAAAACATTAATAATAGTGATACTACTGCAATATCAGCGCAGTCAGTTGTAAGTGGTGGTACGTACTGCTGATGTCAACAGCGCGGAGACAGACACAGTGGAAGGACGGACCACCCCGCCCGCGCACTGGTGACACACGCAAAAAAATGGGGGAAAAGACCTCACATCATGACAACTCATCGTGACAGACCAACCCCCCCCCCCCCTCCCCCGGCCCTGGAGCACGGTAAAATATGTGGGAAGCAAGGTCAAAACAAAAATGGCTCAAAGGTTGCCATAACGATCAACGAGGGTTCTACAAGCACCTGAAGAGTACGGTGGGATTGCAAGGTACAAAAGCGAGGAGCGAGCAGTTTATTATGGACGAGGATGGCACGTTGTTGCGGGATCAAGCGCGAATTCGTGAACGATGGGCGGGGCACTACCACAAACTCTTGAACACGAAATCGCTGAAACTCGATCCCACGATCATCGACCTCTTGCCACCGCGACCGCTTAAACTATCGCTTGGAGATGAACCATCCATGGACGAGATGACGGATGCGATTAAGGGCATGTCAAATTGGAAAGCCGTTGGACCAGACGGTCTCCCGGTCGAACTACTAAAACTTGACCACCCCGCTTTCGTCCAGTGTTTTCACAATATCCTTGTCAACGTGTGGGTAACGGGCGAAGTCCCCCAGCAATGGAAAGATGCTAGCATCAAGACCCTTCACAAAAAAAAGGATCGAACTGATTGCAACAATTACAGAGGGATCTCGCTTGTTGCCCACGCAGGCAAAATATTGTTGAAAATCGTTGCGTCCCGCCTTAGCAACTACTGCGAGGCCGAGGAAATACTTCCTGAAGAACAGTGCGGCTTCCGTCCCGCACGGTCGACGGTCGACATGCTGTTTGTCGTGCGCCGGTTGCAAGAGCTCGGACGACAGAGGAAAATCCCCCTGTACATGTGCTTCATCGATCTGCAGAAAGCGTACGACTCTGTCGACCGGGAACTGTTGTGGGAGGTACTCACACGCCTTGGCGTACCAACCAAGATGCTTACAGTTATCCGTAACTTCCACGAAGGCATGCGGGCTCGCGTGCGTGCGGATGACGGCGAGCACTCGGATTGGTTTAATGTCACCCAGGGGCTGCGGCAAGGCTGCGTGCTATCACCGTTACTGTTCAACGTGTTCTTCGCTGCTGCGATACACGTCGTGCTGGTACGCTTCAGCAAAGACGAAAGCATCGTAAGGGATTTGGTTCACCTCGAAGAGGGCAGTGCAGTCGGAAAAGAGGAACCGTTGGCATGCGTGCAAAGGGCTGTGTGGGGCATGTTGTACGCAGATGACGCAGGAATTGTTTCGAAGTCGGCGGAAGGCCTTGCTAAAATGATGACAGTCATCGTGACTGTCTTCGAAGCAGCAGGCCTCACGGTATCGGAAAAGAAGACAGAGACGATGCTGCTACGAACACCGGACCAGACATCCCTCGCCCCACCGCTCGCGATCGAAGCATCAGGCCAGAGGTATAAACAGACGACCCAGTTTTTATACCTAGGCGGCATTATCCACGAAAGCGCTGACCTCTCGCTCGAAATCGAACGACGGATCCGTCTCATGCGGGCATGCCTCAAACGGTTTGGCCCGGAATTGTATGACAGGACGACCGCCCCGCTTAGTCTGAAAGTCCGCATGCTGAAGGCCGAGGTCATTGAGACCCTGCTGTACGGGTGTGTGACGTGGACCCTCAATGCGGACCACTTCGCCAAGCTCCGATCAGCCCACCACGAAGTCCTTTTGCGAGTCATTGGCTTCCAGCGCCGATTACGCACCGACCACACCACCCTCTCGTACGCGAAGGCCCTCAGGATGACACGATGCGAGAGCATCGAAACGACCATCCGTAAACGGCGGCTCTTCTTTGCCGGGGCCCTGGTGCGACAACACAAGGGGCGACTGCCCCGTCGGTTGATGTTCGGGACGATCGCTGGTGGGGAGAACCCGAAACCAGGCGGACAACTTAAGACTTGGCCTAGAGCCATAGCTGAGGACCTTAGGGTGTTCAAAGCCAACGAGGGATCAACGGAACACTCCCCCTTAGTTTTTGGAGTTGGGACCGCGCTGTGGCCCACTGCAGCAAAAAAGGTGGGCAAGTGGTACCGGGGGGTCCTCGAAGCAGCTGAACGGTTCATGGGCAGGTGGCACGAGGATGAGGCAAAGCTGAGTAGACAGCGCCGCGCATCCGCCGTGGGTGGTGTCGAAGGGAACGGGGGGAGGGGGGGCAGCAGGAGGGGTAGAAGGAACACCGCCCAAGGGTATGGGGGCAGGGGGGGGGACAGGAGGAGTAGAAGGGAAACCGCGGTAGATGAAAGTAGGAAGGAGACCGCAGACAGGGTAGCAAGGTACCAGGCCGACTAGTAGGTGGAACCTTTCTATCTATGCCACTCGTACCGCCGACTGCTGCGGCTGCTCGGAATGTGATGTCTTGGTACTTTGATTTTTCCGTGAATTTATTTATTTTATTTTATTTTATTTTATTTCTTTCCCCTTCTTATCCTTATGAAGGGAGTCTTGCATGGTGGGTAGGTGACGAGCCTGTTTTATTTGGCCCTCCCAGTCTTCCTTCTTCTACTTGTTTCTTTTTTCCGGGGTATTTTTTACCCTTCTTTCCCCCTTGCATGTCCATTTTGGCTCATGCTCGGGGTATGTTTCTATCTCCCGTGCTTTGGCTCCCCTTTTTATTTATTTATTTATTTATTTTGTCTTGGTTTCTTTCGTTGTTTCTCTCTTTTACAAGGTATTTTGGTTTAATGAGAAGAACACAAAGGGGGGAGGGGGGGAAACAGGAGGAGTAGAAGGAAAGCCGTCCAAGGGAATGGGGGCAGGGGGGGCAACAGGAGGAATAGAAGGGAGACCGCGGTGGACAAAGGCAGGAAGGAGATGGCAGACAGGGTAGCAAGGTACCAGGCCGACTAGTAGGTACATAGCACTTTTCGTCTTTCTCTGGGGTATTTTTTTCCCCTTTGTTCCCTCCTTGCGTGTCCAGGTTTTTGGCTCGTGTTCGGATTATCTTATTTTGGTTTTACTTTACTTTATTTTATTTCATTTTATTATGTTTCTTTTCCGAGCTTTGGCTCTCCTTTGCGGTTGGGTTGTTTCTTCGATTTCCCCTTCATTTTGTTTGTTTCATTTTTTGTTTTATTTTTATCTTTGTTTTTATTTGTTTTCTTATTTTGTTTTTTGTTTTTTTGTTTTTGTTTTTGTTTTTGTTTTTGTTTATTTCGTATTTCTCTCTTCCAATGTATTTCTGTTGCTGACGTATGTATGTTGTGCCTGTCGTACCCAGTACTAGGGCATGACATTGCGTTGTCGAATGCATTACGATGCATTATCTCTGTGTCGTGGCTTGTGACCACAGAGCTGATCTTTCTAGGGTGAAGAATCAGTACGGACACTGGGTGTGCTGGATGTCGACGAGTAGAAGAACGGTTTAATGTGAAGAACACACACACACACACAGCGACCTCCACCACCGTATCCATCACAACAGTACAGTGGTCGTTGATTTCTCTTCTGTTTCAGAGGTTTGTGCACACTGACCGACGTGAAGCACTCTATAGACTACTATTTACTACTACACAGTAGTACTACAGGTTACATACCGATCACTAGTAGTAGTACATTGAGAAATACTCGCTCGAGCCATGGATCTCCGAGCGTTCGCGTGTAGTCTAGTAGTAAATAAAGTAGTAGTAGTAGTAGTAGTAGTAGTAGTAGTAGCAGCAGTAGTAGTAGTAGTAGTAGTAGTAGTAGTAGTAGTAGCAGTAGTAGTAGTAGTAGTAGTAGTAGTAGTAGTAGTAGTAGTAGTAGTAGTAGTAGTAGTAGTAGTAATATTGATAGTAGCAGTAGTAGTAGTAGTAGTAGTAGTAGTAGTAGTAGTAGTAGTAGTAATATTGATAGTAGTAGTAGTAATATTGATAGTAGCAGTAGTAGTAGTAGTAGTAGTCTTCTAGTAGTGTTCCTGTAGTAGTCTCGTAGTCTACTAGTAGTCTAGTATTAATAGTCAAGAGTAGTAGTCATAGTAGAAGTAATAGTGTAGTAGTAGTCATAGTAGTAGTAGTAGTAGTAGTAGTAGTAGTAGTAGTAGTACTTTAGTAGTAGTAGTAGTAGTAGTAGTAGTCGTAGTAGTAGTAGTCGTAGTCGTAGTCGTAGTAGTAGTAGTAGTAGTAGTAGTAGCAGTAGCAGTAGCAGTAGCAGTAAGTAGCAGTAATAGTAGTCGTAGTAGTCGTAGTAGTCGTAGTAGTCGTAGTAGTCGTAGTAGTCGTAGTAGTAGTAGTCGTAGTCGTAGTCGTCGTCGTCGTCGTAGTAGTAGTCGTCGTGGTAGTCGTAGTAGTAGTCGTAGTAGTAGTCGTAGTAGTAGTCGTAGTAGTAGTAGTAGTAGTAGTAGTAGTAGTAGTCGTAGTCGTAGTCGTAGTCGTCGTCGTAGTCGTGGTCGTAGTAGTAGTCGTAGTAGTAGTAGTAGTAGTAGTAGTAGTAGTAGTAGTCGTAGTCGTAGTAATAGTCGTAGTAGTAGTAGTAGTAGTAGTAGTAGTCGTAGTAGTCGTAGTAGTCGTAGTAGTCGTAGTAGTAGTAGTAGTCGTAGTAGTAGTAGTAGTAGTAGTAGTAGTAGTAGTAGTAGTAGTAGTAGTAGTAGTAGTAGTAGTAGTAGTAGTAGTAGTAGATAAGAGATGGGAAGGTGGGTGGGAGTGAAAAAATGATGAAAAACACTTGTTTTCATTCTACTGTCGTCAGCAGTGTTGGGACTGAAGAAGCGTGCGGGCGACTACCTGCGGTTTTCAGAGGGCGCGAAGAGCGCTCCATCTTCTGGTACGGATTTTATAACTAATTTTCAAGGACGTCAGCCGTGAGTTTTGTTTTACCCTCTCTGATATCCTTTTACCTTTCTTCGCAAAAAAATCCAAAAAATCTAAAACAGATTTCCAAGCAGCTTTCGCAGAAAAAATGGGTGCAGAGTGTAGTTGTTCTAAACGGTGTTTTACCAGATAATCAAGCGTTGTATTATGCGAGATTGATCTACTACAGCCTAAACCAACCTGTCGACAAAGATCCCGTCGGTGTTGAAAATAAGTGATGATACTAATATATTGGACATGCCGCCAACTATTCGGCACGACTGCTGTATACCCAAACGTCAACCACTCTGTACCGTAAGCCGCAGCATCCGCACATGCTCCCATGGCATCGATCATTTAGCCAACACAAAACTATATGATGGGAACACATGGGTGATGACAAGAGAACGTGACGTAAAACAAGCAATATGATCTCGCACATGGCGTGTTCACTGTCGTCGTCAGCGTGAATCCTCCCGCCACTATTATATCTGTTTTATGTGTCGGGGACATTTGATTCTAAACTTGTCATATAACCATCATACATACCACTACACAACGGTCTATTATTAATAAATAGTTCTTACACCCCGCCGGCGAAAACAGCCCTCAAGATATCTCGCGCATGTCACCCATTACTACTCTCGTGATATTTTCCCCGACGTATCTACGTTGAGGGAGCCCTACAACCTCGGGCCGGTACAGGCAACTAACTGCAACAAATTAATGAGGAAGGAAAAACGCAAGAAACAATGCCGCGTTGAGAACTGAAGACAACAACCGAAACAACTTAATACCGGCGGGGAGTAAAGAGCGACACCTCTCATAAATAAACCCAGCCCGCGCACGACGCGAAACGAGCGGAACAAAAATCAGTTGTATACAGCAGTAAAACGAGGAACAAGACGAAGGCAGGAAAGAAACGCTGTCAAGACAGAACGAAAAAATATGGGAAGAACAAGACATTATGGTGGGGAGTGAGGAACGACAGCACTGGCCTCTCTCAAAAACCCACAGCCCGCGCGCGACGCGCTTAGCGAGCGATAAAAAAAAAAAAAAAAAAAAAAAGTCAAAAGTCAGTCGTGGTCCCGTTTTGGTTCAAGTTCGTTCGATTCATTGTATGTCGACCCCATAACCTGCTGCTCCTCTTAAAAGCGTGTACGTACTAAAAAACATCAAAATCACGCAGACCTTGCTTATATGGTAGCACCAACGTTACAAAAAGGAAACGCTAAAACGGGAAAATTGGGCGATAGTTCATGCATCACGGCGAGGATGGACGTAAATGTCCCCCTCCCGAAAAACCCGAGCCAAAAAAGAAGCCAAACCAAAACCACCAGCGCTATCAATTCAGCAGAGCTCTGGGCTTTGGAAAAAAAAAATCCGGTGCTGCCGTCTAGTGCTGCACAAGACTTAAAACGCCAACCCCCCCAGAAGCAGGCGCAGCCCACACGTAACCAAAAAAGTTTCGCATATTCACAACAGCTCTCGATGTCAAGTCACAAAACCACGACCTAAAGTCACAATAAAATATTAGGCTCCGGTTTAGTTGAAGTTGTACGAGGCGCCGAGAAGGTCGTTGATGACGTAGGGCTTGTTGTTGAGCTCCTCGTGCACCATGAGCGCCAGGATGCCCATCTGCGCGGCTCGGCCGTTGTTGAGCTCGATCGCGCGCTTGGAGTTCTGGGTCTCCTCGGACATGGCGTCCCACGACGAAGCGAAGGGGTTTCCGCCGATGGTGAAGTCCCCGGGGAAGGAGCCCTCCACGTTCTTCATCACAGCCAGCTCAAGGAAGCCGATGAACGCGAAGATCTGGGCGAGGCCCGCCGGGGGGATCTTCGACAGAGCCGCCACGCCGTTGGGCATGTCCGCGAACGAAAGGTTCGCGGAGTTCGAGAGCATGCCGGGAAGGCGGGTGTTCTGCTGGGTCAGGTGGCCAGCGATGGCGAGCATCGCAATGCGGCCGTGCTTCACCTCCACGTACCGGAGGCGCTCGAAGCGCTCCTGGTCGGCGTCGGCCAAGAGGCCGAGCGGGTCCCAGAAGCCGAGGGGAGCCTGTGCGCCGATCTCGGACTCGAACGACATCTTCATGGCGGACGAGGCCTTGGCCTTGGTGGTCAGGGCGGCACCGTTGAAGGCGCTGCAATGGCACAAAAGAGCAAAGCAAGAGCGGTAGGTGGGGGGTTGTACAAAAAATGAGCGCATGGACAATGAAGCAATGTTGAGCAATACCGTCCTACTACCGCTCATCTACCGTTTTTTTTGTATCACGTCATTTTGTTTTTTAGGAGTACTGAATCCACAATACAATGTTTAGGACGAAACTACTTGGGCTTGGTGTGGTTACATTTCATTAATCTATATCGGAGCCGCCCATGTCGGGCCATGAAAAGGAAGACATGCTGCTGCTGAAGGATACAGCAGCAAGGAACAAACGAACTTTGGTATGTACGGCGTGTGGTTCCAGTATTATTCCATGTGTGTGTTTCTTTAATCTTATCATACAGGTAGTACTTTTACATATGGAAGAAGAGAAGGGGGCGGACCATCAGTTTTGCAGTTGAAGGTTGGATCGTTTAAAAAATGTGGAAAACAAGCACACGTATTGACGACTTGCAAAACATGACTTGTACGCACGCGATCGGGAAGACTCTGAAATACTAACATGACAGCTGACATGCATGTAGTGGTCGGTCGATGTCGCGTCGGTACGAGCAGGGAGTGTGGTCACAAGTCCCTTCACTTTTAACGTCGAATCAAATCGTCTCCCAACAATGCGCATGCAAGCTATTTACACAGACTTGTATACGATCGTGAAGCAAACCACTACTTCTGCTGCGCCTTGCGGGCATGGACGATGCCCGGCGCTCCCAACCCCCCCCCGTTGGCCATGCCAAGCGCGTGACAGCCAACAAAAACTATCGAAAAAAGCAGTGGGGAAAAAAACACAAAAGCCCCTCTCTTGTTGCTTGTACACGTACGTACGCACGCATGACACTCGGGTCGGGGTAAAATGGGTACGGCCGGGGCTGCTCACGAATCAATGACGACAACGTAATAGGATAGAAAAATAACAAGGCAGCGTATCCACCAACGGAGCACGGAGCGAAAGTAGTTCGCAGATTGTTTTGCGTGTTTTACTGCCAAGACCTATCTCGCACAACACCGACACCAACGAACAGATAGATGTGTTCGTGTGATGAGTCGCTGCTGCTTGCTGTAATTATGCAGTGGTGTTCATGATGCAGGAAAATCAGTGCTATTGATCGTAAATGAATGCCTGGACACTTTCCACTTTCTACCTTTGGTACAAAACATGCGCACGAGCGAATCACTTTTTTTTTTAGGATCGGGAGCTCAACCAAGCACTCAAGGCGTATTGCGATCACGTCGCGTGTGTGTCATTTATTAACTGGACGAGCTGGAAAAAAATACGTTCATGTTCATTTGCGCGCGCGGGTTCGCCAGACGAAACATCTAGCTCCCGCAGCACCGCAACATAGCCACAGCAGCAGACACTTGGCAAGCGTGCTCTGCTGCATGCGGTCGGCTGCTGTGTTTGGTTGCTTGCTGCTGTGGTTTCATCACGTCATACCATTTTTAATATACGTTTTGTTTGTACATGAACGTAACCAGTGGTCAAGATACTTTCTTCAAATGAGCGAAACCGTGTTGAGGACAGAACGAAGTCGTATGATCATGCCCCGTGCCGCATGCACGCGGAACGACGAGCTTTTCCAGCAAATGCGCCATCCATGTCGCATCCGCTACACTGCAACTCAGCCAGCAGATAACCGCTGCAGTTTCATGATACCGCTGCTGGACAGCAGCAGCAGCGGCGCGTACATGAACGCACGGCACTTTCTTCAAATGAGCGAAACCGCTAATAGTATAGCTCAACCCACACCCCCTAAAACCACATGCGAACACGCACCACGCGCACGCACGAGCTCTCTGCTATTCGCTCTAAAACCACACACTGCAGGTTCCGAGTATAATGAATCTACATACACCAATACGCCGGGATACAGGCGCCCCACAGCTCGCAGGGGAAGCTGGCGGCTGGGGGAGGAGCCCTCGCCTGGTATGAAAGTGAAATGGATCCAACCCTTAGAAGAGCAGTGCGCCTACCTGTAGTACTGCTGTGATCCCTGGTACCTGATAGACATGATACTGATGGAACATCGAAAAGTTTCAAGAAAGTCGGCTAAAAGCTGTGGAGCAAATATAGCTCCACTACTACTACACCACAGCAAGAGCGATCTCTCGTAAGGGGGGATGGTATCGTGGCTCCTGGCCGAGGAAGGAAGGAAGGAAGGGGTACGCTTGGGGGCACTCGGACTTAACACAAAAGGGCACGCGGTACGTCTGCCACTTCCGCTGGTACTCCCATCAATGTTCAAAAACCAAGCATGAGGATACAAAGAAAGGCGGTATACGCGTCTCCTCGCTCACCTGGGTGCCACGAAAGCCTGGGCGCCGGAGGCGCAAGCAACAGCCATGACAGCGGACTTCATCTTCGAATTGGGTTGGGAGTAAAGAAGTATAGAAGTTGAGATGAGTTGTTGAGTTGGGTTGTGAGGGAGGGGGGGGTGTGCGTGCCCTGCCCAAACGAGCAGCAGTTTGCGCTTGATGCTCAGATCCTGGGGGCATTGGAGGGTGACGTGTGTGACGCTGACCACATCTTGACCAATCAATGCACTCGGGACTGTCAATATCAAAGTTTTTTCGTCTTTCGGGTTTCATTTTCTGCGTTTTGCGTTTTTCGCGGTTAATCGAACAAAATTGGGCGAAATGTAGGAAACGTTGGTATATTATTATTAATATAAAGTTGTCCTTAAAAAACGTAGGGGTGTTTTTCTTTTGACGGTTTCACCAATTTTTGAAGGTAAAAAGTTTTCGTTTTTTTATCGTGAACGTCTACGGTCGTCGGCTGGCCGAACGCGCTTCGCCGCAAGAGCCACACACATACTAGCACCTGGTGGGTGTGCAGGCAGCACTCCTCCTGTGCTGTGCCCGAGAACCATACCGCTGTACGGCTGTGCGCACAAATTAAAGTCGAATAATGATGGCAGATTTCTTGTCGTATGGAAGTTCAAGGCCGGATCATTTCCAACACCCATTTTATAGTTGCTCCGCTGCTCTGCCTCCCGTGCCTCCCCTCCCCCCCCCCCCCTGTCGCCGCAGTTGTCCCTCCCTCCTCTGCTTCGAGCGATCTTCTCCTCCTACTATATAGTGCATCACTCTTGGAAGCGAAAAAATAAGGCATACGCGTACGTTCGAGAACTTTGAATTTTGGAAGTTGTGGGTAGAGCCAGCGCACGTGTCTGGATTCGAATCAAATCGAACACCGAAAATGCGGTGCATTGCATATGGTCAGCCCAGTCCTTCCCGCCCGCCCTTGTTACTCTACTGCGTCATAGATCACAGCAGCAGTACACTGCACGCCGCAACCTAGCCGTCTTCGAAGAGACACAACAGCAACCAGTACACGCTAGCGTTTACACAGAACATGAGCTACTACGTTGTGCCAGTGATGGTGGTGGCGCTTGCTGCCACCATCATCGCGCTTGCCGCAACCTCTGTGGAGTCCTTCTTGCCTGCCACTCCTGTGCTACTAATAGCGGCCGGACGCACCGGCATGGGGGGAAGGGGCGGCGCCCTCCGAATGAAGTACGTCCCCGACGGGTTGACCCCTGAGCAGTGGAAGAAGATGCAGGCCAAGGAGGCCGAGAAGAAAAAGAAACTCGACCTGGGTTACGTGGGGGTGAAGGGATTCAAGAGCCGGAGTCTTCAGGCTTGGCAAGAAGCGGGTTCAAGCCACCTTTTCCCGGTCAACCCCAAGAAGGTACGATATGTCGGTATGTGTTTGTGCTTCGTTTTCGTGCCATGATATGCCTAGCGACCAAAACAATAATGTGCTTGGGTGGTCTTAGTATCCACCGCCGTTTATGAGCTTGAGTGCATGTGCAGCAGTACAATAATTGGGTCGTGCTGTTTCCGTTGAAGCCTGCTGTACGACTCCTTGCCTTGTACTTACTACACATGCGTACCCCTCTCCTTATCTATAACCCCTTCGTATCGAAACCAAGTCGATGACGGATGCAGTGGCTATGCTAGAGAATCGTATTTTTTTCTGTCGGTCAATTTTTCCCGATGACGTTCGGACAGGGCCAAACCGTGTTGGATTGTGGATTGGACAGTCGTTGTTGCAGTGGTCGGTGTTGAAAGTGTTGCCGTCTAGGAGCGGACGCCCTCCCCGCGCGCGTAATTGGCTGCGCATTTATCCGCGCCTGGCTGTAAGCTGCTCAGTTTTTGGATGTATACCGTATTCTACACAAGATAACACACCCCCGGTGATACATTTGAGCGCTTGAAAATATTATCACCGGGTGTGGTATCCTGTGGGGGGTGTGGTATCTTCTGTCGCCATATTACTTGGTATTAGACTAAGGCGCTATATTTCGAGCCCCAAAAATTATCACCGGGGTGTCGTATTCTGTGGGGGGTGTGGTATCTTATGTGGGTGTGTTATCTTGTGTAGAATACAGTAGTCTATTGTGTAACATTAGTCTACTATTCACAGACCTTCTGATGAGGATCAATTTTACCGTTTGTGGTTGTGTAGCGAAGCAGGCACCGGCCGTGCTGACGTTCGACTACCTGCGGTGCGTCTTTTACACGTAACGTTTTTATCTGTGCTGTAGTCTATATTAGCGGAACATCACAGATGTACCACGCAGCTTGCAAAGTTGAGTGTCAATCACTCAATCGGTTGTACTCACAGCTGACGTTTTCAATTTTCATACAATAACGGCTGTTTTACGGTCAACCTGCGCCAACTACTGAGATTTCGGTCGTACCAGCTGTGAGTCCGATATAATCAAGGGTCGATATTCATCTTTGCAAACTGCGTGATACACCGGCCGCTTGTTTTTGCCCTGTTTGCCTTATTCACGTACGTATGTACGTGGTCTTGTTATGGCGACGACAGCACGAGTATGTCGCAGACCAGGTAGCTCCCGGTACGTGGTTGTGTACGGGTATGCCTTAGCATCGCGCAGTTAACGGCTCGTGCAAGTACAGCGCATGCCAAACAATTTAAATATGTTGCTGTGTGCGCTGTGGGTAGCAGAGGTCAAGCGTACCACGAGCAGAAGAACATATTCGACTCCTGAAACAAGGGTGGGGGGATATTTTGGTTCATTTTCCTCGTGCGCACGGCCTCCCCCGCAAACCCCAGCCGACACGCTTTATCTACAAACACGAGGTCCTGTTGGGGACCCAAACACCATTCAGAGACCTTGACAAAACGGCAACCTTTATGTGAACTGTCTACGTATTAATAGCGGGAGTGCGCAACAATAATACGAGCACCGTCATGCTCCTCGCGCGCGGTAAGTACAGAAAACGCGCGACCGGTCCACCTCAGACAGCTTGCAAAGTCAACCCCTTTAGAGCCCCAAATCCCTCCCCGTACTAACTTCAAGTAAATTTGTAAAAAGGAAAGGGTGTCCAGTTGCAAAGGCGTCAAGTATCGACCTTTCGGCAGAACTCACTGCTCTCGCCGCGCTGTTGCTTTTTGCAAGCCTACCCTTCCTTCGGGATGTACTACTATACCGTAATTTGCTTGAAATCCTGGAGGTGTCGCATGTTGAAGTGCGTGGGGCAAAAAAGAAGAAAAGAGGACTTCAAGAAGAGCAGGGGGGACGGCAGGTCGCCCCAACGACCGAGTCGGTGCGGCGACATGGATGGTCCTCGCTTACCCTCCTCAGTATTTCTCCAACAATCTCTGTTCTCAGGCCTTGGGTTTGTTGGAACAGAGCAATGACAGGGGGAGGTTGGCACGCATTCTACAAGTGCTCGCAGCTGACGTTTTTTTATTTTTTATCAAAAGTTATGCTTGATCAAATTCATGGAGCCACCTCTGTGCCTATTCCTGGTTTTGCCACCACGCAACCATCCCAGCAAGTAAACACCGACCAGCTCAAAACGAGTTTGCAGCTTTTACGTCTACGAAAATCTCCCTACCTCGCACTTGGAAACGTGTTCTACCTCAGCACACCGGGCTACCTCGCGTGGCGGGTGCTATCCATAGAGCAGTGTCAGGATATTTGTGGTGCAAGAACGACTCAATAGGATATTTGGGTTTTGTACTATATGGAAAGGCGGTTTACGAGGATACGAAACCGTCAGTACAGGCAGCTTCGACGCCTGTGCTGTGAGAGATTAATCACAGTCGTCATATTTCGTCTCCCTCAAAACGCGTTTTTTGTAGTTTCCATGCGCGGATTGATTGAAGACTGGACGTCTTTGTGTCACCCTGTTGACCCGGGTAGCTAGCTAGCTAGCGTCAAGGGGAGTCCAGTCACCCACCTCTGCCCTTCATGAGGACATGCACACCCCGCAACACGCTCAATCAGAGTATCACTCACAGCTTCTGCAAGTATGAGTTTTTAACGAAGTCCTCGATCTCACAATTGTACGAGTGAGTAAACTTGTAGTTTTTATTAAAACTCGTCTGTTTTTGTCCTCGGTTTTTGCCTCTTGAGTCCCAGACGGTTGAACCACTGTGCTTGAGGTTATCCACTACCCTACCCCTGACCGCTTGGGCCATTTGTCGGAATGGAGATGCCATGAGGAGTTAATGTCGACGTTCATTATTCAGCCATTTTGTTGGGGGGGGGTTAAATGTGTCAGCTGTGAGTTCGATCAATATAAGGATCAACCATTGTGTGGAAGCTGGGCCAAGTCGAGAACACTGCTGATAATGCCGGTCCGATCGTGAATATAAGTAGTGATGGTTTATTGACCAGCAGACAGCATACCGTAATCTTTTGACAGCACCGAGTTCACGATCAGACTGGTACTGGATATAAGCATGCTGCACTCCTATGTCGGGCGCGAGTGTGGAGTGATTACGTATGGTATGACATATGACACCCACCCAACGTGATATCTATATTTGACGCGCAACACACAAAAGGGAAACCTCGATCTCGCAGCTGAGGTGTTTTTTTTTTTTCTTGCATAATACAAACGCGGCAGGTTAAAACCGGAGAAATTCCTCAGGAAAAGACGCCGTACATGCAAAGGGGCGGGGGGGCCTGGGACGACTCCGACCTTGCGAGTAAACAGTTGAAGTCGCAGGACGGCAAGAAGATTACGAAGAAGGCGTGGTCTGAAACGGACAAGGCTTACGCGGCGGTGAGAAAAAGCACACAAGAAAACTGTGCATCGCACTGTTGTACGGCTGGGTCGAAATAGTAGGAGGTGGTGATTGTGGTGATGGAAGAGGTGGTGAGGGTGATGATGGAAGAGGTGGTGATGGTGGTGGCGGGGGATAGGGCTGGGGGTGGTCATGGTGGTGGTGGTGGTGAGGGGGGGGGGGGGGGTGGCGGTGGAGGTGGTGCGGTGGTGGTGGTGGTGGTGGTGTTGGCGGTGGTGGTGGTGGTGGTGATGGCGGTAGTGCTAGTGCTACTGTAGTGCAAGCTTTTGTGGTGGCAGTTGTGGTAGTAGTAGTAGTGTTGGTGGGAACCGTATTGGTAGTGGTGATGGTAGCAGTAGTGGTAGTTGTAATAGTAGTAGCAGTGGTAGTAGCGGTAGCACTGCTGTAGCAGTAGTATAGTCTCGCGTGACCATGCCGACTTCCGGTGGCGACCTCGACCTCAAGCGACCCACCCACCCCCGCTGACCCACTCGGCACGCGGCACAAACCCACCATTCCCCAACACCTGTCCACTGTTTCTCTCCCCCTCCCTCCGCACGACGACCGACCTCACGAACGGCACAGGGTGGATACAAAAAAGAGCTTAGCTCTTCAATCTTTCCGACCGACCCTCTCCAGTGGAACGCGTCAAAGCCCCCCGGCTCCGCGAAAAAAGGAGACACCCCCAACCCCAAAACTAAAGCGGGGAAACCTGGTAGCAAAGCGGCGGCGGGAAAAGACGCGGGGCGAAAGAAGGCGGAGGAATCCAAGCTTAAGAGCCAGCTCAAGTCGGAAGGGAAGAAGGGCTTGTTCGGGCTTTGGTAAAGGGCCGAGGGGAAGGCGTGATGCTGTAGGGGTACAACCTATCCCTGGCGGGACTGAGGCGCTGCCCAACATCACTTGGAAACCCTATAACGTTTATGTCGTTATCCTTCGTGGCATATATATAGCTATCGGATTGTTCATTGCTCCTACGGTCGCGTCCCCGCATTTTTCTTGAGAACCATTTTTTTCTTTGGGGGGGGGTGAGGTACAGAGCTCCTAAGGTGGAGAGTCCCCCAGGAAAAACTTGGCCCCAACCCCTTGTCATGCCATTGCACGCGTCAGGGGCGGTTGGGAAGTTGTTGTTTGTTTGTTTTGTTTGACCTGTGGTGGAAGACGTGAGAGGGTGGTCGGGAAGGGGATGTGACGGGAGACAAAACCTTTTTGCCTCGTAGCTGTTGGGCGGTGTCGTTCGCTTCGTGGGGGGGTAACGTGGAGGTAGCGCAACGCGAAAACAATAAGCAGAGAAGGAAAGAGACACGGGCGGGCGGGGTGGGGGGAGGGGGAGGGAGAGAGAGATTGCGGGAGAGAGATAGATAGAGGGAGGGAGGGAGATGGGGTGGGGGGCGGGGGGGGGGGGGGGGGGCGGAGGGGGCTTCGGGGAGAGCGGTGGCTCGCCGCTTCATGCCGTATCCATGACGTGAAGAGGTTTGAAAGCCAACTTTCGGTGGAGCCGACCCCCCTCCCCCCGTTGAGGAAATGGTAGGACATAATTTCCCGACAATATTAATAGGATACCTTTCCCCCTGCTTCGTCGTGACCCGGATCCGGGACAACTACTAGCAAGGCACCCGCCCCTTCGCCCCCCCCTTCCCCCGTTACGTTTGCGACGGCGGAAAAAAACAAACACAACAAAACCGAGCAAACGCCTTGTTGGCGCGTGATGGCAGTCGCGAAGCACACAGCAGCATATTTTCCTCCACCGGGGTGTCTTGCCTTGCGATTGACCGTGCATGCGCAACGTGCCGAGAACGTTCCAAGCACCTTTAGTTTTTGGGGCGGTTGTTTTTGGCGCTGTGGATTGCTGACCGGGTACCAATCTGGGCTGAATTTGCAAGGATCGTGGTATTGATATTTCGAATACAAAACGGTATTTATATTTACGTCCATAAAGGTGTTGCGTACTCGTAGTGGGGCTAGTTATAGGTACGGGGTATGGTATGCCCCAGGGGCGTCTGCCTGCGATGTGATTTTTTGAGCGCTTGAATTGAGCGGACCCGTGAGCTGCTGCGTAGGCCGATGTCATGGAGTCTTCGCGCGCCTCTTGTTGGTCCGCCGCGATTGTTATTTCCAGAGCTTATTTTTGTTCTGCCTACTTCGCAGCGTTTTTAATTTTCGAACAGTGTAATCACTTTCACTTTCCATCTTCTGAGCCAGCCGTGGTCAAAGATTGGTGTCGTCCCTTCCCCCCCCCCCGGCCGGCACATGCCTTCATTTTTATCGCTCGGAGGGTTCAGCGCATTCTTTCCCACCACCTTCCGATTGTATGATACGTATGTGATTCTCAGTTGGGGACGCGGGGGCGAGTTTTTGATGGTGGCAAAATACTTGTACCTGGTGATCGTGCACTGGTGTACACTTGTGGTCCCTCTATATAGCAGTGCCGGTCGCCCGCTACAGTGCCATTTGAATCGCATGACATATACGGGAATTGTGAGTAGTATCAGTATGTGGAGTAGTGCCGGTTGCTGTTATAGTGCGGGTGCCCGCCACTACTGCAGAGGGACCCCTGCTGCTGTGGCAGTGTTGAACGTCGTATCGAACGTTGCGATAAGGGGCCGATGAACGCGTTTCGCAGTCGATCCCATGGCAACTGTGCCAGTATTTTTTATGCTGATCGATGGAAATAGTGGATGATTATTCAGTTTCGTGAAGTACAGTATTAGTGATTAATAGTGCAGTTGACCTCATACGAGAACAAGCCTCATAAAAACTTAAGTTACACTCTCTTGTTGTCGCATGGTGCATGAATATTTGTAGTGTGGATGGATTAATTAGAAATACCACGTTCTTTTGGCAGTATATATTACACATAGGGGTGTATGGTCTTTGATACACCGCCGCGGTGGCGTGCACATTATTTGTTCGTTTTCGCAGCTTGCAAGAACGACTACACCGCGGGTATCGTATCGACCAATCGACCCGGAGTCATGGCACGGCGGTGCCATATAGAGAGGAGAAGGAGTGGCCCTTGCTATATGACTACTCTACTTCTATGCATGTACCGTATTTCATCTAGCTCTTAACTCCTTTTAGCACCGCGCTCCCGACTTGGGTGCAAAACACTTGGAGTTAGACTCTAGGAAAGGTTTAGGGGTTGGAAAAAGGTTAAAAGTTGAGGACTCTATGCCTCACCCCCCCCAGAAACTTTTTTTTTTTCGGAAAAATGCGCGTGTGTTTGCATAACGCGTGGTAAAAGCCTCCGGGAGGAAGAATCTCAAGGGGGGTGGCGTAAAAAGATTTTTTTTTTCTTAGGTAGAAACACGAATAATAGCTTGCCGTGATAACAGAGGTATGTCCATGCCAGAGTGTATCGTTTAGTTTTTGAGTTTTGATAAGCCCTTCTGTTACGGATCTAGTCAGAATATTTCTGGCCTGAATTCCCCCCCCCCCCCATCTTCCACCCCCCACACCGGTGGCGGAAAGTCTCTTCGGCCGAGATCTCAGCTGCTGACAGATAGACCTATCTATATCCATGCATCTAGATTTTTGCATATGCATGGTAAATTGTTGCAGTATACGCGGGGGTGGGCAAACGTTCCAAAAACACAAAAATGAGTGTTAACGCCCGTATGACATGATCGCAACAACCGCAACATGTATGCAACGGCATGTGCAACGCTACACACACCACGCTGTGGCTCCGACAACCAACACAATTATAGCAGCTTCAAGAAAAACAACATCGTCATGATGCACAGCATCATCTCCGTTTTGTACCCGGTTGACAGTGCGGAACATCGCGTACGATATCTACACACACATCTAGAGAAGGAGAGGGATGCAACACCCTTTAATGCATCAACCGGAGAGCACCGGGTTGAGGGGGGGGGGGTATAGGCATTCATCGGCGGCATCCTGTGAGCTATAGAGCTATTCTAAAAAATATGCTCCCCCGGCAGGTAGTAGTTATATGCGCCTGGCCGGTACTCGTGAGCACACCACCGACTGGTTTGTGCGCATTTTTGTAAGGCATATTTCAATGTGGTTTTTGCGTCTGGTTTAGCAAAGCAAAGTAACGATACATGTTGATACACAAATGAGACGATTCGAATGCCCAATACACGGTATGGCTCCAAGAGCAATCGTATAACACTCTACCACCAGAAGAAGGTAACGTCGCCGAACTTTTTTCTAACGTTCTTTTTAATACCGCACGCAAGTCCCCACACTAGTTCTACACCCGGAAAATGATGCCGTTTCGGGTGGCCATCTCCACCGCGTCTGACCCCAGAGGTCGGTTGGACATATTCGCGAATCCGATTACAACGCTGCTGGAGTAGTAACGGGGACCGCCCCCGAAGGGACAGACAGCTCGCGATATGGCTATTGCGGGGAACCGAAGGACAGCGCCAGCAGCAGCTAGCGCTGGGTTGCGAATGCAATTGAGTTCAATCGACACACGACGAAGGGCAGCGCCAGCAGCAGCAGCTAGCGCTGGATTGCGAATGCAATTGACTTCAATCGACACACGACGGGCGTATGAAGATACGCGGAAGTGCGGTGAGCCTAAGCTTTACCTTTCCCCATCCGCCAGGAGGATTGAAGAAGAAGAGGTTGGTGAAACTGTAACACTGCTGCTGGTCTTCAATTTGCAAGGTGGTGGGAAGAGGGCACTCCAAAAGGCACGTCCCATCGTCTCGGTCTGACGATGAAAACCACGGGGACATGCCAGACCCCAGTCGACCGAGCCAGATTGTATACGGGAGGTATATGATGTACAGTGGGAGGCAAAATATGTTATATCATGGATCCATAGGAGTCATTGTGCCCAGTTAAATGAACGGCCTCGCTTTGAAGTTTTAGCGAGAGGGGAAAATATGTCCCGGAAATATGTCGAGAGATTAAATAAGCGATGATTACGGACGGGTGCTGACGATGATAAATTAAGATGCACCACTTTTTGGCGTAGTAAAAAAACGGAACGTAATCTGAATGTGACGGGTTTTTCCTTATTAAAAACCTAAAATCGCCCCCGAAAAATTTCATTCACCTGTGGGACCAGGGGTAGTATATACTTGTATGGCCATATATGACGTGTTTGGTACAGTAAGCCTATACCGCTTGTAGGGGCCATGAGCTTTGTTTACCGGGTTTTACATTCATTTTTTTCTCCATCTTTGTTTCCAGGTAGTGAGAGAGATACATTGACTCGCGGAAAGCGCGAGAGCGTGAGTTAGCAACACTCGATGAAAAATCGACGAGCAGAGTGTTGGGATAGCTGCACCCTATGCGCGATAAAAACTGAAGGCAAGAGCCGGGGGGGAGAACGGACTACGACACTTGTGACCGCGGCTTGTCCAGAAGCTGGAAAGTAGAAGTGTACGAAAAACGAATAAATAAATAGAGGCTCGTTCAAGTGAAAAAGCCCCCAAAAAATACGTTGGTTGGTTGGTTGGTTGATTGGTTGCCCCCCTGTGTTACGGAGTGCCCTCTCCGTAGATGAATACTATTGGTTGTGTGTAGATTCGATATGTTAGACGTGAAACCATGTCATGGGTGGGGTGAAGCCAGGTGATAGTAGTAGATATCACATTCACGTCAAGGCCATCATATAGATGGGCGATAATGTAGATGACGGTGTGATGGGACACGCAGGAAGCCCCTCGCCTCACTCTGCCACCCTGCCCTTTTGCCCTGTTCCGTCTGTCTTTTAGAGTTCAATGTAGAGGAAATAATGCACAATCTTAGAGTCTATCCAGCGAGCCATGAGGAGAGACGATCAAAGACACCGGAACCCACGAGGGACACGCTTCCCAACACCGACCAAACACGCATCCCCCACTCGGAGTACCATCACACTCCTCTACACCGCATACGTACACACCATGGCGCATATATATGTGCCTATATACAACGAAGATGTCAGGAGACGGGACTCCCAGCCCTTGACCGACGGCGTTTTCCGATCATGTGCCTTGACTGACGGCAAACTACTAGGTTCAAGGGTTGTGGAACGATCGGTTTGAAGCCCTTGACCGCTGGACGTTTCCCCTTGACTGACCGTCTCCTGGCGTCTTTGTTATATATTACGTAAAAAAATCGGCCGCACGAATCATGGCAATGGCTGCAGGGGTAAAAGAGCTCTCGTTGCGTCTATCACCTGATAAGGGTGTGTCCGAGCTGCAAAATAGTAAAAAATATCATGCACGACACCACGCACGCGTGAAGCATGATACGACTATGCTATATCTCCGCTTCGTATGTCTTCTGTGTTCGCTCGCACGCCGTTTTCGAGGAGAAGGCTCGTTAAAAAAAACGCACTTACTTCGCGAATTTTACTACAACGAACGGCTCTCCCAGCATGCATTATAATATACCTCCTTTACTTTGTGGAGTGAAGAAGAAAGCATGCCGAAACAGTACGACGATTGGTTACTGCACAGCATCGCCCACACGAAGCAACCTGCGATGCTGGGGTAGACGGTGTGTGTCCGATACCATTATAGAAGGAGCCCCACGACACCCGCGCCACGTGGTTCTACTGACTACTACTGCTACTACTACTACTACTACTACTACTACTACTACTACTACTACTGCTACTACTGCTACTACTACTACTGCTACTGCTACTACTACTACTGCTACTGCTACTACTACTACTACTACTACTACTACTACTACTACTGCTACTACTACCACTACTACTACTACTGCTACGACTACTACTACTGCTACTACTACTGCTACTACTACTGTTACTACTACTACTACTACTACTACTACTACTACTGCTACTACTACTAGCGTTGTTCCGAGGCGCTTGATAACATCGCAGTGTTGGTACAACATGTTGTTCTCCAGGTCGCCATAGAAGCTGGTTTACGTTAAAAACCCTGACTTTATTCCCCGTCGAATGTCCAGGCCGTTTTCTCGATTCAGACCGTGAGATTTTGCACACGACTTCTATGTGCCCTTGCGAAGACCTCACCTGATTTATTTGTTTTTTTCCGCCTGATATTTCGTCAGTTAAGGTTTTTCGGGAAAAGTGGAGCACCTTAGCGTGCATTGAACGTAGGAAATCCGGGGTTTGTGAAGCGGAAAAATGAATCTTTTTATATAAAAATATACATTGAAGGGATGCATGCTTATGAGGGGATACTCTAGTACGAGATAGCGAGTTGGTTGAGGTTAGCTCTATCGTTCAGAGGAAAGAGGGAAGGATACACGGAGAGTAGCACAAAAGCAAAGCGGATAAAGCAGGATACAGGGAACTGGTGGGTGTCTGATTCTAGCACGTACGGAACCGCTGCTGTTGTGAGGTGGGAGCTTGGAGGCGGGAGATTTGAATATTTCCTTCTCGCCCACCCCAGGAGGTACTAAATTGAAGCGACAGCCTGTAATTCGGGAAGAATTGGAGGATTGGATATATCAAGAGTCGAGCGGAGAAGATTAAAGTATCATAGTAGTGTGATTGGATGTAGAGCAAAGGATCAGCATTGAGTTCAATCAATAATTTTAGATTCACAAAGTATAACAAACCAAATACTTTCAACCAAAACAGAAAGAAATAAAAAAAAACGCGGAAGCCAGAGCTCGGGATGGGCATGTGGAACACGTGTGCAAAATTTCAGGGTCCATCTCTCAAAAACGGCGTGGACATTTATTTGAAAAGTTTTGTGCGTAAAAATGAGTAAGATATACGTATTTCCTTGAAATAACTTGGTTTTAGTGTGTAGGATCCAGTTTTTTCGTTACATTAATTATGCTTCATATGTTGAACAGACAGGCAGGCCAGATCGTCGATTCTTTTTTGCGCGAAAATTTCTTCAGAGACACACATATGCCTTCGAGTACGTCGAACAGGATCGTGCAAAATGCGGCGCGCAATAGTGTTCTTCACCCCCCGCTTGGAAAAAGCCTGAATCTTACTGAAAAAAATGAAGGCCCCTGTCACTGGTCGACACGAGTTTCGCTCCTCAAAAAACAACCCGAGGCCGTTAACGCCTTCACTACTGGAAACCCTTTTTGGGGACAGATTTACTTGAACTTGGTATAGGTGGGATTTTGGGGCTCTAAAGGGGTTGAGGAAAAACTGGCCATCATGTCACCCTCTTCCACTGGTCAATGGGGGGTCAGTATAATACCAAATATTCTCTCTTTGACTAGATGTTGCGAGCGTCTCATAATTCGTGGGGGGAAGATAATTTGTTTTTTTTTACGGTTGAACCAGCCTGTATGTACATACCTACCGAAGGGGTTGGTTGCTGCTCTTTATCGTTGTTTCTACCCCCCCGCTACGCTATAGTAGAGTGAACAATCAATATTAATGGAGCGCGTGCTACGATCTACGTTAGAGGTTACATGTATAATGTACAGCATGTACAAGGTATTCTAGCACCTTTGGGCCTGAAGCATTGTCAAAATGACGGGGGGGGGGGCTTAAAACGAACATACAGTCGGAACAAAACAAACGAACACATGCCGGATATTTCCCAGAACGTACACGCGTAGCGTCCTTACATAGTTCATCTCCATCGCCACACACGGAATGGTGGCAATCAGTGGGGTGGGTGCATGCAGGGCGCACGCTGCGCCGTGTAGAGGTATGTAGCACTGTTTACTTTATGAGGCTCCTCGAGCGAGAGGAACTCTACATTTTCCTCCCCCCCAAAACTGCGAGTAAACACAAAACAGAAAGTACGTGCGCTACAACCCGACGAAAAGACCCCATGGGCTACACATACAAGAACATGTGTTGTAGCTAACTTCGACTGATTCTACGATAGCTCCCCTCCCACAACTTTTTTTTTTCCGAAATCGCCGGTTTGTGGAAACCACCCCCCGGCCTTATCTCCCCCGAAATACTGTACCCCTTGCCACCCCGACGTCATCGTTCGATGATGTAGTGGGTAGTCCTTTTAGAAACAAAAAAAAAAATGTAGGAAATTATGGTTTTTCATAGTTTTTCATACCATCCGTTGGTGTTTCCTCCTGTTGAGCTGCCCTGAAACGTTTGTCACAGAAAATCGCTGGTTTGTGTGGGTGTGGGTGTGGGTGGGTGGGGGGGGGGGGGTGAGGAGGGCGTACTCATTTGTTGCTCGCCTTGTAGCCATTTGACCATAGGGATCACGAGTCCCTTTCGAGGCGGAGCACCGTTGCTACTCCAAATAGAGACACCTCCAACATTTGGGCGCTCATTACGCTTCTCCCATATACACTTCAAGTACATAGAAACTGTTTGCTTATCCTATCGCCGTCCTGTTTCGCCGTCTGCGGCCACCATTTATCCCCCAGGATAGCAGTTGTTTTCTCGCTACTCTCTAGCCTACCGAACTCTTTAATGTCACATACGTCTAATTTCCTCATCCCCTCCTCTAGCGAATCCCGTTCCTCTTTGTATATTTCACATTCTCCTACTATGTGAGTCCTACTCTATTGTTGTGCCACGCACAGGCCCATATTTGTAGCCACCTCCTGGTTGGGGAGGGGGGGCTATATCGTAGAATCAGTCCTTACGAGATTTGCCAAAACCAATGACGTTGTTAATGAGATGATTTCGGGCTGAGGAGCCCCGTCATTCAGCAAATATTGTGACCTACAAGTGGTCCACTGCTGTGTGTACCCTCTGTTGCAGCACGCGTCGCACAGCGTGTTATGTATTGACCGTCCACCCAAACATATAGACTAGTCCATGCACATACACAGTCCACCCACCGCGATGATGTATGAGGTGATTGCGACAGGGTGTGTGTGGACCCCGCATGAGTCGGCCATGAGATGCCAGGGGCAGAATACGGTGTTTTGGTGTGTCATTTGTGTACCGAAAAAGTGATACACCGCTGTGGTGTAGGTGTTAATTATTTAACATGAAAGGTATCTAGCCAGATAGTACGGCAGTGTTTAGAGCTTTGGCATAGACTACATACGTGAATCATTTAGTCCTTTGATCCCACAGGTATCGCGGCGTCTAAAGCGGCGCAGGTAAGTGTTGTTTCTCCAACCCCCCAGGAACAGCGCGCAAAATTGCACGAATCATTATCCCGCGCGCGCGTCGTAATATCAACCTCCTCTATCTTCTTGTGCGTTGCACTCCGAACACGCGTTCCCTATCATCCCAGCAACTCCCGGGCAGTGCTTCGGGCGGGCAATACACGGTAAAATCGTCAGTTTTGTTGAGCGACACAATTTTGCCCTCCTTGGGTAAAGTCTCACAAGAGGCAAGGGGTGGCCGCGAGAAAACTATCCTCGCGGTGCCTTCTCTTGCCGTGTATCGGCTTCCTGAGGAAAACAAGAAAGCAAGACTTTTGTCGGGACGTGGTCGATGGGGGTCGCCCTCGCCTGATCCCGCCTACGTACACCCCAACACCCTCGGCTCAACAAGATGACGCGTATGGCAACTTTATGTACTTTATCAGGATAATCGAAAGGAGGTCGGAGGCAGAAAAACAGGCATACCAGCAAGGATATTATATAAGTGTGTCGTCAACCAACCGATCAATGAAATGGCATGTCCGCTGCGGCGGCGCGGTGGGTAGAATGCTCATAAAGCGGTGTGTAATATTAATAGTAGCACGTGCTGTTGGAGGGGGGCGGCATATGGCGAGTTGCTGCTCTCGCGCGCGACGTCAATATCATACGTATAGCTGCAGAAGCTTCATTCAGGTCTATTCCCGCGTCGTTGCTGTGAATTACTGCCTGGCATGATTCCAAACGAACGTCGTTTGTTTGTAGTTTTGATAGAGCCCCCAGCCCCGTTGCTACAGCCGAGCCCTGCCTCGCGTGTGTCGCTGGGCTGTACCCTTTCCAGCGGTTTTCCTTCGCCAATGTTTGCGTCCGAAACCAGGGTGAAACCCTCACAACCGCAACGACTGCTGGCGCCTCTGTTGCTGAGAACAACGAACAGGCAGGTTCAACTCTCCTCGTCAACAACAGTTGACCCTTTGTCGCGAACAATGTACGGCACCCTTGAGTTGCATCCGGTTTATTCAAGGGGTCGTAGTATCCAGACGATGCCTGCAGGGCTTTCCAAGATCCAAGCCGAAAACTCCAACACGACAAAAATCGACCCTGAAATGTCGTGCCATGAAGTGAATCACATCATCCTATAGTCTATACACCCTGGTATCACCCAGACGAGCCACCGGCCTTTCATCTTTGCCGAGAAAATGTGTGCAAAACGTGCGACCGATGTATTACGTTGAGTGATACGACAGACAGGGAGAGCTCACAAGCAGCGGGCAGCCGCTCGTACCGTCTGTTTTCGTGGATTTTTAACGAAATCTAGCAGTTTTAGGCACCGTCCAATATGAAGGAGATATCGCTCCCGGGGGATAAGCGTAACCTTGCATTCTTGCGAAAGCCCCCCTGTACGCTTGTCGAGGCCGAGCTGGAGGGTCGGAGGGAGGACACGTGGTAGAGCGGGGTAAATAAAACCTATGACGTAAGTCCAAACTCCCAACTTCCAACGCTTGGGCGGAAAAACCGTTCTTCAAACGACTTTAATTCCACCGCATCCACGACAGTCCCGAGCAATTTTATTGGCCTAGGATTGTTGATGTCATCCATTACGCAAGATCGCATCAACGCGGCACACGCACGAAGCAGCATCCAGCTCCCCACCCTGCACCACCCCCATCCAGCCACAACCAGTTTTGACAGCACACCCAACAATCCCATTCTTCTTCTCCTCAACTCTCTACACAACAAGATGAAGTCCGCCGTCATGGCTGTTGCTTGCGCCGCTGGCGCCCAGGCCTTCGTGGCACCCAGGTGAGCTACGTGGTGTGTGCTGCTCGCCGATGTGCTTGGCAGCAAGCGCAGGTTTCTTTCTTGTTCAGGTCATGTTTCGTCTTGTTCTAGTGGTGTCGTGCGATCACATGTTTCTCATGTTTTGTATTTATCCGAGAAGCCAAGTTTCCCGCCGAGCCTTGCAATCAGAACGGTGAACGAGCGTCGCGCTGCTGTCGCTTGGCAGAGTAAGCCTGACGCATGCCCCTGGTGCCTGTAGTGCCATGTCGTCGGGCGCATGCTAAGCTCGCTCACTGCTGCTGTTGCGCTCGCTAGTACGTTTGCGTCGCGGTTTCTTTGTTCCAGACCTGTTTTTTTGTCAATTTTTTTGTGTTGGGAAGCGTGTCGAACGAGGCAAGACCTCGCACCATTTCAATCTCAAGTCGTACTTGGTCGTATTGCCATCCGCCTTCCTCACCACCCGCTTCGCAGCGATCGGGTCCCTCACATTACTGCTGTTAGGTTGAGTCTCGGCGCTCGCTGATATGGCCTGCCGATCACCTACGTTTGTGCATGCGGCTCTCACATGAGCTCAACTCCCCCAGATGTAGTCTAATTACTCTTATCGTCTTTATGTTGAAGTCTCCTTTTCGTGGTTGTTTCAAGTGCTACAAGGTACAGCAGTAGCATGATCGTCTTGGACTGCATCATGCATCGACCAGGGTATGATAGAAGCGACGACCACACCTCGGGCCAATCGCAACCCATTGGCCCATCCTCCGCCCTTGCCCGTTTTTATTTATAGTTGCTGGTGCCAGGTATTCTTGTTGCGACGCGTTGTGTGTCGCTGAACGTTAGCTCTCTTTCTTTATTTGTCGTCGAGCAAGCACCTGTCAACTTGCATGGCAGCAGCAACCTCATATCGTACGACCCGCATGTGTAGGTGCGCGTGTTGCCTAGGTAGCTCTGGCCTCTTGCACCACGCGCGCGCAGGGTAGTTCTTCTTGTCTGGTCACTTTTGAGCATCTCGCTGAACGAGTAACTCGTACTACCAACAGTTTTGCGCGGCGGTGATGGTCCATATGATGAAGCGTATTTATTACCTTGTACATGGTGTGTGGCGGAGGGCACGCGCACATGTTACACGCTTCCGCCTTCAGTTTTGCGTACGTACACGGGTTTGTTTGATAACGATCCCAGTACGATGTACCTGGTGGTTGATACGGCAAGACGTTTGCGCTTTGCAAAGAGCTTAGAATACAAACAAATGCCCGCAACCCTAATAGCACCGTCACACCCTTGAACCCCTTAGCGCCTTTCACGCTTCCGAATGGAGATGCTGATGGCTTGCTCGCGGTGCGTGCATGCAAGCATGCTGCGCGTGTATCACTTGGTATAGTGTGCGTCATGCAGAATCATGCACTTGATGGTTCAGCGGGGGCGCTCTTTTTTCCCTTATACTACTACTAGTTTTGATCCTTGGGTGCCAGGTAGGTGCACTGCTGTGTTCTACATCTGCTTCAAAAACAGCAGCAATCCACTTGAACATATATCCCGAGAGATGAAAGTACGAGTACCACTGTTTGTCGACAGTATTTCTGTGGTGATACTTTTCAATGATGGCCCTACACCCCCGACTAAACGCCTGTATCCCATTTTTTCCATCGCCACTTTTGTGCCATTGCAGCGCCTTCAACGGTGCCGCCCTGACCACCAAGGCCAAGGCCTCGTCCGCCATGAAGATGTCGTTCGAGTCCGAGATCGGCGCACAGGCTCCCCTCGGCTTCTGGGACCCGCTCGGCCTCTTGGCCGACGCCGACCAGGAGCGCTTCGAGCGCCTCCGGTACGTGGAGGTGAAGCACGGCCGCATTGCGATGCTCGCCATCGCCGGCCACCTGACCCAGCAGAACACCCGCCTGCCCGGCATGCTCTCGAACTCCGCGAACCTCTCGTTCGCGGACATGCCCAACGGCGTGGCGGCTCTGTCCAAGATCCCGCCGGCGGGCCTCGCCCAGATCATCGCGTTCATCGGCTTCCTTGAGTTGGCTGTGATGAAGAACGTGGAGGGCTCCTTCCCCGGGGACTTCACCATCGGCGGAAACCCCTTCGCTTCGTCGTGGGACGCCATGTCCGAGGAGACTCAGGAGTCCAAGCGCGCGATCGAGCTCAACAACGGCCGCGCCGCGCAGATGGGCATCCTGGCCATGATGGTACACGAGGAGCTCTCCAACCAGCCCTACATCATCAACGACCTCGTCGGCGCCTCGTACACCTTCAACTAAACTAACCTTGCGCCACGTGTGCGCTCGCGTGGCTTGTTTTGGTTTTGGGGTGGGGTTGTGTCTTGCTTTGCGCGTATAGCCCTACTCTTTTGACAACGATATAAATAACGCTTTTTCACGAAGCGGTTCTCGTTTTTGATGCTTGGGGGGGGGGGGGTCGGGGAAGGATAACGAACCCCCAATTCAGAGAGCCGTGGTCTCCAAAACATTGATTTTCTGAAATAGATTAGATTGAGTTTTAGAGGTGCTCGGCCAAACGTAATTTTTTCGTTTTGGTCTTGTTGACACCTGCACTTCTGAAACGTGGTTGAATTTGCTTGTTTTTTGCGGTCGGCTTAGAGCCACCGCAAACGGTGTATGCGCGTTCCCTGACGTTGCGGCCCTTTTTTTTTCGGTCGTTTCGTCAGCGGGGGGGGGGGAGTGTGCCATCACATTTTCAAGGGCTTCAACGACAACTAATCATTTCCTGAAACTTGATATTTTCTTGTTTTGTGTTTGGTGGTCAGCGACCGCTCTCTTTAGTCTTTCTGCCCACCGAAAGGTTTGAGCGAAAGCGTATTATGAAATGAGCTTGTGTGCTGCTCACCGAAAGGTTTCGAGCGAAAGCACGTTGTGAAAGGATGTACTGTTGTAACATGAAAAGTTCCGCGATTAACTATGAACTCACTATTAATAGCAACCCTTTGCAAACTATCCGTACATCCTAGTTGTTTTTTGCTTATGAAAAAAGAACCTTTTGTGCATCTGCACCCGAGACTTTTCCGGGTGACTAGGTTCGTGCTCACAAACTACGGAGACTGGAGAGATCCAGATAATACACATCGTTTTTTTTTTGTTGCTTATAAGATTCGTAGTCAAGACCGTCGGTGGGTCGTGATCCCACTTCTCTCTGCGTGAGCAGAGTGTTCTCACTGTTGAACTACGACGGCGGAGTGTGTGACAACACGGGCTGATACAGCAGGCCAATCCACACTTATTTTAAAAGGAAAAGTTCCGCAATTAAATAAAACTCAATTCGTTGTCATTGAAAAAAAAAAAAATACACCATACACCCCAGCTGTGAGATCGTGTGTTGCCCTTATAGTTTCCGGTACACCAGCACACAACGCGAAATAAAAAACAGTATCATGAAAAAAAAACAGGTTGATGATCTAAACAGATTTCGAAATCTCGGCGGCCTTTATACCGACGTTAATACACAATGCACGGTTCTCTCACACAATAGAAGCCCAGCTCGCCGAAGATTTTGTCGAAACTCATCTTGGCAAGCTGTGTGTGATACTCCGATCGCGCGTGTTACGGGTTGTGTGTCCTCATTAAGGATATAGGTCGGCGACTCCCCTTGCAACTACAGTGTAGCCATCAGGGTCAACAGGGTGATGTTAAGCAGTCTGTGCGCAGAAACAATAAAACTCGTTTCTGAGGGGGACAAAATCTGACAGCTGTGGAAGGACATGCATCAGTATATCAAGTGTATCATGCTATTAGTCGTATAACCGGTGAGTGGAGGCCGGAGTTTCAGGGGCGTGGGGGCATGAGTTTGAACAAGAGGGAGCGGGGGGGGAGGGATGGGCGGGGCAACTCAATCTGTGCGTGAAAAATATAAATCATTTAAGGGGATTAATCTGACGGTTTTGGAAGGAATGCACCAGTTTATCATGTACATATATCCTGTAACTTACAACCAGTGAGGAGTGGGCGAGCGTTGGGAGGGGTGGGTGGGTGGCGGGGGTGGGGCGAAAGGGTTTTTAACAGATTTAGGTTGCATATATGTAGGGGTTTGCTATACGCGTGGTGCTAGGTCTAGGCGATGGTGCGGGTGGTGGGAAAGGAGAGGGCGTTAGGGCGGGGGAGATCAATCGAAGCAGCGGCACGGATGGCTCTATAAATAGGAAGATAATGAGGTGATTTCGATGTTACTACTAGGTGGAGCGTTTGAGCAAGAGGGAGCGGGGGGAAGAAAAAAGAGGGGGGGGGGGGGGGGGGGGGTTAACAGGTATAGGTCGCATATATGTAGGCCCTAGGGGCTTGCTGTACGGGGGGGGGGGGGGGTTAACAGGTTTAGGTCGCATATATGTAGGCCCTAGGGGCTTGCTGTACGCGTGGTGCTAGGTCTAGGCGATCGTGCGGGTGGTGGGGAAGGAGGGGGTGCTGGGGGGGGGGGGGGGGGATGAATTAAAGCTACTCATGGATGGCTAGAAAGATAATGACGTGATATCAATTGTGTAGAAGTGTTTATTAGTCTGATGGCCGATTTCGATTTCAAGTAGGTGGGGTCGTTTTATTATAGTCACCCTTTGCAAACTATGTTCGTACATCCTAGTATGTTTTTTTGGCTGCTGAAACAAAAAAATGTCGTTTTTCACACGCTGGTTTTCTACCGCGCCGACATATCTAGCACTCACTACCCGCAAACCGCCGTGTCACGTGTTGTGACCTTCTGTACGTCCGCACCGAGATTTTTCCTGTGTGATAGGTTCGTGCTTCCAGACTACCGAGGCAGATAGATATATATATATATATATTACACACATCGTAAAATACGTACCGCAGACGCGAAACAGGACGGGGATAGTATAAGCAAACAGTTTCTATGTACTGTAGTGTAAAGAAGAAGCGTCATGAGCGCCCAAATGTTGGAGGTGTCTCCTATAAGGAGTAGCAACGGTGCTCCTGTCTCGAAAGGGATGCGTGGGGTCAATGATCAAATGACTATATAAGGCAAGCACCAAAATGAGTACGCCCCCCCCCCCCCCCCCCCCTCCCGCTCCCGTCTCCCTTCTCCCTGTCACCCCCCCCCCCCCCCCCATCAGCGAACGGTTTTTACGTAGTATATGGAAGAAGCGCAATGAGCGCCCAGATGTTGGAGGTGTCTCTATTAGGAGTAGGAACGGTGCTCCGCCTCGAAAGGGACTCGTGGTCAATAATTGTCAAATTACGAAGGCAGTAGCCGTGATCGCGGCTGTTGCCCCGGTCGAAACACACATTGAGGTTCACGATTTATCGCCTTGGTGATGATTGTCGATAACCCCCACAGCTACGACAGATTGCCTCGGAGACGTTGGCCCAAGCAACATATGAGTACACCCTCCCGCCCCACGCAGTCATCGGGTTAGAGCATATTGTGCGGGGTGTGGAGAACCTTACCTCCGCACGACAAGGGGAATGATCGCATCACGTAGTGTAAATATGATAAGTACAAGGCACCCACGAGGCAGTTAAACAGTAACACCCATTCATTGCTGTCTCTAGAGTGGCCACGCCATAGAAAACAAAGTAACTCATTGGCGCTTGAGTCATCTACATAATAGGCGAGAGAGTAGGCACACAAGGTGCGCCGAGGTCTCTTACGAGCGGTTCTTGGAAGGATGCAACTCACCCTTCACAATGCGTCTCGCCGAGAACACCTCACGGCGTTTCGTACCTTGGTGCAAGCAACGTCTGCCTGGTTGGTGGTGAAAACCCGACGTGCTCCGTCCCGGCATGGTAGGGATGCGAGGGTCTATGGTCATACGACTACTATGACACGGCCATGCACAAACTGAGTACACCCCCCCCACTCCGGGACGAGTCGCCTCATCCCACCCAAACACTCCTTTATTTAGCGTAAACCAAAAGCTTTTTACTAACCCTAACCCTCTAACCCATGGCCCTAGAGGTGAAAAATACAAATAACATCTTGTTAGCCAAAAAAGAAAATGGAATTCGGAGACGATTTTTCGGGTCAAGGCGAGGGGCCTGTGTGCGCCCGTCATTCAAAAACTCGAATTAGCCAAAACAAAGAGAGTGCTGCTGTACACCTCTCTTATCCTCGTATCATGTGTGGGTCGGAGGGTGGGTCCGCCTTCTCTGACATTTTTTTGCAAATCGAACGAAAGCATGGCTTTTTTTGCGCAATGTGAGAGGGGTGTCCTGCTGCACATGGTTGGTGTGGTCTATTATTTCCAGCAACGTGTTGGCGACAATCGTGGCTTTGTGAAGCAGTGGATGAGAGGGCCTGGGAATGATTGATGAGGGATGACCTTACTCTGACCGTTTTTTTCGCAACAATGGCCCCCCGGTCCCAACGTGGATTTTTGCGAGGGAGTGAGTGCGAGCGGCCTTTTCAAAGTCGCAAAGTGGACGATGGCGTGATTTTTTTTTTGCCATGCGTAGAAGGGGAATGACTTTGTGACCTTCCACACACGGGCGGGAACGTGACTCCCCCCGTTTTATCGAGACGTGCGCAGTCAGTAGACGGGCGAAAAGGTATATCTATATATACATTTTTCTGAGCACCTTCAAGAAAAACCAAGGCTACATATATATGGGAGGGGGGAGGTGCACTTACTCCCATTATCACGACCGAGTTTGAGCCACCCGCGCGAACGAGTGGCTCCGTAGAAGGTACCCCTCACGGAGACAAGAACACTTTTTTGGGGTTAGACGATTTTTTTTTGTTTTCGTGCGCAGCGCGTAGCTTTACACACATTCCACATTGCGGATTTATTCGAGATGCTGCGAAATTTATCCGCGGCACACACCACGAAAGCTTGAAGGCCGCCAAGGAACACTGAGGGGGGGAGGGGCTTACTCGCGCGAGAGACCCCAAGCCACATCACACCGCGAAAGGAAGCCCTCCCTAATAGTGATCCCGCCCACCGTCCAGCTTGGATTCCTTTGGCGTCGGAATCAAGGCTATACAACGTAAGGGGGGTATATCCCCATTTATTTTTCGCTGCCCGGTCTGAGGCAGTCGCACGAGTGACCCTGCATCTGTACCCTCAATGACAGAAATATGTTGTTAGGCGATTTAATTGGCATGGCGTAGCTAACCGTCCCATCGGGGATTCAAATATCCAAAAAATAGAAAAAAAAAGGCAGCACGAAGGCCTATCTATGTATGAGCGGACACGGATCAGGGAGTCACTCGCGCGCGCGAGTGACTGCCGAGCTCGGGTGTGGAATGTCTAAAAATCATGTCAACAACAACGACGCAAAATGCACAGCACGCACGTCCTTCGGCAAAAAGTCCAGACGGCACCCCACAACAAGCCCTTTTTGGCGACCACCATTTCGACCCCCGCCAAAAACCACGCCAAGCCTCCGCAGAGCTTGGGCAAAAGTTCGCGCACACGCGCCATTGTGATATTTTGACCCTCGATAAAAAAAAAATGTGCTCTCTCAGAAGATCGGCCTTTTGGCCCACCTTTCTACGACGTCGGCAAAACGGGAGGGGGTCCCGTCCGCCCGCGTGCAGCGTCCAAGACTATGGCGTGTCTTCGTGGGATGCCGGAGGGGGGTGGCTTGATCTTCCGCAAACGTAGACACGACGGCCGCGCCTCTGGGGTATACGCGCAGGGGTGAACGACCAGACCTTTCGCAGTGCGGGCAACTGCGTGCCCTTTTTGAGCAGCGCGCGGGGGGGGCGGGCGACGTCAGTTATTATTATTATTTTTTTATCCTCCGGCGGATGGGGGAAAAAAAAAGCTCAAGCTCACCACACTTCCACGTATTTTCATACACACACACGTCGTGTGTGTCGATTTAACTCGTTAGTTACCTTTGCCAGCTTTTGGTTGGTTTTCTTGTGGCATTTTGGCATCTCACCGCTGTGGTTTTCGTTTTTTTGCGACCCGCTGACATTGTCGTGCCTCCAACCTCAGACTTTTTTTTTCTTTTTTTTTTCTTTTTTTTATTTATTTACGCGTCCAAAAGCCCTCGTAAGTTCCAAAGACAACTAAAACTGTCGATTGCGCAAGGTTGTTATTTAATATGAAAACAAGGTACCCGAGGGGGGTGGCATGACAACAGCCGTCGACGCAAAGTCGACCACTAACCGAGGGGTTTCTTTTCGGATCACCGCCAATCAATGAAAACGCCATCACCAATGTGGAAACCAGGGCTTTCCACGGGTCATGAATGACCCGGCCCGCGGGTCGGGCCAAGGAGCTTTTTTTTTAAGTGGTCGAGTCGGGACAGGCCAGGACGTGCTTCGAATATCAAAAGAGTCGGGACGGGTCGGGTCAGTAGGTTTGCACATTTTTTTTTCCTTTTTTTTCATACACACATCCACTTGCCAGCTTCTGGACAAGCCGTGGTCACAGGTGTCGTCCCTTCTCCCCCCGATTCTTGCCTTCATTTTTTTTATCGCGCATAGAGTTCGGTAATCCCACCGCTCGTCAATTTTTCATCGAGTGTTGCTAAACTCACGCTCTCGCGCTTTCCGCAAGTCAATTTGTTCACAAGAAAATTTCCCTACGCGAAGTTATCTGAGCATGCACTCCGGGGGAATCGAGCTCACGAAACTGACCTATATATACCAGGCTCGAGGATAACCTGATACGCCACCGGGGCGACCGGACGCATATTATATCACGGGCCGGGCCAGATCACCCTGGGCTGATTCTACGATAGCCCAACGCCAAAACCAGCGACTTTCTTTAACATTTCATGTCAGCTCGACACGAGGAAGAGGATGGTATGAACAAAAACGATCTTCGTATATGTTCTTGTTTGCAAAGGAATACCTAACGATAGCACCGAGGTGCCAAGGGGCATCGTGTTTCAAGAGATACGGCCGGGATCTGGTTTCAAAACCAGCCATATTTCGTCAAGTAATGGCTGGGGGGGCTATCGTAGCATGACTCCCTCAGATCCGATCCGACCCGCAAGCCATGATCCGCAACCCATGCAAAACCCTGATCATTAAATTGAACCCACCCACGTTATTGGCATTTATTTTGCGGCGTGATTTTTTACGTTTTTTCGAACGAACAAAAAAAGGTGCTTAGAATGCCAAAACAAACAATGTGGGGCTTGCGCAGGGTGCCACGTTTGTCTCTACTAGGTTGTTGGGACCTTGCGCGCGATGTTCGCCCTCTCGCGAATGTCCCTGGGTGCTTTACTGCACATTGTATATACCTTAAGGACCTTTAAATGTTGGGGGGGCGGGGGGGGCGGGGATCCCGTCCTCCCATGCTGTACCGTCAAGTGGCGCCAAGAAACCTCGGTATACCGTTTTCTGTCTTTCTCGCTAATCGTAAGAGAGACATCAATTTGTTTCCGAAACAGATACCCTAGAGGTCAGCACCCTACTACTACTGGTGAGGATTGAACGAGTGGTAAATTGACATACAGAGTAGGAAGGCTTTCTGATATCTTTTGGGCGGGGTGGTATTTATGTCAAGGTACACGGCGCGGCCAGCCGAAGTTCCCCCCTACTCAGTCGGCCATCGATGGGAAACCCTAGATTTAACCTTTTCTTTTTCGGAAGAAATTTTTGTTTGATTAAAAGGCACCTGATGCCCGATACAGTTTTTTGGTGGGACCCCCTTTTAGAGACCATACACATTGCGTTGGGGCGCGGCAGGGTCCCTTATACACCCCAACGTCCCTTAACAAACAGAGGGCCCCCTCCAGGAAAGTTGAATCGTTTTTCTAGCGATGCACATGCGCGGCGTTTTTCAGGCGGGGGATAGTTGACTGGGCACAGCTCAGTGGTTACGGTGTTTATCTACTAAATACCTGGGGTGTATATATAGAACCACGATCCGGGGTCCATCCCTGGCGGAAAACCCTCTTTTGCGTCCATCGTTGACGCACGCTACCATAGAGGTATACCGTTTTTTGGCGAAAATACTTTTTCTGAATGGCGGGGCTCCTTAACCCAAAATCGTCGGGAAAAAAAAAAAAAAATAGCCCATTTTTTTTTGGGGGGGGGATGATTCTGTTGGTTATATAGAACTACCCACTGAGCTACTGAGCTACGCAGTCACGTTAGTGACTGCGTAGCTCAGTGGGTAGTTCTATATAACCAACAGATTCTCGTTGTGTACCTAGGCCATGTGATGAGATTTTTCATCCTAGAGAGGATGGTTGTGGCAGTTTTATATTTTTCTCCAAATCAGTTTTTGGGGAGGGGTATCTTAAGCTCCCGAATTGAGGAACCCCAGAAGATAAGGTGGCGGGTGCACTCGCCTCTACATCTTTGCACACGTGTGTCGTATATTATAAAAATGCACTCCAGCTGTGAGATCGAAGATTTCGTCGAAACTCATCTTTGCAAGCTGTGTGTTATACTCCGATCGCGCGTATTACGAGTTGTGTGTCCTCATTAAGGATATAGGTCGGCGACTCCCCTTGCAACTACAGTGTAGCTATCAGGGTCAACAGCGTGATGTTAGTCAGTCTGTGCGCGGAAACTATAAAACCCGTTTCTGAGGGGAACAGAAGCTGACAGCACGAGGGAAATGTATCCGTTTATCTAGTGAATCCTGTAAGTCGAATAACCGGTGAGGGGGGGGCGGAGTTTTGAAGGACGTGGGGGCCTTTTGATCAAAAGCGAGCGGGGTTGGAGGGGGGGGGAAGGGGGGGGGGGGGGGGACTGGGGGGGGGGGGGGGGGGCGGACGGGCGGGCAATTTGTGCGTGGAAGCTATAAATCCTTTCAAGGGGATAAATCTGACGATTTTGGGGGAAAAAAAAAAATAGCGACCCAGAAAACGACGATCGAGCCATCCCACGCTCTACGAAGGCTAGGAGTGTGCGCGCAGCCGATTCTAAGAGTTTTCTGAGCTCTTTCCTCTATCATGAGGAGCGCAGTGTAAAGGAATTAGTGGGGTATTAGTCCGTTTGATCACTCTTGCAAAAGGTAAACCAATAGCTTATTGCCCAGACTAAGCCTTACACCACTCTCCCCCCCTGAAACGGCGGGATAGCAGGTCGGCCGAATATATACGGGCGTGGACCCTGTCAATATCCAAGCGGTTTCATTTCCTGGGGATACCTGGGAGAACATTTTTCAACAAGTTCGACATGAGGAAAGTCTGAAAAAGTTTATTGTTGTGGATGGTGTGGGATTTGAACCCCCACGACCCAAAACACCCACATGGGTCTGTCGACGACGACATTTGCTAAGACATTAGTGGGGTATTAGTCCCTTTGGCCACTTGCAAGAGTTAACCAATAATAGCTTACCCAAAATTTAGCCTAATTATAACAGCAGCTCAATATCTCACCATCAGCACCATCATCACCCGAAACATTTGGCTTTTTCTTCGAAGGCATTTGCGTTCGCGTAAGAGTGATTCTTACCACGACAGCCCCCCCAACCCAAAACCCCAAACGAGCGATTTTCTTCAACGAACCTTTCATGGCGGCTGCTCGACAAGAGGACAGGACGCTACGAAACATAGATATTCGTGTATTTTCTTGCATGTAAAGGACTATCGAACGATGACGTCGGGGGGGGGGCAAGGGGCGCAGTGTTTGAGGACGCACGGCCGATGGGCTGGTTTCAAAACCGGCGGTTTCCTCGTAGAAATGTTGGGGGGGCTACACGGTAGTAAGACTCGCAAAACCCGACCGACCCTTTTTTCTATGCCCTCTCGTCCTACAAAAAAAAATGTGCTCGCGCGTGTGTAAAAGTAAGTGTCAGACTAGAGTGAACCGGCATGTGTATAGCTCCACACTCTTGAGGGTCTCAACCGGCCCTAAGAAACCTTTTTTAGCCGAAAAAAGCCCCCTACAGGCCTTGGGATAACTGGATGTAATTTGCGATATTTTCAAGCGCCCCCTCTAGATCATTGGTGGTCCACACCATGTGCAGCAGCGTGTGAGCGCGGCGCGCGGCGCAGCACCGAGGGTAGGACCACACGTTGCGCAAACCCCAGAGTGTTACGAGAGAGTCTTTGTTGCATTCCTTTGTGGGTGTGACTCGTGCTACAATAATAGAGGGTGCGCACCCCCAACACCTTTTTGCTTTTTTTTTGGTTCTTTCTCTGCAAGGTTTCCCTCACTTTTTTAGGAGCTTAACAACATATAGAAGAGGAAAAAAAAAAAAAATGGAGAAAATAAAAACTGCTACAAAATGTACGAGAGAGTGTATACCGGATAAAAAAATCACATGGCCCCTAGTTAGTGTAGACCACAACGAGAGTCGCGACAGGAAAAAAAAAGGAAACTTACAACCTTTTTTTTTTCGGGATTTCAGAACCCATTTCAGACAAAAAGTGCTACCTCTATATAGTAGGAGTGTAGCGCGGGCCTCGTTTGGGATACACCGACTTTACAATCGCCAACCAGGAGTGACCGAGATCCAGCAATATCGTCAATTTTCGTAGTCAATTTTTCCCTCTGCGAGGTCTCAAAAGGGGTTTAAGCCTCTAGGCCTCCGGTTTACCCCAAAGGGTACCATAGCAATGACCCCCTTGGCCGGCGCTTGCCCCAAGACAGGCGGGATTATACGGGCCTCTCTTAAGTGGAAATAAACGTGTACCATGACTTTTTCCAGGTACGCATGTGTATCGACTTTTTTTTCTGAGGTTCCTCAATTTCGGAGCTGAAGACATGTCCATGATGGATCGTCCCAAAAACTGATTTTGGAGAAAAATAAAAATGTTAAATGTACCGGATGGAAAATCCCACACGGCCTAGGTACACACCGAGAATCATGCCCCCCGAAAAAGGCCCATCATTTTTTTTTTTTCTGGCGGTTATTATGGGTTAATGAAGGAGCTGTGTGTCATTCAGAAACAAAAATGCCAAAAAAAGGGCGTAATACCTCTACGTTGGCACGCGTCTATATCTATTAACAATAATATCATAACTTATTGTATCTCTGAGTTTCTGAAAGGGTTTAGCACGCATTACTATCTCTATTTGAGCAACAACTTTCTGTTACTAGTCTAGTATAGTCTAATATGATATCTCTGAATTTCGAAAAGGGCTATAAAATATGCATTATCAAATGCACAAAAAAAAATAAATCTTGTTCGCACACCGATTATCTTCTTCGAGAGTGGAGCACGTGCCCCGGTAAATAAAACAGAGAGAGGAGCATGTTTGCGTTTGTCGAATACACTCAAGGGTGGATTTATAAGCATCGCCCCGAGGTCCACATGAAATGTCGCCCGGGAGAAACATCCCTACTAGTGTCTCTGCGAACTCCCAGACGACTAGGGCCATCTCGTGCACCTCGTACTCTCAAGAAAAAAGTTTGCCCCGCCGGTCTGTGCAACCTCTTCTGAGCACCAGTAATCGACTACTACTACTACTACTACTACTACTACTACTACTACTACTACTACTACTACTACTACTACTACTACTATGGTGATACTGCTAAATACAACCGGTACCAGATAGACTACGTATCCCTTCATGATATACCAGGTATGTCCAACCTATACCCACATCTACCACGAGCTTGCCTAACAATCTAGTCGCTTGGATCTTTCGGGCGGTGGGCTGTTCGCTTTTGCTAGAGCTAGGAAGCACATCCTTGTGCGATCGAGGTACCGGCTTAGACCCAACCCAACCCCTAACCCCAACCCCTAACCCCAACCCTTAACCCTGACCCCAACCCTGACCCCAACGCGGACCCAAAACGGTCCAGAAACGGTCCAGAAACCGGATGCGCCGCTTGTCGATATTGTTTTATTATTCCGATCTAGGGACCACCACATAGCCCTCTGCCAATGAGAGAGCGCAAAAAACTACTCTCCATGATCCGCGCTGCCACATTTGTTAGGTCTGCTGTCTACTACCATTCCGTCTATAGTCTATAATATCTGGAAAAGGCCATCTGTGTATCTTAGCATGGTATGTACAAGCAAGAACCCAAGTAAACAGGCTTGCAGTACAATACAAACAACCCAAACATCATACCGGCTGGTGTTGTGATCGTTCTTGCGTGCTACAAATATTCTACCGCTCCCCCCCCCCCCCCCCCCCCCGCTTCGGCGGTACTCGCCGTTAATAACGGCGGTACTCGCCGTGATTAATACCTTCACAATACTACCGACATGTCCTACGTATATATATATCTTATCATTATTTGTACTCTCCAGCTCAACTCGTCAACTCGACGTAAGAGGTTTCACCCTCAGCGACGTTCTGGGCAAGCCGTGGTCACAGCTTCCTTCCCTTCTCCCCCACGGTACGGGCCATCATGTTTGTCGTGCATCTATAGGTAGGGTTCACCATTTCCAATTTTCAGCTTTTTTCACCCTCGTCGATTTCCACCGAACCCGTTACCAACTCACGCTCTCGCGCTTTCCGCTCGTCCAATTCTACGCGCCTCTGGTAGCAAGAAAACGTCTCTACGGGCACACGAGTATGCACTCGGTGAGACTCGAACCCACGACCTTGACGTCAACAGTACTAGATCCACCTGTTAATAGCACTTGATTCACCTGTTAATAGCACTCCATCGGGGACGCCGACAACTGCGCAGCAGGGATACCGGGTAAGAGAGCGCCAGTTGCGCCGTCGACAAAGGCGCTTTTTTATCCACCAGGTGCATATCATAGTACCTACCTGGTGTATAGCAAGCACCCTTGAATCAGCAACATCTAATTAATGGACTTACGGCCCTATTGTATGCTGCCGGTTCCGGAGGGATATTGCAAGACTGCTGCTGTCCCTCTCAACGTGCGCCAGTGCGCACTACATGTACCAGGTATTGGACATGATTTAACCCGAAAACTGCTGTTTATCATATACTCGACATACTACCACTGAGACTACACCGCCTGCTAAACTCCGAAACCCATGGTTGGTTATTTTTATGCCAAGAACTCCAGGCGGGCGCACAAAAAGAGAAAACGGAGCTGTATGTACCAACTCCTTCAAAGAAAGGGCGGAAAGAAAACAAAATCGGAGCGTTGTGATTTCTGTGCGAATCGAAAAACAACTACCAGGAACGTTCCCCCCCCCCCCAAACTTTTTTTAACTTGGTTTCAGTGACCCCCCGCGCCCTGCCTGGCTGGCTCCTGCGCGCCCTGGCTGGCGCCTGCGCGCCCTGTCTGGTTCCTTAAAAAAAAAACATGTGTACGGTTATGTTTTTAGCGCTTCCATGAGCAGTCTGTTGTGTTCGCTGCCCAACAAACCATGTTTTCTGCCCATCGGCATGATGAGCACACTCAGTGTCTGCGAAGATTTTTCATCCTATCTAGAGACATACCTGGTACGACACAACAAAAAACTAAAGTACACTCCAGCTGTAAGATCGAAGCTTTCGTCGAAACTCATATGTGCAAGTTGTGTGTGATACTCCGGTACAACGCTGTCACGTATACTCGTACATCCAATTAACAGAAAAAAATCCTTCCTCTGACGACACTATCCTGCTCAATAACGGACACTTCGTACAAAAAAGGCAGTGGTGGCAGGAAGGATGGTTTGCGCGGTCTGTCACGCCCAGCGCAGGTGAGGCGGGATGAACTCCAACCCCAGCCGCCGGAAAATGTCTTCTTCCGTAACGAATGCCTCCGTGAGGGGCAACTCCGTGGATCTCTCCACGAGCCCCATCTGGCTCAACTTGAGGTCCGTCGTTTCCTCCACGAAACGCCGCACTGCGGCATAATAAACGGCGAAAACAATTAAAATTGAACGGAAAAAACTCATGGGCAAACAATAACGGAAACCAGCGAAAAAAAAAAGGGGGGGAACAAACAAAGCGTAAAACGGCGCAAACAAAATAAAGAATAAAAAAACGGTTTGGAAAACAAAAAATAACGTAAAAAAGAGACGAGAAGGGAAAACAAAAAAACTGCCGTTCGTGGTATACCGCTGTTGTTCTTTTTGCCCTCCGAAAATCTGCATTTCCCACCATGTGCAGCATTTGATCTCCATCGTCGAACATTCATAAAACATGCACCAGAAAGTAAAAAAAAAAAACAATAGAAAAACATGCGACGGACGTCATCATCCACGCACGGCCAATTTTCCAATTATATTTCACTTGAAAAGTGACGTCACGATTCCGGTGGATTTTCCACCAATAAAAAACTCCAACATAAAAGTTTGACCAATCAGAAAGCTGCGGGCACGAAACGTCTTTCTCTCTACTGCTACTCTACTGTACCTGCTTCCACCGACTCACACCGACTCACAGTCTTTCTGGAACATCACCGTCCCCGACCATCCCAGCAACGCAAACGGCCACTGGAATAACGCCACCTGCTCCACGAAAACCACAGGTACCCAAAAAAACAGGGTCAGGCGAGCGTGTGTGTGCCGGCGGGATGATAATGAATGAATGATGAAGATGTCCGTCAAGTTGATTTCTTCTTGTCGTACTGCTGTTACGTTTATTCTGTTATGTGTACCAGGTATGAAGCGGTCTTCGTTTCGTGCTGATTTGTCGTACGTTATTTTTTTTCCTCTGGTTGGGTACCAGGTAGTGGGTATTCGTCCTCTCTTTGCTGATTTTCGCCATTTTTTGGTGATTGACATCTCACGCTGCACGTTGTCATACGGCAATCATAAAAATACCAACGATAATATAATGTATTTTTCATACAAATAAGCAATCTCACATAATGTAGTAATTTTTCCTGGAATCTACTAGCCTGGGGGTCACAAAAACCAAGTGTTTTCACCGGTCATGATTCGGCCCGCCGATCATGCCAGGAGGTTCTAAAAAACTCGCGGGTGGAGTGGGGCCGGGTCAGGAGGTGTTTGAAAATATCACGGGACGGGTCGGTTCGGGTCAGAGAGTTTTCGACAATATCGCGGGTTACCCTGACTCGACCTGACCCGTGAACAGGCCCTGACAAAAACAGGCAAAAAAAAAGGATGAATATATTACCCGGGAAGCGGACATGGCGCGAAACGACGCGACCCGCCAGGAGAAGCAGCAAAAAACATAAACACACACACAAGAAGAGAAAAAAATAAATTAATATCTTCCTCCTCCTCGGGTTGCAGTCCCGCCTGGTGTTCGCTAGTTCCACCCGACACAGATGGATTGCGACCGTCTTCCCCATGACATGAGGGGAGGCGACCTCCCTCCTGACTTGGAGGAAGGCTGTGCTGTGTGGGTCCTTGCAACCATCCCCGGGAGCAGGGGGGTTTGTCTCGTCTGCATGTTATGGCAAGCGGTCGACAAACGTGCGGGGGAGGGTTCAAACAAAAACCTACCCGCTCTCTATGTGGTCGGTTGCGTTGCTCCCACCGAGATTATGCCAATTGTGGGACGGTGGTCCCGTCGCAGGTTGATCTCTTCCATGTGTTGAGGTGTGGAGACACACCGAGGCGGGGTATGTGCGTAACCGCACCCTCGAGGGTCGGCGATGAGGGAATACCTCAGAGTGCCCTCGAGGAGCCAGGATGGTCTTGAAGGATTATAGTGATGACGAGGCGGTACGATCCAGGGGATAGGGCCTGGTATCCACATCACCTCCCCCTTTCGCAGACGTGCAAACGCGCGCGTGTTATAAGAGGTGTCGACTATCGCCTGGATCGTACCGCCTCGTGATCACTATAATCTTTCAACACCATCCTGGCTCCTCGAGGGCACTCTGAGGTATTCCCTCATCGCCGACCTTCGAGTGTGCGGTTACGCACATAACCCACCTCGGTGTGTCTCCACACCTCAATACGGAAGAGATCAACCTGCGAAGGGATCACCGTCCCACAAAAAAAAGAAAAAAAACGGCGGTCCTTGTACACTGTCAGCCCCCTCTCATAAGAAGCCGGCAATATTGGCTAAACCTGGGTTTCGCTGTTGAGAATACGCGTTGGTCCAGCCTAACTTTAGTATAACCGCCCCCGAGTTTCATATTTCCAGGGTCTTCCACGGGTCACGATCCGGCCCGCGGGTCGGGTCAAGACGTGTTCAAAATATCACGGGACGGGACGGTTCAAGTTGGGTCGGGTCAGGAGGTTATCAAACATCACGGGCCGGGTCCGGTGCACCCTGACCCGTCCCGACCCACGAGTAATTACCGGACCCGTAAAAAGCCCTGCTTATTTCCCCCGAGATTCTTACTTCTCAGGGTTTCTTGGGGGGCTCTTGTTACCTGAGAGGGTCAGTAGGGGATGCGTGCGTTTCTCCCCGTACCGATCAGGCGTGTGCTATTTTTCCCGTACTTGCTTGTGTGCGCCTGTACGAAGTGTATGAATGTGCATTTTTCACCTGCACGATGTCCACGCGGCACTTGCGACCGCCGTCCATCTGCCACAGCCCCAACAGCACCTGGCGGCCGCAACAAAGGCGAGAGGCAGGGTGTACACCGGGAACATGACGACGACATGCACGTGGCTAGATAGGTTGCCAAATAAAGGTGCTCTAAACCCAACAAAATATACTGCCATAGCGCTGGATTTTTTGGAGTTTGTTGAACCTCGCACGCTTCGTAGCATTCATCTCCGGAACCCCATCCCCCCCCATCGCCATGCACTGCTACTGTAGCACACCTGGGAGTACACCATCATAACGCCTTACAGTTCTCCAGCGCGCACGCGCGTAAACAATACCAGGTACACGTACGAAGCCTGCGATATTAGAACTCACGGCACACCTGTATACTTCGTATACATACTAACCATACACAATTACACAATGCCTTTCGTATTTTTTGTTTTAACTTGTTTGGCGTATGATACCCCCCTCTGAGGTACTATACAAAGGCAGATAGTAAACCTTCCTACGGTATCCATTTACGCATTCTGGAAAGTTGGCTGAGGGGAATCTTATGCGGCGCAGTCAACCCAGAGTCGTCCCAAGCCACAGCAGCATCCCGACCCGGCCGACTGTCTTCCCAAGCGCAGCATCCAAGCCGGCCGAGTCAACCTGGAACCTTCACAAGCCACAGCAGCCAAGCACAGGCCACCCCATGACGTTCGGGTTCGAGTTAGGCTTAGGATCCTGGTCGGGTGGACGACGTTAGGCGGCGCCGCCGAAAACCCCCTCAAGATTTACTATCAAGCTTTAAACAGGGCCTCTCCCGCTGTATAGGTTTCGCCTGTCACAGACGGTCAAAGACACACGCTCCAGGCAGGGGTGGAAACCCCTTTCTGTCCAAACTGCCTCGCAATTTTGTGCTGAAACCAAATCTCACCTCACAGCAGTCTGGGGCTCCCAACCCGTTGAGGACTAGTTGTATTGCCTGTATTGCCTACATGTTGTGCCTATGTTGCCTATGTTGCCCATGTTGCCCATTATTGCGTATATTGCCTTCAGAGGCAAAAACTGATTTTGGATATAGCAATGAAAGTGCAACCCGATGGCCAAATTCGTGGCCTAGGTCATCAGGCTAGGCGTCTCTTGGATGAGCTGGCGCCGCCCCGCCGCCCCACACGGGCAGAAGCGACGGGGATATAGCAGCGGTTGAACTTCTGAGCGAAGTCGTCATGTGGTATTAATAGTTGGTCGTGTAACTTTAGAGGTGCAGGGCGACGAAAAAACAGGGTTTGCGGCGGTCTCGATTGTTTTCGAGACGTCGCACAGGCAGTACATGAAAAAAAAAACACAAACATTTGCGACAAACCAAGAATATGGTCAACATTCCGACGATTTTGGGCATAACGCCTTTACAACCGGAAAACCTTTTTCGGGGAAAAATTACTTGAAGATAGTACAGGGGGGATTTGGGAGCTCTAAAGAGATAAGGGGTCTCGTCATTCCGGAAACAAAAAAAAGAGCCAACAAGTGATACCTCCATCGTAGCGCGCGGTGAAACAGGGTGGGCTAGCGTTATGGTATTCCCTTGGGAGCCTAACAAGGCGTAAGATATGGGATACGGCTGGATATAAAAGGGTTTCACATGCCTTTTGAAGGGATGTGCGTGTAGGAAAAAAAGGGATGACGCTTTTGCCTCGCGGAATCGAACGCTTTTCCGTTCGTCCCGTGGCGAGTGTGGAACTAATACAAGAGCTTATTTATCTAGTACAAGTGAGTGACCAGCGTGGAACCTGCCTAGTAGGGCAGCCTGCAAAGGGTATCCTGTGTCTGTAACAGCCCTCCTAGTCTTATTATAATAAGATGAGCATGTATTTTTTTTTTCAACCAGGTAGCATGCAATGCATGAAAGACACGCACTGAGCGCCCAAACGTTGGAGGTGGTTCTTGTTAAGGAGAGGGAAGGAAGCCATCTCACGGTGGGGGTGCAGCAGATTCTAAGAACTTTCTGAGATCCTAACACGAGAGGCTCAATATGACTTGGAAGGCATTCGTTCGCCCAACCCGACCAACACTTGTCAGTAGTACCAGGTATGACCTGGAGTCCTAGAAAAAAAAATTACTCGTAAAATTGCTTGACTGATGACTAACCGGTAGTTCTTCACTTGAGGAGCTCAACCGGTACATTATTAGTTAATACAACAAGTGCAACCCCTCCCGCGGGATGACTCAATGGTGCCCCGACTCGAAAGAGATGCGTGGTTAATGTCCAAATGGCTTAGGAGGCAAGCAAGAAAATATGTACGCCCCGCCCCGCTGTCCAACAGTAGGTTTCGGATACACGAATAGGGGCGAGGGGTTTCGCAGTTTCGGTTTTTCGCATGCCCCTGGCGGGGTGGGGGGCATACAGCTCCTCAAGCGAGGAGCGCCTCAGAAAAAGAGAAAAAAGTGCACCCTCTACACCGTAGCACGACTTCCCCCGCATCCCACACAATCACGTTGTCATCCATTTTTCGAATGGGCAGGTCAGCATACAGCAGTAAGGCTCCCCCAACAAGGCGGTCTGAGTAAGGCAGTATTCCGATAGAAGGCGGTTTGAGTAAGGCGGTATCCCGATAGAAGGCGGTATAAGTAAGGCGGTATCCCGATAGAAGGCGGTATAAGTAAGGCAGTACCCCGATTATAAGGCACTCTGAGTAAGGCAGTATCCCGATATAAGGCGGTCTGAGTAAGGCGGCATGCCGATATAAGGCGGTCTGAGTAAGGCGGTATCCCGATATAAGTCGGTCTGAGTAAGGCGGTTTCCCGATAGAAGGCGGTTTGAGTAAGGCGGTATCCCGATAGAAGGCGGTATAAGTAAGGCGGTATCCCGATAGAAGGCGGTATAAGTAAGGCAGTACCCCGATTATAAGGCGGTCTGAGTAAGGCAGTATCCCGATATAAGGTGGTCTGAGTAAGGCAGTATCCCGATATAAGGCGGTCTGAGTAAGGCGGCATGCCGATATAAGGCGGTCTGAGTAAGGCGGTATCCCGATATAAGTCGGTCTGAGTGAGGCAGTATCCCGACATAAGGTGGTCTGAGTAAGGCGGTATCCCGATATACGGCGGTTTGAGTAAAGGCGGTATCCCGATATAAGGCGGTCTGAGTAAGGCAGCATCCCGATATAAGGGGGTCTAAGTAAGGCGGTATCCCGATGTAAAGCGGTCTGAGTAAAGCGGCATGCCGATATAAGACGGTCTGATTAAGGCGGTATCCCGATAGAAGGCGGTCAAAATCTGGTTGCCTACCTCTTCCCGCTCCAGCGTCCGCCCTCCGCCGTCGGCCTTTTGGTTTCCGAAGCCGCCCAGCTGGCCCTGGAACAGAGTGGCACAGAGTTTCCCGCTCCCCACTAGTCTCTCCTTCATCTCCTGCTATGGTACCACCCACCACCGCCAACGGTACGATGAAGGAGAAGAATGGAGCAAGTGCAGCAGGTGGAGTGGACCGATGTTAAGTCGAAAAAGTAGGTACAGAGTGAAGGTAGCCTTCGTAATCAGGTTTCCTTTTCTGTTTCTACCTCTTGGTTTCCCTTGGCTTTCTGCGTTAAGATCGGTGTTGGTGCGTGATCGCTCATTTTTGCATATCGTCGAATGACTAACGGAAAACAATATACAATGCATGCCCATCGCGACCGCATCATTTATACCGTCACCACCAGCACCACCGGCACCACCACCACCACCACTACCAATATCACTAATATCACCATCACCACCACATGGTGGTGGTGGTGATGGTAGTAGTGGTGGTGGTGGTGGTTGTGGCGGTGGTGGTGGTGGTGGTGGTGGCAGCAGTGGTGGTGGTGGTGGTGGTGGTGGCGGCGGCGGCGGTGTTGGTGGCGGTTGCGTTGGTCGTGATGGTGGTGTTCATGGTCGCGGTGGTGCTGCTGGTAGTATTGGCGTTGGTATTGGGGGTATTGTTTTAGATTGTGTGTGGTGCGTGGGTGTTGGCGGTTGTTGTGGTGTTGGCGTTGGTGATGATGTTGGTGGTGGTAGTGGCGGTGTTGGTGGTTGGTTCTGGTGGTGGTGGTGGGGAGTGGTGGCGTTATCGTTGTTGGTTGTGGTGGTGCTGGTGGTGATGCTACATGGGTAACGACAAGGACAAGGACTATAACAACGACGACGACGACGATAACGAAAGCAGCAGCAAAAACGTCAAGAGAAGGACACATATTTTCTCCTTCGCCAATTCCCTAGTTCCCCCTGCAAAAACACGCCATTACCATTTCTCTCATGCAGTTTCACTCATTTCTCACGAAAACGACAAAAAAGGGCTTGGGTGCGTTAAGACATGGAACAACAGAATGAAAAAAACGACAAAAAAGGGCTTGGGTGAGTTAAGACATGGAACCACAGAATGAAAAAAATGCAGGGTGGTGTTGTATAGATTGTGGAGAGGTGTATGTGTCGCGAATACCCCAAAAGAGGAGTAATGTCACATGCGGATACCTCGTGTTGAAGGCGTACAGCACGCGCGGTCGGGGCAAGGCGCGAGAGATACAAACCGTAGCACTGCACACATCGGGCATGTCATACGTCCATTTCATGATCCAGATAGTTCGGGGCAGATATAATAAATCCCTGGCCAAGGCGTACCACGCAGCTTGCAAAGATGAGTGTCGACCCTGAAAAATTATCGAACTCACAGCTGACGTGTTCAAAATACTTATCACAAAAATATCGTTAAGATATCGGTAGCGGTAGTCACGTTGGCACACGCGCCAAACGCCAAAACACACACAGGTACGAAGTATACTATCAGCACGATCAAGATCGTGTTTACCGGGCGGCATGTTATCCGTGTGATAAGACTTCTGCCACAACAGGGGTAGAACTGTTTTGGCTGGTTTTTTTTTCCGGATCAACGAGGCTCCAGAGACTCAACAATATGCCGGAATGTCGTTTTCTCGTTCCGGAAACATTCTTTTTTTTTTTCTTACATGCCTAGACCCTAGCCATGCGCCATGGCGTTTTTCACCGGGTTGCACCATCCGCCTAGCCAGAATAAGCGTTTGCCTCAGAAGGAAGAAATAGAGCTCCTCAAGAGGTCACGAGTCTCGGAACACCGTTGTTAGAACCTCTACCGTGGCATGTGTCAATACAATTCTAAACGCAACAAAATGGGACCTCGGCGGTCTGGATCGTGATCCATCCGAGATGCGTGTAACGTTCTTGCTCTCTTGCCCGACAGGAGCACACCACCAGGATATCTTTGCATTTTAGTAAAATCATGCTTGGGGGAAAATATATTACCAAATGCGTCAGCTGTGAGTTCGACCGAGATAGGTATTCGATGCTCAACTTTGCAAGCGCTTAGCTCGCGTGAAAATCGTCGGGCGGACCGCTCGCGTTCTGCATTTCCCGTGTACCTTCCGCGAATGCTTGTAAATAGTGCGGCAGTGTGCGAGTTCCGATCGGTGCACTCTTCCGTACGATTTCCCCTGCCCCCCCCCCCCCCCCCCCCGACAAGTGTTCCCCCTTGTACCCACCTCTACGAATCCTTCGTGCCCGGAGTCCCCGTTTCTCGTTCGGAAAGAAACGAGCATGTCGACATCGTGGAGGGACTCCTTACCCCTACGAAACCCACCGCAAACCTGTCAACCATGGGGGGAAGGGGGGGGGGACAAACACACCATGGAGGGGTTTCCAAGGTAGGCGATCAGCCTTCATGGGCCTTGGTTAGACCCGAGAAATTATATCACCATTGTGTCCACATAACGGGCGACTAGTACTACACGTTTTGCGATGGATACATCACTATTTTTACTACCAGGTAATACGATAATGGTAGGTTTTGCGGTGGAGGTGGAGGGGGATAGGCGGGAAGGGGGGTCGGCTGGTCGGCTCAGGTATTGAGGCGGGGAGGTTTCGCGGCAACGCCGAGGCTCTTTCATCCTTCCAATATTTTGTATGATACTCAATCTATTGCGCACCTCGAAAAAGACGGTGCCCTCTCTGTCTCGCTCGCGGCCAAACCTTTCCGCCTCGGCACGAACTTCTCGAGCGATCTCCGATACCTCTTCCCTGGTTATGGGCACCTGCAGGAATGTAGACCGAGCATTTCAACGGTTCATTTACGGGGGAAAGGTGGGGGGGTTATTCGTTCGGTAAGGTAAAGCACACCAGGCCAGCATTCCAAGATGCAGGGGTTGGGGGCGTACTCATCCGTCACTTGCCTTAGGGGGAGGGCATGTTAAGGGGGGGGGGCGTACTCATTTGTTGCTTGCCTTAAGTCATTTGACCATTGGGACCACGCATCCCTTTCGAGACGGCGCACCGTTGCTACTCCTAAAGGAGACACCCCCAACATTCGGGCGCTCAACATGCTTTTTGCATACACTACAGTGCATAAAAAATGTTTGCTTATCCTATCCCCTTCCTATTTCGCCGTCTGTGGCCACTAATAGTCCATCTATTTCCTAGCATGGGGGGGGGGAGTTACCGGTAGTCGGTCCACAGAGTAAGTCGGTCGGTCCAGTCTAATCGGCCGATCACACTGTCGGGAAAAAAAATTGGTCGGTTCTTCGGGGAATGATTCGGTCCGATAGTCGGTCACTCGCTCAATCAATCGGTAGGTGTCGGCCGGCAGATTAGTCAGCCAGGCAGTCAGTCAGTATCTAGGTGTCGGAAAGTCAGCCTTTCAGGCATTCGGTCAGTCGTTCGGGCGGTCATTCGGAAAGTCATTCGTTCAGTCAATTAGTCAGTCGGCCGTCAAGTATTGATCGGTCGGTAAGGGTTGGTCGGTCGGAGAATGTTGATCGGTCGGCAAGTGCTGGTTAGTCAACTGGGTTAGCCATTCGGTTCGCCATTCGGTCAGGCATTCGGTCAATCAGTCGATCAGAAGTTCGGCCAATCATTCGAGTAGTCACCGCATCAGCCGTCCGTTCGGTTGGCCAGCCAGTCAGTCAGGCGGCCACTGAGTCAGTTAGTCAATCAATCGGCCATTCGGTCCGTCAGTCATTCTATCCATCGGGTCAGTCCGTTATGCAGCCAGTCATTTATTTGGTCAATAAGTCGGTTACGCCATTCCGCCATTCATTCAGTAAATTAGCCATTCGGTACTTCAGTCCTTGAGCAACTCGGTTTCATCGGGTCAGCCCGTCATTCAGTCAGCCAACCAAATCTACCAGTCAACCAAATAGACAAAAGGTGAACCTTTGTGCAATGCGCCCAAATTTCGGGCCCACACCACCCGAAAAAAACGGGTCAATTTTCGCCATAGTAGAAGGGCTAAGTCGGCCATTCAGGCAATGCGTCCATTCGGTAATTTCTCCGTTCGGTTTGTCAGTCATTTGGCCATTCAATATTGCGGTCAACCATCTATTCGGACATTTATTAACAGTCAGTCAGTCATCAGTCAGTCAGTCAGTCAGTCAGTCAGTCCGTTTGTCCAATCAGTCCGTCGGTTCAACCAATTAGTCCATCAGTCCTCCGTTCGATTGAGATTATTTCTGAGGTAAGACCAAGGTATCGCCGGCGTCTTTTGATCACCTGAAGGTCATCGAAGTGCCGCAGTCCTAACACCGTCTCCGCCTTGATCAACGGCAAGGAGGCTTTCTCGTCCCCTGCTGGAGGACGAAACAATGACGGGCGGGAAAAGGAAAGTCAAGATCGGCGACAGCTTATTGCCCCCGGCGACTATCAAAACAACCGAATGGAGTCAATCGCCGAGCAAATCAGCCTAAACACCAGTCAATTAAAAAATAAGCCAAGGGGTGCATCATTCAAGCAATCACCTCATCAACTTATCAACCGAACCGATCGAACGACCACAAATAACTAATCAAGCGGCTACTACTTGTTAACCGACCAGCTCAACCACAGTGGGTATCCCGATTTAAGAGCGCCCACGATAAGAATATTCGGGACTGAAGAGAAGAGATCAAATCCGGGTGACTCGCCTATACTATAAGCTATATATCTCGCACTAAAGATGAGAGCAATGCGTAGTTCAAAGCGTTTGTTTCGGCTTGCCTCGGGGCACTCTTGGATCGGGGTACCCACTGTAACCAACTATCCAATCAACGAACCAGTTACCCAGCCAACAACCAACCCCCAAAAAAGCACGCCATCATACAATATCGACGGCTCATGTTATACATTTTCTCATAACAATATCCATCAACGACATCTTGCCCCCCCCCCCCGCTCTCCCCGCCCCCTCCAGCCAACAATCAACCGAAAACATCTGTCTAACATACACACATCCATCAACCACATATTGCGCCCCTTCCCCAAACTCCATTTTATATTAATGAAACATATGGAAGAAACGTACTGAGCACCCAAATATTGGAGGTGTCTCTATTAGGAGTGGGAGCGGTGCTGCTCCGTCTCGAAAGAGATGCGCGGTCAATGGTCAAACGACCAGGGCAAGCGACATAAGGAGTACCCCCCCCCCCCCCCCCCCCCGGCCGAAGTCCGTCTTACGAGCGGTTCCTGGAAGGATGCAGTTCACCCTTCATGTGACTCGCCAAGCACCTCACGGCGCTTCGCGCTTGGTGCAAGCATTGCCTGGTTGGTGAAAACCCGATGTGCTCCGTCCCGGCATAGTAGGGATGCGACGGTCTATGGTCATACGACTACGGCCATACACAAACTGAGGACACCCCCCCCCAATCCCCCCCCCTCCCCTGCCCTCCTCTCACCCAGCGCAAGCCTCTGCCTCGCATCGTCAACGCTTCGTACCCCACTCTTGTACCAAGCGGACGCTACCGTGGGCCCCACCCCGTGTACCTTGCACAGCTCCAGGTATACACAATTCCTGGGGCTCTGAGGAGAAGGAGGCGCAGGGGGGGAAAAACACACACATGCCAAGGTTAGTGGAGGAAGGGAGGCGGGCGCGGGGGAGATATAATCATGGGGGGGGGGGGGGTTCGTACATGTAGTTGGTAGTTGGGGTTTCCGAAGCGGAGAAGTAGGAGGGCAGAAGGAGGAGGGGGAGGAAACAAAACGTAAGCGTGCGGAGATAAGTGCGGAAAGGAAGACACGGGGGGGGGGGGGGGGGGGGCGTTCGTAGATGTTGTTGGAGTATTTTGGACCAGCCTTGCCCTGCCCTCTCTCCCCCCCCCCCACCTCCTTCTTTCCTCTTCCACTCGCCTTCAACTCTTCGAGGCGCCCTAGCGTCCCTGTGGTGAGTATCTCGTCGATGCTTTCCACCATGCGAGGGCCTACGTGGTGTGCGCGGGAGACTTCGCTACCAGATCGTATCCTGCCGAACCAAAACAGAAAAGTATAAATGAGCGATTATAAGCAGAACTTTACAATGTGATATTGGGGTTTAGTGTGCAGAGAAATGGGGGCTGTGGCAGAGAGAGAACGTTTTTTTTTATTCCTTCATCGTAAGAGAAATTTCATTTTAATTGACGATCAAAATATGGGATTTCTTGTAGAGATAGCGGCATGTTCACCAATATTATAAGCGTGAGTTAGCCCCTGGTAGGCAGCACGAAGAGCAAGCAATACGTATTAATAGGAGTCCGAGCGCAATTTACAGCAGAGTTAGCGGATTGCACGAGGCAAAAAACACCACAATCTCCCCGAGGCAGCGCATCAAAAAAGAAAGTGGTCTTAGGGTAATTCTTAGTCGGACACCCCGAAAACAGTTAGTCGGATTCCCCAAAAAGAGGTATCAAACGTTAAGAAAAAATACCGTACCTCCTTGGAAGAGACCGCAGAACGGAGGCGGCTCTCTGGTAGGAGTCAGCCCTCACCCCATCCCCCGTAACCTTGTACATTTGAGTCATTAGGTCCAGCACGCTAGTCACCTGCCCCGCCAACGCGTGGAGAGTTCGGCACGATGGCAGGTTAAACCACAAACGATCGACGACATTGAAGAAGGGGGGGGGGGGCGTACTCCTTTGCTGCTTGCCTTTAAGTCTTCTGACGATTGACCACGAGTCACATTCGAGGCGGAGCACCCTTCGTACTCCTAGTAGAGACACCCCCAATAATTGGGCGCTCGTTACCTCTTTTTCCTTACATGAAGGAGAAGGGGTGTGTGTAATCATCATTGTCATGCATGTCTGTAGCCCTTTGAACCGTAGACCCTCGCATCCTCACATTGCCAGGACGGAGCACGTCAGATTTTCACCGACCAGGCAGATGTTTATTGCACCAAGGGCGAAGCGCAGTGAGGTGTTCGGCGAACCGCGTGAAGGGTGGGCTGCATCGAGGGTGGAGGGTGGGGGGGTACTCATTTCATGCATAACCGTAGTCTTAATACCGTTTACTATCATACCCTTAAAATGCCGGGACGGAGCACGTCGGGTTTTCACCGACAAGGCATGCATCGCGTGCACCACGCGCGAAGCGCCGTGAGGTGTTCGGCGAGTCGCATGAAGGGTAAGCGGCGTTCTACTAAGAATCACATGTAATGCAGACTTCCACACCTTGCGCGTACTTTCTTGCATCCTATCTGCAATCTAAGCACACTCTTTCTCCATCTCCTTCCCTATCATTATCATACAAATACGCGCAAACCAACCGCTCTGACCTCCTCGTTGTGATGTCTCATCGGGGTTGGTCTCTGGCAAGCGTACTTTTTTACCACAAGCGGCGTCAGTTCTTCCGTCTCCGCCTCCTCCTCCCCCGCCCCCCCCGTCCCACCGCTACCACCCCTCCCCACCTTCCCGTCTTTCAAAGACGGCGGGAACAATAAATAGGCGCCCGTCGGAACTCGTCGCTGTGACCAAAAATATCGATGCGTAAGGCGAGTCAAGTTGTGTGCGGGGACGAAGGGAAGGGGGGGGATAAGGAAGGAATAATGGGGGGGGGGCGTTGTAGTCAGACGTTTGGTGTGAGAGTGCTGAGCTTCGGCCGACGCTTGTACTGCAGCAGGCGCTGCGGGAGCATGCTTGTTGGGGCGGGAGGGAGGAGGGGGGGGTGTACTCGTTTCGTGCACAGCCGTAGTCTTATGATCATAGCTGTTACACCCTTGCATCCCTAACATGCCGGGACGGGGCATGTCGGGTTTTCACCGACCAGGCAGACATCGCCTGCACCAAGCGCGAAGCGCCGGGGAGTGTTTGGCGAGTCGCATGAAAAGTGAGCTTCATCCTGCTAAGAATCACTTTTGAGGCGTACTTCCGCACCTTGCGCGTACTTTTTAGCATACAGCTTCGAATCAATTCGTCTTTTTCTGTTGTGGCCACTTCCAGAGACAGGAAAGGCGGGAGGGGGAGGGGCGGGGGGAAAAATGGGAGAAGGATACGTGGGGGGAGGGGATTCTTCCGACCTGCTCAAGGAGGCACCTGACCAGCCACTTCTCCCGCGAATCAATTCGTTTTTTTTTCTGTCGTGGCCACTTCCGGAGACAGGAAAGGCGGGAGGGGGGGGGAGGGAGGGGAAAGGGGAGAAGGATACGTGGGGGGAGGGGATTCTTCGGACCTGCTCAAGGAGGCACCTGACCAGCCACTCCTCCCGCACCACCTCAATGCCGGCTTCAGTCTCCCCTCTCCCTGACCCCGCTCCAGCGGTTGATGCCGGCCCGAGCTCGTCCCATGCTGGACAAATGTCCGACGAGCACACCGCGTGCGCGAGACCCTGTCGCTGCATCTTCTCTAGCAGCCCCCACCTGCCAGTGCCACCGCTACTGCTACCACCACCACCACTATCGTCACCAATACCACCACCACCGCCGCCGCCGCCGCCACCACCAACGCCGCCACCGCTACCATCACCATCCCCGGCGGCGGCACTTCGCCTACGCTTCTTGCTACCACTGCCCCCGCCACCATCACTATCAGCGCTACCCTTGCAGGCAAAGGACGCACTTTTGCGTTTCAAAAAGGAAGGGGAAGAAGGGTGGCGATGTGCGCTACCCTTGAAGAGCCCGGCGCCAGGGATGAGGTCTGAGACACTCGGGGGTTTAGCAGCCTGCGCGTCGCAGCAGTCCGCGTCGACAGACAAGCGGGCGGGAGGGTTGAGAGAAGGGGAGGGAAGGGAGGGAGGGAGGGAGGGCGGAAGGTTATCCCGCCGTGGTAGATTTGTGGTGATCGGTTTTCCAACGGGGGGGCATACCACTCTCCCTGACACCGTTTAGTTGTCCCGCGCCCTCCTTCTCCCTATCTCTTTCTGCCTTTCTGCCTCTATGTCTACCTCCTCTCTGTCCGTATTTGCCTCAGGCTTTGCTTCTGTCTCTGTCGCGGTTCTTGTCTGGGACTCTCACTCTGTTTAACTCCGCTCCGTCTCCGTCTGCCGATAAATGTGTGCCTCTCTCTATCTCTTATCTCCTCAGTACCTCTACCTCTCTATCTGCCTTTCCGTCCTCCCCTCTCTCCTCTCTCTCTACCTCTCTCTCCCTTTTCCTGTCTCCCTCCCCATCCCGCCATTTCTCCCTCTCTCCTATCTCTCGCCACACAAAATACGGCGATAGCCACAACAACATCAAGAGGAAACCACCCTCACCGCCACCAAGTCCGACAAACACGCCCCCACTGTGTACATATATAGCGAGTCAGCGCCAACACAAAACCACGACGTGAGCAGGCAAAACCTTAGCTTATCCATTGGAGCGGGGGGCACGAGATGCACGACATCAGTGAACCTCAATGCGGCGAACAAAAAATCGTGTGACAGCAACCCTATGGTTGTCTCCCCCACTCCATCCATCCCCCCCCCCCCCCCCCCCTTCTCTCCTTTCACCCCCCCCCCCCAAGTTGGTCAAATGGCTAAGGCAAGCAACAAATGAGTACGCCCCCCCCCACCCCCCCCCCACCTCAACGCCCCCCCCCCCCCGCCAACCCCCCCCACCTCGCCTCTACCCGCCCCCCCCTCCCCCCGTCCCCCCCTCCTCATTCTCCCCTCCCCCCCTCCCCCCGTTCCCCCACTCTCCTTCTCCCCTCCCCCCCTCCCCCCGTCCCCCCACTCTCATGCTCCCCTCTCCCCCTCCCCCCGTCCCCCCACTCTCCTTCTCCCCCCCCTGGCCGCTTATTACGGAGGAACATAATAATCAGGGTTTTTCACGATCGAGTCGGGTTGGGTCAGGGGGTGTTGGAAATCCCACGGGTCGGATCGCGTCGGGTCAGGAGGCTGTCAAAACTCACGGGTCGGGGTGAAGTCAACCGGATCCGATCCGACCCGCGAGGCCTAATCTGACCCGTGGAAAGCCCTGGTATTATTCAGGACCGAATATGGTTGTTAACAGTAAACTAGGGTATTACATGGTTGTCATTGTTGTTGTTGTTGTTGTAAAACTAGGGTATTACATGGTTGTTGTTGTTGTTGTTGTTGTTGTTGCTGTTGTTGTTTTTCGTGTATATCGTGGGTCTTGATTTCTGCCTGGTATGGTCCTCCGTAAGAGTGTCTCCATTTTACCTCAGGCGCCGGCCACTCCTGGAGCTCCATTCCAAGCTTGCCAGCGTTCTCGCAGAAAACCTTGAGGCGATGTTTCGTGAAGCCTCGCCTGATCAGGGCAACTCGAAACCCCGAGAGGGTGCCATCGTCGGAGCTTGATTGTTGTTTTCGACCGGACGGAGGGGAACGCCCTTGCCCTACGTCTTGCTGGCGTTGATGTTGTTGATTTGGCTGTTGTTGATGTTGTTCTTGGTGGTGGTGGTGGTGGTATTGCTTCTGCTGATCCTGCTCTTGCTCTTGCTGTTGCTGCTGTTGTTGTTGCTGCTGCTGCTGCTGCTGCTGCCCCTCCTTCTCTTCCTCCTCTTGCTGCTGCAGTCCTTGCTGCTCTTTCTGCTGCTGCTGCTCCTGCTTCTCCTGCTTCTGCTGCTCCTGCTTCTGCTGCTGCTGGTGGTGCTGCTGGTGGTGCTGTTGCTTGTCCTGCTGGAGCTGCTGCTCCTCCTCTTCCTGCTGCTGCTGCTGCCCCCCCTGCTGCTCCTGCTGTTGCTCCTGCTGCCGCTCCTGCTGCTTCTTGTCCTGCTGCTGCTGCGGCTGCGGCGGCAACTCATCCCGCGTGACGACTCGGATGAGCTCGTCGTACCCTTGGCAGAAAGCAAAGCTGTCGCCCGCCTCCGCGACGGCCGACTGCCCTTGGTAAAGGAGAGTCCTGGTGCCCACCGGCTCCAGGGTGTTAGTTTATGGGTGACCGAGGATGTCAATATATAGATGACAGACGGACAGACCGACCGACACGCGGGTTGGGATCGGGAAGGTGAGGGGGGACGGGGGGGTGCGGGGGGGGGGGGCGTACTCATTTTTTGCTTGCCTTAGTCATTTGGCCATTGACCACGCACCTTCTTCAAGACAGAGCACCGTTCCTACCCTAATGGAGATATCGCCAACATTTGGGGAGGGAAGGGGGGACAATGAGAGGCAGGGGGTGACGGCCAACGGGGGCAAGGGTTGGAGGGCTCAGGGGGGGTGATGAGGGGGGAGAGGACGCAAGTGATGGAGGCTAGGGGGGGAGGGCGGGGGGGGGGCGTACTTATTTGTTGCTTGCCTCTTAGTCATTTGACCATTGACCACGCATCCCTTTCGAGACGGAGCACCGTTCCTACTCCTAATAGAGACACCTCCAACATTTGGGCGCTCATTACGCTTCTTCCATATACTACAGTACATAGAACTTGTTTGCTTATCCTATCCCCGTCTTGTTTCGCCGTCTGCGGCCACCATCTATCTCCTAGGATAGCGATCGTTTTCTCGCTACTCTCTAGTCTACCAAACTCTTCCATGTCACATACGTCTAATATCCTCATTTCCTCCTCTAACGCATCCCGTTCCTCTTTGTATGTTTCACATTCTCCTACCATGTGAGTCCTTCTCTCTAATGTTGTGCCACACGGGCACATATTCGTAACCACGTCCTCCTCCTCCCCACTACTGGTATGTCTCTTCTTTCTGGTAGGTCCAGGTCCCCTACACGAAATCGCAGTTGTAGATGTTTCACGTAGTCCACTGGGTCGTGTAGACACGTTTTCATTCCAATATCTTCGCTCAATCCCCCGTATATCTCTAAGTGCTTCTCGTCTTTCACCTTATTTCTTAGCGCCAGCTTTTACCTTTGTTCTATGATTTATTTTGCTCCTGTCTTGTACCCGCCAAATTTCTCTATAGACAGTACCTCTTCTTGGTCTCCCCCTAAACCCTTCCAAATTTTCTCGACTGCGTTATCCCATCTTATTTCAGCTCGCCCTTTTGTTATTTTCTCCCATACAGCCTTATCAACTATGGCTGGCAACCTCTTCTCTGGCACATTATTTGCTTTATATTGCCATTTCAACTTTCTCGCGTCTCTGATTTATTTCAAGTGGGTACATTCCTAGTTCTGCTCTCAATACTGTATTACTCGTCGTACTTGAGCATCCTAGTATATTTTCAGCTGCTGTCATTTGCACTGTTCCTAGCTGTTTTACGAAGTTCGCGTTCCCTTCCCACACTTCTCCGGCATACTCAAACTTTGGTACAATCGCATTCATGAGAATACATATTTTAATCCTAGTGCCAAGCCAAGGTGCGGGTCTGTTAGGATCGTATCCATCTTGCCTACTTGTGCTGGTGTTTTGACCCTTTCCTACTAATAAATACTTTCGCTATGTGTGCCTCCCAAGAGCAGTCCTTTGATATCTCTACGCCAAGGTACGTATACTGGTCTACGATCGGTAGTTCATCTTCTCCCCACTTCCATTTGAAATTTACCGGATTCACCTTATCTTCGTTACATACAACAACAACAACTACTACTGCGCAGTTTTTCACGGTCGCTGTTACTCTCGGGGAGGGGGGGGGAGAACGGGGGAATGGGAGACCCTCGCCTCTTCCGCATCCCGATTGTAGCGGGGTGACCTACGAAGATGTTTTAAGCTTAGACCGGCCGTTCCGATTATCTCCTGTTTGCGCGGCCGTCGTCGTGGCATGCCTGAAAAGGCTAGGACAAGGCCGACAGAATATTCCGAGACAAGAGACCAAGAAGAGGCCATGAAAATGCCAAGAAAAGGGAAAGAAAAGGGAAAGACAGAGCTAGGGCAGCGCCAAGACAAGGCCAGGACAAAAAAAGACCAAGGCTAGGTATCCGAGCGAAAGCCAAGTAGCACAATGTAGCGGTCGGGCAGGGGGCAGAGGTACGGCCGCCGCCGCCGCCGCCGTCCCCGCCGCCGTTGTCGCCTCGATGCACCAAAAAAAAACGTCATCGTTCCAATCATCGGCGGCATACACCCCAAGCCACCAGATAAACAACTAAATAGCATTATGAACGGTATTATGGCTAGAAGATGCACCGCAAATGAAAAAAATCGCCGTCGGCGTATGCCAAAACCTACCTGCGGCCATACCAGTAGATGGCGCATGCGCTTACCTTCTGTCGGACGAGCATCACAGGATTGGCCCCGAGCACGGACAGGCGCACGCCCGGCGCCGCCCTGCCCGTCCCCGTCGAGACCTCGACGCGAACATGCTCTCGGCTGATGCGTGCATCGCTCAGACGGTTCCTTAAGAACGGCGAGCTGCAGGGACGTAGCCGGGGTGGAAGGGGGAGGGGGCGGCGGGAAGGGGAGGAGGATGTAGTAATGCATGTGGTCAGCTTCCACTGCCGTTCTTTCGGAACCAAGGCTCCGGTTGAACAACGCTTAATCAAGACGAGTACCATGGCGGGTCCTCCGTTAGACGGGCGGGACATTCACTCTTAAAGAGCAGCGTAAAACGCGCTGCGATTTCTTGTTGTTGTACGTTTTTTATGGAAGGGAAAGGACAAAAACATTCTGCTCTTCTGCCATCCTCACACTCTTTCCCGTGCAACCACCTCGTCAAAACATATTTTGGCTTTCGAGCGCCACCCGGGTCGAACAACAGCTTTTATGAAAGAAAAAAACGCTAACCCTATCACTAGCCCCACTGCTTGAGTCGCCGGCATCAGGTAGCAGCAGCACATCAGCGGACGCCTTCACAATTTTCGCGCCACAGCCCGGATTACAATCTTAGCCTGTACGACGTCGAGGGGCATAAGCTTCGCCTGTACGGCGTGGCACAAGGCTGCGATAGCGGCGGGCCATTTTTTCTTCTTCATTTTGAAGTGGCTCCGGGCCCCTCGCGCGAGTAACCCCCCCCCCGTTCATTTGCGGTCATTTAGGCTTTTGCGCTGTTTTAATTTGGCGATATGAATCCGCAAAAAAAAGGAATGGTAAGCTACGCTGCGCCAAAGAAAAGTCGCGACAGGTATTTTTGTTGTCCGTGAGGTACAGTATACGGAGTAACTTCACTCGTGCGAGGCGGTATTAATAGTAAAAACGAGGGTATATCATAACATCTCCGCTACCGTTGCCTCGGCTGCGTTGAGTAGGGTGCCTACTTCGGCATGGAGGAGAAGCTACCGGCTGACACCCCACCCCCAGGGGGATGGGGCAGGCAATCTCACTTAGGGTTAAACCCTACTTGACCCCCTTTAGAGCCCCAAAGCCCCTCCATATACTAACTTCAAGTAAACTTGTCCCCCCAAAAGGGTTTCCAGTGGTAATGGCGTTACAGTGACATACAAGAATGATCCCATGCAAATTCCCAAGTACCGTGTACGGTAGGGGTCCCCCAAGAAGGCGGTCTGAGGAAGGCGGTATCCCGACATAAGGCGGTCAATTTCACTTGGCGCGACTGGGGAATGGCAGTCATAACCCGGAATGAAGAAGGCGGCTTTCCCCTATAAGGCGGTCGTATTGCTCTGGCACACCAACCGCCTTACTGGGGGATAAGGCGGCCTCCCCCTATAAGGCGGTCGTATTGCTCTGGCACACCAACCGCCTTACTGGGGGATAAGGCGGCTTCCCGCTATAAGGCGGTCATACCCGGACACGACAGGAGATAACACACCCCGGTGACAACGTCTTGGAGTGTTAAAAAAGTATCACCGGGTGCGGTATTCTGTGGGGTGTGTGTGCTATGTTATGTACCCTGGGTGATAACGCGCAGGTCGCGGGGCCCATGAAGGGGGTGTGATAAACCAGGGTGTGTGATAACACTGCTGCATACTTGCAGGGGGTGTGGTAATGAAGGGGTGTCATCACAAGGGGGGGTGATATCACCGCCGCACGCTTGCAGGGGTAGAACCTACACATTCTCTCTTCTTACGTAGGTCGTTCGCTGATGCCGACGGGATTGCTGGGTTGCTGCCCCGCCGCGTCCACCTGGGAGGCTTGACTGGTGCGTGTGGACTCTTCTGCGGCACTTGTGTGTGCTGCTGCGAGAGGCTCGGCAACAGGTTGCTGCGCCAGTGCGGTGGCTGCCACATTGGCGCCTGTTGCTGTGCCAGCTCTAGCGGCAGCAGCAGCGGCAGCAGCAGCAACTGGCGTAGAAGAAGTTTCCTCGAGTTGAAAGAACGAGGTGATCCGTCGAGTCTGCGCTGCTGCGGTCGAAGCAGCCGTCGAAGCAGCTGTGGAAGCAGCTGTCGAAGGAGCGGAGTAAGCTGCGGCGGGATTCTGTTCTCCCTCCACGTCCATGTTGTTGGATGTCTTCATACCGGGTGGTTCCCCGCACACAGGGGTGTATCGTACGAGATAACAGGACAGATGCTGTATCACCCGGGTGATAGTATCAGCGGCTCCGCGAATACATGCGGCGCAACCCCAGAGGGTGTGTTATCTTACGTAACTCCGGTGATAATTTTCCTTCTTGTTTGACATTAAAAAAACTTATCACCGGGTTTTGCATTCTGTGGGGGGGTGTGCTATCTTATGTGGGTGTGTTATCTTCTGCGGTATACGGTATTGCTCTGGCACACCACCGCCTTACTGGGGGACCCCTACTGTACGATATAATATAGCACCCCGGTGATAAAATTTTAGGTTATGGGTTTTCATTACCTAGGGTGGTATACAATGGGGGTGTGATATACAACGTAACCCGGGTGATAAAATGGGTGATCGGTTGAGGTTTTAGAATACCACCCGGATTGTATACCGTAGAGGTGTGCCAAGGAGGGGGGGTGATAGCATTCCAAGGAGTGTTGGTGCCACATTCCAGGCAATCGCGGCGGTGGTACCGGTTCTGAGGCAAATAATATGGAGGGGTGCGGTAAACAGCGTACCCGGAAGATAAACCGCGTGGTCGGTGAGGATTTTAGAATAACTACCACCCCGGTGATATACTTCTGTAGGGGTGTGGTGTACCTGCTGCAGTGTGTTATATTATGTCCTATATGATACGTTCTCCGCCAACCGTGGGTGCCGTTTGTGCAAGGGGGTTGCAGAAGGGAGCTCGACGCACAGCAACTGCAGATGATGAGCTTTTACCTACCGACTCGTATCATACCATTTTCCAAAACCGTCAGATTTATCCCCTTGAAGGATTTATAGTTTCCACGCACGAATTGAGCTGCCCCGCCCGCCTCCCCCCACCCCCCCCCCCCAAACCCCCCTTTCCCCTCCCCCCCCCCCCCCCCCCCCCTCAACCCCGCTCCCTTTTGATCAAAACCAGGCCCCCACGTCCTGCAAAACTCCGTCCTCCCCTCACGGGTTATTCAACTTACAGGAGTCACTTGATAAACTGATGCATTTCCTTCCACAGCTGTCAGATTTTGTCCCCCTCAGAAACGGGCTATATTGTTTCCGCGCACAGACTGACTAACATCACCCTGTTGACCCTGGTACAAGCTACACTGTAGTTGCAAGGGGAGTCGCCGACCTGTATCCTTAATGAGGAAACACAACCCGTGATACGCGCGATCGGAGTATCACACACTGCTTGCAAAGATGAGTTTCGACAAAATATTTATAGCTACACTGTAGTTGTAAGGGGAGTCGCCGACCTATATCCTTAATGAGGACACACAACTCGTAATGCGCGCGATCGGAGTATCACACACAGCTTGCAAATATGAGTTTCGACGAAATCTTCGATCTCACAGCTGGAGTGTATTTTCATTTTTTATACTAAAATATTTGATCTCACAGCTGGAGTGTACGTATTTTCATTTTTTATAATATAGGTACGAGTATAAATCGAAGTATACGCAGGCCTCCAATAAGCTAATCGCACGCAGCAGTGTCTTTTTGTACGGCCACACACACCGCCGCCGAAAACCCGTGGCTTGACAAGAAATCGAAACAACCCCACCACCCACCACCCGCGCACGTTTGGGTTACTACAGCAGTTCGTTAGCAATTGGCACTACAACAGTACAGCAGTGGTGCACCCGATTTTAAGACCATCCGGTTAAAGATCCCGCAAATCCCTCCCTATAGTAAATTCAAGTTAATTTGTCCCAAAAAAGGGTTTCCCAGTAGCGAAAGCATGAAGACCGTAGTAGAGAAAAGACCAAGTTGTTGAGGTCGTTGTAGAGTAAATCGAGAGTGTATAACGCCTTCCAGGTCCGATAGAAACAATCCCTGCGATGTATTGGGAAACTTCTTGTTGCCATCACTAGTCCATACAAGTATCCCCACTACGAATTTTTCTGGGGAAATATTCTTGCTCGAAAATTCCGGTAAAATTCTTGCGTAACACAGCAGAAATCAATGCGCCTTCTTCATAGAAGAAGAAACTACTATTCAGGATCTACAGTAGTACTTGGGACTACGCTAGTAGTGTGGGACGATTTTTGCAGTAGAAAAATATAGAAGACCATATATATGACAGTAGAGATAAGACCCCATGCATGTAAGTTGGCTTGTCACGGGGTGGCCTTAACGCCTTTATAAAGGGAAATCGTTTCTGGGGACAGAGTTACTTGAAGTTAGTATAGGGAGGGATTTTGGGGCTCCAAAGGGGTACATCACTGTATTTTGAGTCTTACACGCCATCAGGATCTATACAACCCTTACCATCCAAACAGTAGTAGATCCTGAATCTGCCGTTCTGTGTAGGATCTGTCTATACAGAGCACAGCATCCAACACAAGAAAAATGAGGCGCCCTCACCGGCATTGTCCCACAAATCGTACCAGATAAAGTTCCAAATATAGTTCACTTTATGGAGGTATTAAGGCTGTTTTCGTTTTTTTTTTTTTTTTTTTCTTGTCAAATCGCATGAGGGCGTCGACCCAGCACAACCGGTCGCCCCGGTGGCGCATCAGGTTATCCTCGAGCCTGGTATAGGTCAGTTTCGTGAGTTCGAGCCCCGCCGAGTGCATACTCGCATAAATTCGTTGGGACTTTTTCTTGCGCACAAATTGACTTGCGGAAAGCGCGAGAGCGTGAGTTAGCAACACTCGATGAAAAATCGACGAGCAACGGGATTGCTGAACCCTATGCGCGATAAAAATTGAAGGCAAGAATCGGGGGGAAGAAGGGATAACACCTGTGACCACGGCTTGTCCAGAAGCTGGAAAAAAGAAGTGCGAGCAAAAAAAAAAAAAAACTAACCCTACCTCAGGCTTGGGCTCCGACCCTTTGGAAAAACTGAGCTAAAAAATGTACGGACCACCTCAAAAATCGAAATATGTTTGGTACTTTATCTGGTATGATGTGTGGGGTGAGAACATCGCAAAGGCTACTGGGGAAAACATCCGCCAGATCTCATGCCGATCGCACGGTTCCCAGCCGGTAACAAGAGCTACAGATCATACAGATGTTCTCTGAAAAAGGATCTAGATCATATCAAGTGAGGATCGGTGACCTGTCCGACGTGTGGCCGATAAAATACGAACGAGGACAAACTACACTGAACCAAAATGCAGCGCAGTGTAAAACTAGCGGGAAGACAAACATTTAAAGAAGTGTTGCTGCTGCTGCTGCTGCTGCTGCTGTCTGCTGCTGCTTTTAATGGTCCTGCCATGCGTGGCCGAAGCGTCACGCAGCTTGCAAAACGTAACAAATATCGACCACTCAACTGGTCGAACTCACAGCTGACGTATTCGAACAAAAAAAAAGAAAAAAAAAAGAAAAAAAAAATCCATACGTACGAGTATCCAACGGAGACGGCGTAAATATCTGCAGCAGCTGATGGAAAGAAAAACACCCACACACAGGTGATTTTGCTTTTGCGAGCATCGCATTTATGAACTTACAGCTTACCAAGCTTACAGCAGGGGTCCCCCAACAACAAGGCGGTCTAAGCAAGGCAGCGTCACGAAAACAGGCGGTGGAGATCGCTTGGCGTGACTGGCGAAATGCAAACTCAAAATTCCCCACCCAGAGTAAAAATACCAACACTTACCATTAAAGCGGACCAAAAATACGACCCTTCAAATAAAAACTCATCTATATTGTATATTACAAGTACCAACAACGCAGCTTGCAAAGATGAGTATTGACCTAAACCTAAAAGCTGACGTCCTTGAAATTTGTTTATAAAATGCATTCACTCATAACCTGGAACGAATAAGGAACGAATAAGACGGGGCTTACCTCAATAAGGCGGTCGTACTGCTCTGGCACACCAACACCGCCTCTTTACTGCGGAACCCCTAATGGTACACCAGCACTTCGTTACAAGTGCGGTTTGATTGCCGGCGCAGCAGGCAGCGAGCGACACCCAAACCGTCCTACTCGCGCGACGGGATGGCACCACCGCCCGCCGCGGGGGGTGATGTAATTGTTTCGACCCACACTATACCGGAAGAAGAACAGGCACAAAGATACTGCTGGAAAGAAAACCCCGATTGCAATGTATTGTTTCTGTACGTACGTGTAGTTTATAATTGACCGAACTCGTCGGAGATTTCGTTAAATTAATTACATCAGTTGGGATGGTTCCAAGGGTTCGATCGCGTGATGTTCGTTTCCGCTTTTTTTTTTCAGATTGGAGACGGAGACAGGGAATTTCTTGGAAATCCTGATGAAGACGTTATTTCTACGCATAATACTATGTGCGTGACATTTCGCCCCAACTTTCAGCACATTTCGATACTTGGACAAATATTTCAATATCAGGTACTGAAACACCTCTCGAATCTCGTACAACTCCCTCTGCGCCATGAAACTTTTCGTGTTATTTCGGCAGAAGCAGCCGGGGCGCCTCAGATTCACAGGCAGGTAACGCCCTCTTGTATAATCCAAGTGCCATAAGTAAAGCAGAACATGGGCAGCAGGTGGATTGTTGGAGCGATACCAGCCGGGTGCAGGTACATATGATGTATGACATATGATAATGACATAAATGTTTGGTATTGTAGTTCGTTTATACGTACGAGGTATACGAAGTACCAGGTAAGGGTTTCCCGTTTTATGTTTTGCCCTTGGTTTTCTTCTACTTTGTCTGGGACTGGTAATCTTTTTTTATCATTTTTTTCCCCTCATCCCTTCTATATACCAGATACTCTCTTCGCACTTTTTCTTTCTCCTTCTCCCTCCCTGGACGTGACTCAGATCCGGGGTCACTCAAAGCAGGCTCTTCTCCGCCCTCCCAACTACGGTACGCGCCTTCGTTTACATCGCGAGAAGGCTCCAGTCCTTTCTTCCCCCGTCGACCCGCATCGAATTGCACCTACCCACCACGCTGCAAGACGCTCTCAGCAGTCGATTCCTGTTTCATTTTTTTTCATTTTTGCACAAAAACGCAAAAAAAAAAGTCCGACCCACGTGGGGTTCGAACCCCAGAACAAACTCTACTACTGTATTTCGGGGATACACGGTAATCAAGACCAAACATGGCTATTTACGGAGGACGATAGCAAATAGGACCAAATATTGTTAGTAAAAATATATGAATATATAGGTTTTTCTGTCCACCGTAGGTCCTATTTACTAGGGTCCCCCGTAAATAGTACAAATTGGATTATATCGTAGTAGGATTTTGTGTGCATTCGTGGGCTATTATTACTATTAATATTATCCTTCGTATAATAGTAGCTTTCGAGGGTAACCACTAGACCACCGGGGCGACCGGTCAGTCATCGACACTGAAATTCATGCTGCCGTTGCGTTGACGTATACTTCGTATATGATATGGCAAACATAACGATACACTACCGCTGTTTTCTAACACTCAAGTAATAATGTATGATAAGCAATAAAATACAATGCCATCTTACATCACGTTTTGAATCATGCAAAACTTAATAAAAACGAGCGACCGGTGTAGTACGCAGCTTGCAAACACGAGTATCGACCCTAAATTCGTCGAACTCACAACCGACTTTTTTTCTTCTTTTTTTTCTTCATCCTCCGGCGGATGGGGTAAAAAAAAAATAAAGCTCAAGCTCGAACCACACTTCCATGTATTTTAATTCACGTCGTGTGTCGATTTAACTCAATTGCCTTCGCAATCCAGCGCTAGCTGGCGTGACACATTCGACATTGTTAAGAATAACTACATCAACTACTATTAAAAATGTGGGTTAGAGCGACACCAAGCCGGAAGCAGGTACAACCGTAGGGCAGAGGCGGTAGAGTTTCGTTGTTTCGTTCCTATCACGAGGGGTTTCCTGTTGGATGGGGAGGGCTTTCCCTTTGGTTTTTCCTCTATTACGGGGGGGGGGGGGGGGGGGGGGGACACAGCAGTAGCCAGGGCCAAAAATAGTCAGGAAAAAACAGGGAATGTATCGTAGCTTTTTTGTGTGTATATCGGGGGTCTTGCTGGTTACTACGTACGGTCCTCCGAAAAATAGCAAATATTCACGAGTGATCCACCGCCCTGTGACGGTTGCTACAACAGTAGAGGTGGGTTAACGTATTTTTTGGGGCTCCTCGCTCGGGGAGGAGTTCCTTACCCGGCCCAAAACCTGAGCCCGAGTAAAACTGAACGTTCCATCGGGTGGTCGATAAAACGCGTGGCCTATTTTAGGTACGCAATTGAAAATAAAAATGCACACACAAGCACGACAACTGTACAAGTATTTTGGCAATATGGACCTAGGGACCGACTACCGCTGCTATGCAGGGGGGGAGGGGGGGGGTTGCCTCTGGCTCTGTGATGGTCACTCACACGAGAGTTGCTTGGATGTTACACCTCTGGTATTAGTTGCTCGCTGTCCGCCGGACACCTCCTGGCAGAAGAAGGGATACCGCAACACAAAAAATGACAAGAATCCGACGATTCAAGGGTTGAAGAACTCCGGCATTCATGAATACTTTAGCCAAAAAAGGGTATACCTCTGTCGTAGAACGCGTCCTGTTCGGTGGATTTCCTTGTGGCCTTTTTCTGTCTTCCAGCAAGATGTTTTTTGAGTGATCGACGTTTCAAACTTGGCCAAAAAAAGGGTATAAACTCTGCTGTAGAACGCGTCCTGTTCGGTGGATTTCCTTTTGGCCTTTCTTCTATCTTCCAGCGAGATGTTTTTTGAGTGATGGACGTTTTGAAGCTCATCGTGCTGCCTGCACAGCGGTGTCAGACGGCCGAGCATATCCTACAACAATAGCACAGGTGTACGCGAGTGCTAAGAGGCTGGGGGCCATAGCCAGATTTTGGGGCATGGCATGGTTCAACCCGTTCAACGCCTCCGTTGTCGTTTGGATGGTAGGAGCTTTTGTGGCAAGTTTTACAAGGACCCCCCCAAAAGCTAAAAAAACGGCTTGTGAAAGCTTCGCGCTTAACTGGACGGGCCCTTCAAAAAACCCTAGCAGTTGGTCCCTGCAGTATCATATACTCAAGAGCTTCTATTAACAGAGCACCGCAGTACAGCAGCAGACACTTATCTACTCGGAATGTTTCAGAGCCTACCTCACATGACGAAAGCAGTACGAGGGGACAAATTCAAAAAAATCTGCTGTTGGCCCCAAGGCTCGAAATCTTATGGGTTACGGGTTAGCACGATGTGCCCTACGAACCCTAAAAATTAAAACATCGTTTCTTGACAAAAATGGGTTGTCGTGCAAAAAAAACCATGTCAAAGTCTCGTTACGAAACCACTTAGAAGTGAATCGGCAGGAGGAGTAGTTGTTGTTGGGTTTTTTTTTGGGGGGGGGAGGTTTGGAAACAGCGCACGGTTAAATTTACGACGGAAAAGTTAACTCCTACTGTCTTGCGTGCTGAGTCACTCTTCGGTAGAGGTCGCATTTTTTGGGGGGGGGGGCAAAGGTTTCTGGCCGGTTGAGCTCCCCGAGTGATGAACTACTGGTTAGTCTGGTCTGGTTCTCATACGAGTAAATCAGGTTTAGGATTGGAGCATACAAGTGTTGGTCAGATCGTGTGCACGAATGCCTTCGAAGTCATGTTTCGTTCGGGTGCTGAGATATTGAGCTAGCTCCTTGTGTTGGGAGCGCAGAAAATTCTTAAAATTTGCTGCACCTCCCCCCCCCCCCTACCGTGGGGTGATTCTCAGAAATTTCTTAGAATTTGCTGCGCCCCCCCTCCTACCGTGGGGTGACTCTCAGAAAAAAAATAGAATCTGCTGCACCCCCCCCCCTACCGTGGGGTGACTCTCAGAAATTTCTTAGAACCTGCTGCACCCCCCCCTACCGTGGGGTGACTCTCAGAAATTTCTTAGAACCTGCGGCACCCCCCCCCTACCGTGGGGTGACTCATAAATTTTTTAGAGCCTGCGGCACCTCCCCCCTACCGTGGGGTGACTCTCAGAAATTTCTTAGAACCTGCTGCCCCCCCCCCCCCTACCGTGGGGTGACTCTCAGAAATTTCTCAGAACTTCCCCCTACCGTGGGGTGACTCTCAGAAATTTCTTAGAATCTGCTGCCCCCCCCCTACCGTGGGGTGACTCTCAGAAAATTCTTAGAACCTGCTGCACCCCCCCCCCCTACCGTGGGGTGACTCTGCTGTCGCGCGTACTGCACCTATTACCCAGGCTGCGGCATAGGGGTGGGGGGGTCACTTTCGGTTTTTGTGGGGGACGGCTGAAACAACGAACAACAACAGCGACACGTAGCTGCTAGCCCGACAAGCCACAGGAGTGCCTGACGCGTGTGGAGTAGCCTGCTATCTCCACTCCGACGTGCTTCTCGTGCTTCTACTCGGTGGTTGCACTAGACACTGCTTACCAGGAGCTAGCGATCACACGCTTTCGAGTTACAAAAAACACAAAAAAAAAAAAACGTAATTCTCTCTTTAAACAACAAACTCTAGCTCGTCCAAAATAAACGCAGCACGCGCCGTCAGCAAACCTCCTGCCGGTCGAGCTGCAAACAAAAACACGCCATTCTCTCTTTACCAACTAACTAGCTCGACCAAAAATGCAGGACGCGCCGGCAAAATAATATATATATATATATGTCCGTCGTTAGTGGTCGGTTTCCACCTTGCACGTCGGTCTGGACTATTCAATAACCCAACCCCAGGCCTATCCCCAACATTCTTCTTTTTTATCGCCTATCCCCTGTATTATCTTCGCACCAACTATTTCCTTTTCTCCCTCCCTACATGAAACTCAGGTCCAGGGTCACCAAGCAGGCGCTTGCTCCCCCCCCCTCCCCACTACGGTACGACGTGCCTTTGTTTTCATCGCGAGAAGACTTCACACCGCTTCCCACCACTTCGGTACGTGCCTTCATTTTTTTCGCAAGAAGACTTCACCTCGTTCTGCCCTCGTCGACTCGCATACAATTGCGTCAACCCTACCCCAGGCCTAACCCTGCCTCTAACCCTAAAACCCCAAACTCTAACCCGTTCGGGGGGGTCGAGGTCGGCAGAGGCAGTCGCGGGGCCCCGCAGCGTGTGTTGGTGGGCATTTTCCCGAAAAAAAAATAAACAGGGGGCGGAAAGGCCAACCTCGGCCAACACGACCTGCAGGAGGTTTTTTCTCAGGCGCGTCCTGCACTTAAACAGAGTCACATGTTATCTCGTTGAACTCTCTCACCCCTAACCCTGCCTATAAAACCTTGAGCCTGAAACGTCCAACAGCACAATTTGTTTTTCTATTTTCGGTTCATCCCATCTATTATCTTCGCACTTTTTCTTCTTCGTCCTCCCTCACCAGACGTGACTCAGATCCGGGGTCACTCAAGCAGGCTCTTCTCCCTCGTCCCCACTACGGCACGTGCCTTCGTTTTTATCGCGAGAAGAACTGAGCAATTTCTTCCATCGTCGACTCGCATCGAATTGCGCAACACAAAAAACCGGCCCAAGAGTGAAATCCTCCTACAGACAAATACGTGTACGTAGTCGTCTTCCTCGAAAAGTGACGGGGCCCATCACCCACCTCTCATCACCACCCCGCAACGGTTGGCAACGTCGTACCGCTGCTGGCCAGGTGCTACCGATAGGAGGCCTGCATTTTTGGGGCTTGGCGTCAAGGTCCCTTTTGGCATACAGCACCCCCCCGCCCAGTAAGGCGGTTGGTGTGCCGGAGCAATACGACCGCCTTATAGGGGGAGGCCGCCTTATCTCCCAGTAAGGCGGTTGGTGTGCCAGAGCAATACGACCGCCTTATAGGGGGAGGCCGCCTTATTCCCCAGTGAGGCGGTTGGTGTGCCGGAGCAATACGACCGCCTTATAGAGGGAGGCCGCGTTATCCTCCAGTAAGGCGGTTGGTGTGCCGGAGCAATACGACCGCCTTATAGGGGGAGGCCGCGTTATCCCCCAGTAAGGCGGTTGGTGTGCCAGAGCAATACGACCGCCTTATATGGGGAGGAAACCTTATTCTTTTTTTTAATCCTCCGGCGGATGGGGAAAAATAAAGCTTAAGCTCACCACACTTCCACGTATTTTCATACACGTCGTGTGTCAGTGTCACTCAATCGCATTTGCAACCCAGCGCTAGCTGGCGTGTCCTTCGGTGCCCACCATAGCCATACCTTATTCGTTCCGGGTTATTGAGGGCAATTCGCAGTCGCGCCAAGCGATTTCGACCGCCTTATGTCGGGATACCGCCTTACTCAGACCGCCATATATCGGGATACCGCCTTACTCAGACCGCCTTGTATCGGGATACCGCCTTACTCAGACCGCCATATATCGGGATACCGCCTTACTCAGACCGCCTTGTATCGGGATACCGCCTTACTCAGACCACCTTATATCGGGATACCGCCTTACTCAGACCGCCTTATATCGGGATACCGCCTTACTCAGACCGCCTTGTATCGGGATACCGCCTTACTCAGACCGCCTTGTTGGGGGACCCCTATACTGCAGTATTTGCAGGTCTAGGGTCAGTCAAGGGTCTCAAGCTGGTTTCTAATTTGCGATGGCGATGGCGCCAAACAAAACAAAGGGAGATGGGGGGGACGGGGGGGGGGCTCCTGACGCGCGCTACGAAACAGAGGTAGCAACTTTTGTCAAAAAAATGAAAAATTCTGAATGACGGGGGGCTTCTTATCCTAGAATGGTCAAAATGTGACATAATTCTCGATTTTCTAAACGATTCGTCTTGTTTATACCTGGACCACGGGTTTCCACCATCGGATTGCACGTTCAGTTTGGTCAAAAATCAGTTTTGTTTTTTTTGGGGGGGGGGAAGGTGAGGTATTGAGCTCCTCAAGCAACCACCCTAATTAGAAGGGGGAAAGAAAAAAAAAGGTGCACCTCTGTAGCAAGTAGCGTGTGTCCTCCTCGCGTGCCCGATTTTTTTGTAGTTTTTTGCCATACGCCTCACGACCACCATGACCTTCCAACACGAAAAACGAATAAAAAACGTTTTTTTTGTGACTACTGAGTGAGACAGAGTAGCGCACCAGTACACTACAGGAGCACAGCAGCATGTACCGGCAGGGTTGGGGTTGGCTTGGGGTCGAATTGGGTTGGGTTGGATTGGGTTGGGTTGGGTTGGGTTGGGTTTGGTTGGGTTGGGTTGGGTCGGGTTGGGTTGGGTTGGGTCGGGTTGGGTTGGGTTGGGTTGGGTTGGGTTGGGTTGGGTTGGGTTGGGTTGGGTTGGGTTGGGTTGGGTTGGGTTGGGTTGGGTTGGGTTGGGTTGGGTTGGGTTGGGTTGGGTTGGGTTGGGTGGGTTGGGTTGGGTTGGGTTGGGTTGGGTTGGGTTGGGTTGGGTTGGGTTGGGTGGGTTGGGTTGGGTTGGGTTGGGTTGAGTTGGGTTGGGTTGGGTTGGGTCGGGTTGGGTTGGGTTGGGTTGGGTTGGGCTGGGTTGGGTTGGGTTGGGTTGGGTTGGGTTGGGTTGGGTTGGGGTGGGTTGGGTTGGGTTGGGTTGGGTTGGGTTGAGTTGGGTTGGGTTGGGTTGGGTCGGGTTGGGTTGGGTTGGGTTGGGTTGGGTTGGGTTGGGTTGGGTTGGGTTGGGTTGGGTTGGGTTGGGTTGGGTTGGGTTGGGTTGGGTTGGGTTGGGTTGGGTTGGGTTGGGTTGGGTTGGGTTGGGTTGGGTTGGGTTGGGTTGGGTTGGGTTGGGTTGGGTTCAGTTGGGCTGACGGCAGTTACAAATATCCGCCTTCGCGATTTCTTAGCGAGAGCTGAAGATGTACGAGTCTAGAGTACTTCAGCATCCTTCAGCATCTGTTGACTTGATCCTGATGTTTCTCTGCAACTTGATTTTTGCTTTGTTTTGGGCACTTTAGCACAGATACATAGATGCTCCCAGAAGCGGGCAGATAGTTTCACGGCAAAATACTGGTTGTACTCCGGGTACTGCCTGCACGTGGCACGCCCGTTATTGCAGTACGGACGATTGGCGATTGCATGCGCGCGTCTTGCGAAAGGTAGCGAGCTCGCCGTTGTTGCTTCCGTACCTGTAGACGATCATGCATTCACACACGTGCTGCCTTCTGCATCATCATTCTTCCCGCTTACTTTTACTGACTGGCAGGTATGTAACATGGGCTAGCTATAGTAAAGCCGGTATGATATGTGTTGACCATCCGGTCATGGAGCGAAGAAAGCCAGAGCGATGTCACGGCGGTGCTGCCGTGAAATCTCGAATCTAGATCGGGGGGCAAAGGCGAAGGCCACGACGGCTGTGGGTACTACCATCACGGTGACATGTCACAATGCTGATGGCGGTTGCCAGAAAGACGACCTGGATAATGTTTTGACGGGAATCTACGCGGTTTTGCGCTCGTATCATGTAACCATGCAAAAACATTCCTATATCTATTGGCGTGGACAAGCCGTGAATACTGTCAATACACCCCGGTACGCATCTGTTTTATTGCTGGCTTGCCTGCTTTTTGCTTATTGATAATAGTAGCTGTTGTTTTTTGTCTTGACGTTTTTTTTTTAACTCAATGTTTGGTCTTCCTGGGTATTTCTTCCCCCCCTCCCCTGTCCCCACGGGCGGTCTTACATATTTTCTTTCGATTTCTTTCCATTTTTTTTTTCCTTGTTCCTTATTTCTTCTTCTTCTTTTCTTTCTCCATTACACGTAGTCTGGAGTGCTGACCAAATCACCTGTATTTGCAAAGTGTACCTGGGCTTCGTAGTGTGTTACCACAGAGCTCGTCTCTCGACTGCTGGTAGGAGGTGTCGGCACGGACACTGGTGGTGCTGGATGTATATTACGTGGGTGGAAACAACCAGGGCTTTTCATGGGTCGCGTCAAACCTCGCGGATCGGGTCGGGTCGGGTCGGGTCAGCTGACCCGACCCGACCCGCGAGAATTTCGAGACATCTTGACCCGACCCGACCCGACCCGACCCGACCCAACCCCGCGAGATTTTCAAAACCTCTTGACCCGACCCGACCCGACCCGTGAGATTTTGGAAGCCTCCTGACCCGACCCGACCCGAACCGCGAGATTTTGAAAGCCTCCTGACCCGATCCGACTAGACCCGTCACACTCCGGGTGGCGCGCGAGGTGCGGGTTTCATGCGGGTCATGGTCGACTGAACCCGTGACATATCTCCCGGGTCAGAGTCAAAAAGTCACGGGTCAAAAATGTCTGTATATGACCTTGGTCGGTTGGTTGGCCCTTGGTCCCTCGTACTTTTCCCAGGATGTCGTGCTGTCTGTTTTTTTTACGGGCATTATTAGCAGCATTTGAGGGTTTGCGCGCGAAAAATGATAAAAGAGATCGCAAGCCACGCAAGGGTATGTTAGTTTGGATCGTCACAGCACGACGGTTGCTAAAGTTGTAGAGGGTTGCGTATACATTCGTAGGCGTTTTTATGCAATTTCTCTCATGAGAGGAGAGCTCCATCACTCCGCTCTCTGCTCCTTCTCTCCTCTCTGTCCTATAATACAACGAAGATAAGACCACTCGTCAGACCGCGAGGCGGTCAGGGCATCCAGGCTTGGACTCTACGAACACACTAGTTGCTTGAAAGTAGAAGTTCTGGTACCAGGAGCCAAGGATGTCTGCACAGGAGAGAGACTCATCGGATGAGATTCAGCAGCTGAGGAATGAGCTTCAGTTGGCCATCGAGGAGAGGCAAGCATCGATGATGCACGATATGAGGGAGATGATGGCCGCGCTCATGAGGAACAACGGCATGTCGGAGTCCAGCAGCGCCGAGGGCAGCGCTGCTGCAAGGGCCAGCCCGTGAGGGGCTGAACCCACTGCTGTGCGGGGGAACGGCGCTGAGTACAGCGCTGCTGAAGGGTGTAGCATACGAGGGGCTGAACCCACTGCTACGGCACAACAAATTTTTGCTGCTGGTGCCGCTACTGCTGGAGGCGGCGCGCGAGGATATACAACAGCATCAAGAGAGACGACTTTTCGTGAGGATGCCTCGCGTAGTGTTGGAGTGACGGGACGCAGGGGAACCGCTGCTCCTGTCGAGGTTGGCCCAGCAAGGGGTCAGCCAGACCAGCCAAGGGGGGCTGGAGAATGGGGGTCATACCCCGGCGGTGGGTTGGGAGTAGGATGTGATATGCCTTTGTCTAGACACCGAAAACTCGGTTCTTGTCGGAAGGGGGTACAACCGCGAAAGTGTACACGTACGCGCACTCGCGTGGAATTTCCTATCGACGGCCCTAAAGAGCAAGAGCGACAAGAGTATCTTGCACAGGTGTACCTCACCGAGAGAAGCGTGGGACGCGCTCCTCGCGTGGTGCGGCCCTCAAACGACTGGGGCCTAATCCGACCTCTCCCGCCGCCTCAATAGTTTCAAGATAGCGCCAGGGAGCAACCCTCTCGAGGAGATGGGCAGGATCGAAGATCTTGCCGCAGAAGTGCGCACAGCAGGAATGACCCTCGATGACCACATGCTGTACACACTTTTTATTGACGCTCCGCCTGCCGAATACGAGGTGGAGGCAAGGAACCTTGCATCTCGTGACAGTATCGGCCGCGATGACATCATCAAGGCTGTACGAGAACGGCATCACCAACTTTCTGGAAACAGGAAGAAGGGGTCCAATGCGGGCCATGCCGGCCAGGCTATGTTCGCCGGCGGCGGCGATGGTGGCCACAGAAAAGGGGCCGGCGGGGGTGCCCGCGGGAAAGGTGGAGGCCGCGGTAAAGGAAAAGGCGGACGTCGGGGACAGCAAGGACTCGGCGGTAATGGCACCAACGAGGACGGTGGTGGCTCGGCCGCGGCTGCCGGCGGTGATGGCAGCAGCGCCAAAGCCGCCGATGGTGGTACTACCAAGGTGAGATGCCACAGGTGTGGCAAGAAGGGGCATTGGTGGATCGACTGCACAGAGGAGCTATGCAGCAGATGCCACGGACGGGGGCACGCTGCTGATGTCTGCCCCACGTCAAATGAGGAAGCTGTGCTGGCGGCGTCGGACGACGATGATTATTATGATACGATCGAGGCTTCAGCTTTCAAGGCCAGAGAGACAGGCGAGTGCAGTAATGTTTCGGGCAGAAAGGGGGAAGGGGAGTCGGCTTGGCAGGTAGGGGATGAGGCCTGGCTGTGCGATAGTGGAGCGTGTACTCACATGACGCGTTCCGCAGATGGCATGATCAACTACAGAGAATGCAATTTGAAACTGCGCATTGCTGACGGCTCAATCCGCACGATCGAAGGATATGGCGGTATTAACTTTGTCTTTCGATCCAGAAACAGTCTCGTACAAGCAACGCTGACGAATGTTGCGCGCGTGCCAGACCTCCGATGCCATCTCTTTTCCCTACCCACTATCGTGAAGCACCGTCACACTTTTGAAGGACGTCCCGCAGGGATTGTAGTCAAGCTCAAGTCTGAGCGTTCGATCGTGTTTCCGTTGACCGGAAACCTGTGCAGCCGTTACGGCTACCGGGTCGACTGCAGCACTAGGGGAGATGCCTGTGCTGTACTCGCCCCGGGAAAACTGCCAAACAAGCCCGTTGTCAACATAAACGACTACCACTGCGCGGCCGGACGCTCCCACGAGGCACTGCTCCGCAAGACCGCGGAGCAGCAAGGGATCGTCCTCGAGGGAAAGCTGCTGGAGTGCAAAGCGTGCTCCATGGGGAAGGGTCTCCGCCGAGGTATCAAGCAGTCCACACACACTCATGCAGATAAGAAGCTCGGGACGGTTCTTGTGGATTTGAGTGGGTCTAAGGTAGTAAAGTCTCACGGGGGGGAAAGCGTTATACTCTCATCGTGCGCCACGATTTTCACAAGGTATACATGGGCGTACTTTATGCGCCACAAATCGGACGCCGCGGAAACGTTCAAGCAATTCCTCTCGGATACACGTGCAGATGATGTCCCGTCACAGGTGGTGACCGCCCGATCCGATGGGGGCGGTGAATTTTGCGGGGGGAAGTTTGGCGATCTATGTACATCGCGATGCATTAAGCAAGAATTCACCACGGCCGACAGTCCCCGATTCAATGGGGTAGCCGAGCGCGCGCTAGGCTCGATTGAGACGGCCGCAATGGCGGGTCTAATCCAAGCTCGTGAGATTTTTCCTGGAGCGCAATTGTCGGCAACTGAATCGCTGTGGGACGAAGCGTCGCACTGGGTGTGCGACGCTTTGAACCGCACAGCAACGTCCGCTAACCCCGCAAACAAGTCGCCGTACGAGACGTGGTACGGTAACTCCCCCCCGGTAGTGCTTCTACCTCTCCTCAAGCCTGGTTACTGCAAGGTGAAGAGGGAGAGCAAGTCTCAGGCGAAAGCACAGGAGTGTTTTACCTGGACCCTGCGCCTAGCCACCCCCGAGACGCCGTGCAAGTGGTGACCAAACACCGTACTCTGCTTATCACGCGTCATATCACCTGGCAACGCGTGTCGCCTTCACCACCTGTACCTGCCCAGATGCATGACTCCCTGTCCCAGGAGGAGGGGGGGTCCGAGGGCGACGACGAGAGCACGTCAGATAGAGGTGGGGGGGGGGGGGGTGATGGACGAGCAGGACGAAGGTCTGGCTCGCCTGACCGACCTCGACGTGACGTATGGGTTTGATTTGCACGCGTTCGTGCGGGAGTGCTCACAGGAGACACCTGCTGCCGGCGATGCTGGCGATCTGCACGCGTGCTTGCAGGAGCGCTCATAGGAGGCACCTGTCGCCAGCGATGCTGGCGACGGAACAGCCGAGACGATGGACTCGTCTCAAGCGGGCGCGGTAGACGCCTCCTCGGTCCCGGCAGGGAAGGCCGAAGTCGAGACGATGGATTCATCTCAAGGGGGCGCGGTGGACGCCTCTTCGGTCCCGGCAGGGAGGGCCGAAAGCGACTCAGACGCATCAGCAGCCTCCGGCACCGACCAAGGGAACGGCGAAGGTCCCCCCGCGGTCCTGTCGGGTAGGGCAGCTCACGAGCTCAGTAGCTGGGGACGGGTACCCTCGACAGTAATGGGCCGGACCCGGGGTCAGAGCCGACGCCTGCAGGATGAATCTGCTCAACGTCAGCGTGTGATCGAGGACGCGATGTCTGCGGCAGTGCAAAAGTGGACGGTGTTGGGGAGTATACTGGCGAATACATTCTGGACGACGGAGGACGCAATGGCCATGATGGCCGGAGAGCCTGCTGCGGAAGAAAAGAAAGGGGAGTCAAACGTGTGCATGTCGAGTGGTTTTCCAGAAGATGTAGAACCACCCCCGCAATCCGTAGCAGGTGTAGAGTGTTCTCAATACAAGGCGGCGCGGCGTAAGGCCGTGAAGACTGAGTTGGACGGTCACAAAACGACCGGTACATACGAAGCTGCGACTCCGCCGCGAGGGCGGAAACCTGTAGGTGCAAAACGGGTATTCTCGTACAAGACTGACAAGGATGGTATCATAGCGAAGACGAAAGCAAGACTTGTGGCTAGGGGCTTTAGCCAGGTGCAAGACGTAGATTACTTTCAAACGTTTGCACCAACCCCATCGTCAGCGTCAATCAACATTCTGGCGGCCATTGCAAATGAGCAAGGTCTGAAGATTTTCCATTTAGACGTAGCACAAGCTTTTGTCCGCGCGAGACTCGACGCCGAGATAGACATGAAACTACCCGATGGGTGTGGTGACATGTCAGGAAAGATTGCTCGCCGCAACAGATCACGATATGGTCTAAAACAGAGTGGACGGCAATGGGCCGGACTACATGTAGAGACCGTGGTAGAATTCGGCATGGAGCAGAGTAGGACCGATCCTCGTGTTTTTCGCATGGTTGTGGATGGCAAGGTAGAACTGAGTATGGCCGTTCAGCTCCTTCTCTCCTCTCTGTCCTCTAATACAACGGAGATAAGAACACCCGTCAGACCGCGACGCAGTCAAGGCATCCAGGCTTGGACTCTACGAACAGGGCAATTAGCCACGCCCGTAGCGCTAGACCACCGCGTCGACCCGACGAGTGACCCGACGAGGGAGCTAGTTATCTATGCAGTCTTTGGCCCCGGCAAGCAGCCTAGCTGAGCCGCCTCCGGCAGCAAGCAAGCCCACAACTGGGGCGGTGGATCTGTCAGCAGGGTCTACGATCCGCGAGGATTCGGGGTCTGCTGCTGGTGCCTGCTGCTGCCAGGGTGCTGCTGCTTCGACGACGACTGACTTTGCCATTTTAAGTTTGGTCACATTTCGTACTGGTATGATAACATTTTCTTACCGGGTATACAATGTGTACGTATACGTCGTACATGGGTTCTTATACGGTCATTTGTCGTCTTTATCGTTGCACCCTGCAATACAACAAGAAGAGTGTGGCCTAGCTTGTTTTAGTGGACTTGGATGGATGACACTATACCTGAATAATACTTACGGCTTCATCCGACACGGGGAATCGCGTAGTAATACTTTATGCCTGGCACGAGCAGTTGTTGCTGTCTGGTTAATGAGAGGCTTTCATGCCAGGAAGCGGCAAGTTTTGTATCATTTTCGGACCCGCGGGTCGGATCCGCGGGTCCAACCCGCGAGGCGCCGGCACGACAAGGATCCTCCGGCAGGCAGCTATCTATGTTTTATAAATTAAGTTTGAAAAAAAAGGCGAATCTGCGCAGGCCAAATCTCCGGGTTCGACCCGCGGATCAGCCGAAAACAACTCGCGGGTCATGATGGCTTGACCCGCGAGTAACCCGTATCTCACGGGTCATGACCCGACCCGACCCAGCGAGATTTTGAAAACCTCTTGACCCGACCCGACCCGACCCGACCCGACCCGACCCGACCCGACCCGACCCGACCCGACCCGACCCGCGAGATTTTGAAGGCCTTCTGCCTGCCGTGACCCGACCCAACCCGACCCGACCCCGAGATTTTGAAACCCCTTGGCTCGACCCGACCCGACCCGTGAGATTTTAAAAAGTAATGACCCGACCTGATCCGCGATATTTTGAAACCCCCTTGACCCGACCGGGTCATGACCCGTGTGAAAACCCTTGGAAATAACAGCAAGAACGCACGAACACTCAACACTTCACGTCGTAGTTGTGCTATTAGTCTAATGAGCCAAACACCAAAAGCGAGCATCATCGTATGGAATTTGCAATGCCTATCTCTGCCTTGTGATTTGTGACCACAGAGATCGTCTCTCTACGCCGAGGCATCGGCGTTGCTGGTTGACACTGGGTTGTTATGGAACATGTGCGTTTTAGATGGCTGGAAATATTGGTTTGATCGTGAGAAGCACACACAAATGAAAATAAATATTTAAATATTCCGGTGTGCTGTCGGCGAACATCTCCCATCACCTCTGGCCACCGCGTCCAAGGATGAGTCCACCGCCAGGCTCATTGCCACCTGAAGCTAGCTCCAGCGATTCTTCCCCGTCGACGAGCAAGGCGAACGTGCTCCTGCCATCCTCCATTGACGAAGAGAGAGGCTACACAGCACAGCGGATAGCGGATATGATCGTCGATGCTGGCTCGCTGGCTCCTGGCGGTGGAGTTCGTATAATTTTTCGAAGCGTTTTTACAACATCGGGCACCGGGGGCGGAAGCTTGAAAGAGTAGAGTGGGTTTGACCTGTGATGGGTGAGCAGATCATATCCTCGCATTATGCGCTGCTCGGCAGTGGAGATTCCCAAATGATTCTTCGCGACTATACCGGTTCAGTATGCCCCGTTCGGCACCGGGCCCCGGTTCTACCGTGCGCCACCCGATGCCTCGACCTCACACAGCGGCCCCACGCCCACCCCACACGATCTTCCTGGAATCCTGAGTGTTTTACGTGCGGCTCAATCAACAACAACAGTAGTAGAATCTTTCCAACCCACCCGACCCGGCAGAATCAACCTAGAGTCTTGACAAGCCGCAGCATCCAAGCACAGGTCACCCCATCCATAACGTTTGGGTTCGGGTTCGGTTCCAGGTTCTGGTCGGGCGGGTGGTCGGCGTTAGACGGCACGGCCAGAAACCCCGTAAATATTTGCTGTCACGTTTCAAACGGGGCTCAACAAGATATTATAAAAATTAAAATTATTTATACTATTTAATAGTCTAGTCTAGACTACAGCTAAAAAAAAGCCAAAAATACGAAATACGGCCGAAGACACGGCCAACCCCAACGGCCAACGCCCGATCAGAGATAGCCGTTAGGGGTGGCTGTGCTAGACACCATTCTCTTCAATTCTGGGAGACGACAACCGGGGCATGGCGCGCGGTCAACAGAACGTCTACTCGGCGTCGAATATTGTTGCTGATCGCCTGGACGCGGGATCTGCGCGATATGCACGAGCCTAGAGTAGACAATTAGACTAGTCTAGACTATTAGCCCACCGTAAGAAAACTGTGTACCAGCACCCGCCAGAAAAGATACCTTGTGTAACGGGTGGTCATTAACCATTTTCGACGGAACTGACAACGCAGTAATCTTCACTGATACGAATACTTTAAATAGATCCGAGACGGCCGGTGCGCGTGTTTGGTTGTTCCAGCGATGTACGCGCAGCGCGGCTCTGTACGCATCGAGGTATGTATGTGTGACAGGCTCGACCGGGGGCAGGGGTTTTCCTCCAGTGAGTGCCGATAATCCGAGCCACAGCAGCAGCTGTTTTACAAGTGCCACACCGCTGCGTGTAGTAGTGGTGAAACCGCAGGAAGATACCAGTAATAATAGTGCTTTATACGTCTGAGAACGTACTGCTGCATATAACTCCCTTGACATTCCTACTCGCACCCTTCCTTCACGTACGTCACACGCATCCGTATACAACTAGTCTATAGTCTAGCTTGCGCTGCCGGGGTAGTAACTAGGACCACTGATAGGGACAGCTCACGCTATCACTACAATGGGATCCGAAGGGTGCGCCAGCTAGCGTTGGGCTGCGAGAGCAACTGAGTTAAATCGACACAATCGACGTTTATGAAAATACGTGGAAGTGTGGTGAGCTTTAAAGCTTTATTTTTCCCCATCCGCCGGAGGATTTGAAAAAAAAAAAGTTAGTCTAGACTATACGTCCGAGAACGTACTGCTGCGTGACTCCCTTGACATTCCTACTCGCACCTTCCTCCACGCCTCTCGTGTGTGCCCATATGGCCAATTCGACTGCCACGCACGGTGGAACTGTCAGCCAAGGTGTGTAGTCTAGATCCAGAGATTGTCCTCCGCACCGCCACTCATTAAAGCTTACCGTTGAGGCTTCCCTTGCCAAAGCCCTTGGCCACAGTTCGGCAGACCGTCAGCACCATGTGGCTGCTATTTCGGAGAGTGCCGCGGGCCTTGGGCGTTTAGGTTCGTGGGTGAAACTTCGAACGAGGCTACTTTCCCGCGCCTTTCCCGCGCGCATGTACTGCTGTGCTCAGTGCAAAGACTCTACGTTCCCGTCCCCAACGAGCGGTGCCAGCAGCCATAGGACGGGCGCGATGCATCGAAACGAGATGGTGTGGGCGCTTTTTGCGGGGATAAAATAAGTCGATCGGACGCGTATCCTTTGGCAAGTAAATCTTCATATCTAGTCTATTGATAGTAGGCTATGTCTATGACCGGGCATGCTCTTTAGACTATATAGTCAATGCACGGCGCTTTGTTCCCGTCCCTGACCAGCGGTGACATACAGCACCCAGAGGACAAAGCGCGATTGCGTCGGTTTCGTGGCAGGACGCTTTGAGGGGATGAGATAGGCCGGACGCATGCTTTGGCAGGCAAGTATTTTGAAATCATGGCTGCCGAGGGTACTCTGCTTGGTGCAAAACGCTTTCTCCCCGTCCCCAACGAAGAATGCCACAAAAGTCCGGTCGCCCCGGTGAGCTAGTAGTGGTTATCCTCGAGGGCTGCTATAGCTGGTTCTGGTGTTCAAAGCCCACGTGTGGATCTGAGTTTTTCAAAGGAATCGATCGCTGGAAGCGCTTAGCAGCGTCGGGTAGGGTCACTTCGACGCAAGTCGGCAAGGGAAGGAAGTGCTGAATTATTCTCGCGATAACAATGAAGGCGCGTGCCGTAGAGGAGGGAGGAGAGCCTGCTCGGCGACCCCGGATCTGAGTTACGTCTGGGGAGGGAGGAGGAGAAAGAAAAAAGTTGCAAAGATAGTACGTGGATGGGAGATGAGCAAAAAACCAGCCGCAAGGAAGAGCGCGATTGCATCTAAAGTGGTGGAGAGATATGCGAGGGGGTGAACTAAACCGGACGAATAATTTAGCGGGCAATATCTTCGAACATGGGCATTTTACCAGGAGGGCGTGCTGTGCGCTGTGCCACAGCACGCTCGATTCCCGTCGTCCCCAACGAGCGGTGCGAGCAGCCAGGGCGAGCGCGATTGCATCGTGTCGGGGGGGAGAGAGCTCTGCGGATATCAAACAAGCCGGACAGTTAGCGTCACACCCACATCGCCACACCCTGTACCTCTGAGCTCCGCAGGAGCACGAGAAACCCGCGAGACATCCCAGGATGATCCCAGACGCCGCATGTTGGCGCAGGGTGGAACGCTGTTAAAATACAGCACACCTCAAAAGACAGATCATGAGCTAGATCGTCTACTGTATGTTGTGAAACAATAGGCTTCTACGGTAGATGGGGGTCTCATTGTCGTTTGATTGTTTTTCCAGTGGCCCCGGATCTCTCGCGCGAGTGACCCCCCCCCCCCCCCATGTTCCTTGGCGGTCTATCTTTGAAGCTTATTGTGTTTTGTAACAATTTTTTCGATGATTAATCCGCGATGGAATCGTGTACATAAGCTACGCTGCGGCAACTAAATAGCTAAAAAAACCAAGTACTTTTGGTCCGTGAGACACCCTGTATCATAGAAGCCACTCGTATTAATATTAAATGGCGCGAATCGGCTCATACCCCGCTAGTGATTACAAAAAAACTAGGGGTCTACGCCCCCCCCCTACACCGCAGCTTTGGTTTGAACTAGATCGGTTTAGTCTATACAGTAGTACATCTATCCTCAACACCCAGGAAACATGTCCTGTAGGTTGTACAAATCACCCGGGCTAGCACACTCTCGCCCGACAACATGATCTACCGGCAAGCAGATCAGTTAGACCAGGGATCTGTCTGCCCCCTCCATGACTGGTCCTAAAATAATAGTGACTCTTGATCTGGGTCCGAGATGTGTCGCTAGACTTAGTGAAGAAGCACTCTGGAACCACCTCTCGAAGCCGGGGGTGTTAGACCTACTATATACCCCACACCCCACTGAGTTACAGCAGTCAGCCCTGAACAGTTAGCTCAGTGTAGTTGTGGTGTATGAGAAGGAAAATCGATCGAGTCCGAGAAAAGCTCGCCCTCCTCCCCCCTCCGCCCCGTGTACGCGCTGAGCTGTCACTGTTGCATGTTTTGGCGTCGCCGGCGTGACAGCGTACGCCGAGGCAAACCACAGCCGCGGGTGGAGATATAATGACGCTCCCAGATTTAGGTGCAAGAGCATTTGCAAAAAAAAATGGGGCATCGTGTGATGTGTGTTTGTTTTACATTGGCATCGGCACGCACAGATAGTCTAGTCAGTTTTCCGCGCGTGGTCGATTACCGACTCCTGCCACAAGTATCTTGTTGAGTGCTATGAATAGGGTAGTCCCTGGCTTTCTAGTCATCCCTCTGCTGTGCCAGGCCACAACACCAGTGCCGCGATGAAAAACCCATTTGCAGATCAACGATGAGTTCTTCTCCCCTGCTGGGCTGGTTCAAGCTGTGCATGGTATGGCTCACGTCGTGGTATACATCCAAGTTGTACACATATATATCTAGGCCCAATAACCTGACTGAGTAGATTAGTCTAGTAACTTGCTGGAAATCGACGAAGATCTAGGTATCCACCTACGATGTGTTGGCCTCTGTAACCCTTGCGAGATATCTCAATTCGGACGCCATGTGTGGCGTGGTGCGCTGCACTAACAACACGGCGGTAGACGGGCATATCCTATGTGACGTCACTAGACGCCGTCAAATAGGCATGCCCAAGAGCGTGAATGAGCGGCTTTTCCAACCATTCTCGCCGAGACGGGCAGGCGGCGTTCCGCGCGTGATCCGAGACTTTCAACCCGGAGCAAGCTGTCCAGGCGAGAAAAAACGACAGCGTGCGCGCTCGGCAACAACTGCCATATATATAGATGAAGAGGGCAGGGGGCGCTGACGCTAGGTTTCATCTCCCTCTCCCAGTTATGCTGCGCGAGGCAGCACATACATGCATTGCGACATACGACGCACACGGGTGTACCCTTGATCACAAGATTAGCGCGAACCATGTGCTTTCCCTTCCCTTGATACAGAGCTCTTACATCGTTTCTTATCATCTCACATGTGAAAATTAATGAATTACTGCACCCCCCCACACTCTTCCCCTATGGTGTCACTTCCGGGTTTCCCACCTCTAGGCGAGATTCCACGGGTTCCCGACCGACAATTATTTAATTACGATGTGCACACACAGCAGCAGTCAAATGGTGGGTGGCGCGGGGAATACATAAAAGTATTGGGTGTTACGTTTGTCATCTCTGACGAGATGTGCACAACTTGCTGAGCGTCAAATCACAAAAGTTGGGGCAAAATCAGAAAGAAAAAAGAACACCTCTACTACTATGACTCAGACTAATCATAAAAGAAAAAAACGTTGAACACCTCTACTACTATGAATCAGACAAAAACAGAGCAACGAGTACACATACGAGTACACATCTCGTCTACTACCCCCTCGAGGACAGAAACAATTAGCTTTTACCGCAGGTAATATCTGTCTTGAAATTTTAGTAGTGATCCCTCGATGATAGTGCTGGTTGGTTCCACGCCGGAAATACCGGCACTATAGCGGCAATCGGCACTAATTCACCGGAAATACCGGCGCTATATCTAGCGGCAACCGGCACTACTTCGCCGGAAATACCGGCACTGTAGCGGAAGGTGCACTAATTCGCCGGAAATACCCGCACTATAGCGGCAACCGGCACTACTTTGCCGGGAATACCGGCACTATAGCGGCAACCGGAACTACTTCGCCGGAAATACCGGCATTAACGTGTAGCGGAAGCCGGCACTATTTCGCCAAAAATACCGGCACTGTAGCGGCAAGCTGCACTACTTTACCGGAAATACCGGCACTATAGCGGAAACCGGTAATACATCGACGGAAATACCGGCATTATAGCGGGCAACCGGCACTACTCAGCATACTGCCACTACTAGTTGTTCTCATCTACGCCCTCTCGATTTCACAGGCACTATAGCGGGCAACCGACACTACTCAACCGGCACTACAGAGGGGCCACTACTGTAATGAACACAATAATACTACTTCACCCTTACAATTATTATTAAATAAATCCGACACGCACACCAAGCATCTGGATGTTAAGGGTCCTGCGTCTCTAGATAGGGTGGAGATCGCAAGTACCCGATGCCGAGCGAAAAGAACCCGTGCTGCGTGAAGTATCGGTACGAGTTGCCTTCGATGTGCGCGTTCCATGAGAGATCTCCGTCAGCGCCTTCTATCTCCTCCATCTGCAGCGAGCGTGATCACCGTGTTAAGGTTATTAGTGGGGTATTAGTCCGTTTGACCACTTGCAAAAGGTTAACCAATAGCTTACCCAAACTAAGCCTTATAACACTCTCCCCCCCTAAAACGGCGGGATAGCAGGTCGGCCGGATATACGGCGGACCTCTGCCAATATCCAAGCCGTTTCATTTCCTGGGGATACCAGGGAGGGTATTTCCCAAGTTCGACATGGGGAAATTCTGAAAAGTTTATTATTGTGGATGGTGGGGATCGAACCCACGACCCAAAAACCCATGGTCTGTCGACGACGCCATTTGTTAAGGTATTTAGTGGGGTATTAGTCCGTTTGACCACTTGCAAAAGGTTAACCAATAGCTTACCCAAACTAAGCCTTATAACAACCGGTTGAAAAACAGCAGCAGTAGTAGTAGTAGGCATCCGCGCGTCAGAGACATGTGGGGCGCATGCTACAAGGCGCGCGCTACGAGATAGAGGCATTATATATGTCACGGTGGTCCGTGTAGGGGATGCGTGGTTGGTCGGTGTTGCGGAGCGCGTCCCTCATGGGTTCCGGTGTCATTATTGGCTCTCCATAGGCTTGCTGGATATAGGCTCAAGGCTGAAGCATTATTTCCCTGCATATAATACTAAAAGGCAGACAGAACAGGGCTATGCAGGTAGGGTAGTGCAGGGTAGTGCAGGGTAGTAGTGCAGGGTAGAGGTAGTGCAGGGTAGTGCAGGGTAGTGCGACGATGGGCGTCCTGCTTGTCCCATCATCGTCACCTACATTATCGTCCATCTATGATGGCCTTGACGTGAATGTGACATCTAAAATCACGTAGTTTCACCTCAACCATGACATGGTTTCACGTCGATCTATAAATAAACTATCCTTCTACGGACGGGTATATATCATGTACCCCTTTTTGGCGAAAACATTTTCTGAACGACGGGTCCCGAGCTCCCCTTCACCCACAAAAAAATCGTCGGAAAAAAATGTCGCATTTTCTATGTTTTAGCAAACAAAATCTACAAAAAAAAAATGTAAGTTAAATGTCTAGTCTATAAGCCATGGGGATGGTTTGGTTCATCAGGTTGTTGTGCACTTTTTTTAATAACTTTTCTTAAAAATCGTTGTTATTATTATTATTATTATTATTATTTTCTCGGTGGAGTACGTACTGCTGCTGTAAAGAGCTCTTCTTCGTGTGAGGAACCTCGGGCAAAACAGCAAAAAAAAGTTTTGAAATTCTACCGTACTGTATACCAGGTATGTACAAGATAGAGGTATACCCTTTTTTGGCGTGTTTTCCCCCTAAATTTTGACGTGGCTCCTTATTAACCCCTTCTTTAGAGCCCCAAATCCCTCCCTATACTAACTTCAACTAAATTTGTTGAAAAAAAAAAAAGGTTTCCAAAAGTGAAACATCGGAATATTATGCCATCTATCTCCATTCTTGTTTTTTATTCAATTATTTCCATTTTTTTTCAATCCCTACTACGCTTAAAGATATTTGTTCATCTCGAGCTGCATGCACCTCAAGTTCGTGTTCTTTTTTTTCATCACAATAATGAGAGCTTGGGCGAAGAATAGATAGATAGAGCTCTTCAAATCCAGAAAACACCCCTGAGACAACCAACAGCACGCCTCCACCGTGCCTGGTACTATTTAGTAGCGCGTATCTATTAATGCGGGGGGAGGGGGGGGGGGGGGGGGGGGGTGCATGCATGTGATGCGCGGCACGATAAGAGGGAACCGTGCACACCACTTTCTTTCTGGAGAGTGTTCCTCGATTCGAGAGAGCTTAATAAGACCTTTCCCCCCTAACAAAAAAACATTTTTTTTTTTTTTGGGGGGGGGAGGGGGGAAGAAAAACCAAGAAGAAAGAATCTATTATTATCATGTACCTACCGTGGATATTGTGAAGAATCCCATGGCCGAGGTAGACAAACGAGAGACTTTGTCACAATAAGGCTTAGTTTGTTTGGGAGTGTTTGTAAGGCTTGGTCTGGGCAATAACCTATTGGTTAACCTCTTGCAAGGGGTCAAACGGACCAATACCCCACTATCAATAACCTTAACAAATGGCGTCGTCGGCAGGACCATGTTTTTTTTTGGGGGGGGGTCGTGGTTTCAAATCCCACACCATTCACCATAAATATACTTTTTTTCCAGATTTTCCCCCATCCATGTCGAACTTTTTGATAAATACTCTCCCCGGTATCCCCAGGAAATGAAACGGCTTGGATATATTGACAGGTCCGCCCGGGTACATCCGGCCGGCCTGCTATCCCGCCGTTTCAGGGGGGGGAGAGTGTTATAAGGCTTAGTAGTTTGGGTGAAAAGCTATTGGTTAATTAACCTATTGCAAGTTGTCAAACGCACTAATACCCCACTAGACTAATACCATAGCAACCTTATGTTAAGATACGGCCTCGAAAGGCCTGTAGGTATCCGAATTTGAGATCATTTGGATGGGTTTCGTATGATAAGGTTGGCGGTTTATATTCGGGGAAGTTAGGAATTAGATCGGAGGCACGCGCCTCCGATCTCAGAAGCTATCCCGGGCTCTGGTGGAAACGAATAAAGCTACATCTCTACCAAGGAACGAAAGTGAGTAGTGCTCTCCGAGGACCTGCTCAATTGGCAGACCTGCAGGGGGCACTCTGTGTCCCCCACCTTTAATTTCACATGTGGCGTCGTCGGCAGGACAGAAAAAATGGCCTTTTTCCGGCGATTTGGGGTTAAGGCCTTCCCCCGCCATTCAGAATTTTTTTCATCACACGAAAAGTGCTTCGTACCGACGCCTCTATTACAAAATAAAGAATGCACTCCTCCAGCTGTGAGATCGAAGGTTTTCGTCGAAACTCATCTTTCCTAGCTTGTGTGTGATATTCCGATCGCGCGTATTACTGTGTGTGTGTCCTCGTTGAGGATACAGGTCGGCGACTCCCCTTGGAACTACAGCGTAGCTTGTACCAGGGTCAACAGGGTGATGTTAGTCAATCTGTGCGGAAATTACGTAAAACCCGTTTTTGAGGGGGACAAAATCTGACAGCTGTGGAAGGAAATGCATCAGGTTTATCTAGTGTATCCTGCAAGTCATACAACCGGTGAGGGGATGGCGGAGATTTTATTATCGTAGCACGCGTCATGTGTTTATTTATGTATTTTCCGAGACATGTTCCCCGCTTAAGGACCCCCCCAAAAAATATATATATTTTAGAAGTAACCGAAAACGCTATCCGATTAAAACAACCCCTTTTTTTTCAGACTTTCGACGTCGCCGCCGCAGGGTGGGGCACGATGTCCATTCCGCGCGCGCGAGTTGAATTTCGTACATAGAGCGTTCTGGTACGTTCTTGCGACCGCTTGGGGTTTTGCTCGCGAGGTTTTAGACTCTTCCGCCTTCGACCCCAGCGCTTTCGCATTTCGTTTTTGTTTCTATTTTGCTGCTTAGGCCCCGTTTTCTCTTTTTCTCTGGTCCCGTTTCCCTCGCTAATCTGCGGAGAAGTGATAGCTCTCGCGCCTGTCGATCCCGCCATTCGCTGGAGTGTTCTGTACCTTTTTTCACGTCTTGCGTTCTTCGTTTGAGGTTTTCTGCTGCAGCATTTTTCCTGAGGCTTCGTAGACTCGCAGGGTAGCGGTGTGGGAGTAGGTTGTGAAGAGCCGCATCTTTGAGTCATGTTCTAGACCGTGGAACCGGTGCTTCCCCGAATCTTCCATATTTCTGCATATACGGCTCATCAGGGTGGGCTGGTGTTATGGTATTCCTCTGGGAGCCTAACGAGGGGATACGACTGGATATAAAAGGGTTTCACACGCCTTTGAAGGCATGTGCCTATAGGAAAAAGGGGATGGGGGTGCTTTTGCTTGGCGGAATTGAACGCTATTGAGTTCGTCCGCGGCGTGTGTGGAACTAATACAAATACCAAGAGCTTATTTATCTAGTACAAGTGAGTGGCCAAGGTGGAACCTACCTAGTAGAGAAATCTACAAAGGGGGGCCTGTGTCTGCAACAGCCCCTTCTTCCTGTTATACTGTGTCCGGACGGCTCGGAAAAAAAATCGCGTCTTGTATATGATATTACTATTCGTTCAATATTTGTTTGATGCGAAGTCGACGACTCTAGTATTAATAGTGAGAAAGCTGAAGTCTCTGCTCGAGAGCACTTGAAGGCTCGTACCGGGGGGGGGGGAAGAAGGGAAGACACCTGTGACCACGACTTACTTGACGTGCGTCCAGAAGACGGAAACGTGATCAGGATCATTAAGAAAAATAAAATGGATCAAACCGGTTCTTTATCCCGTCTGGTTACGCGGAGAGAAACGTCGAGCACACATTCTAACGCAGACACGCAAAAGCGCGCGCGCGCACGTACGAACCCTTGTGTAAATTTCCGCGGTTGACTCCACGACGTCCACCAGTCTGCCTCGCCCTTCGTCGCGGAAGCGTCGCCATGCGGTAGAAACTGGATACATGTCCATATCGTCTATTGCGAACGCATGCCAGCCCCTGCGCCGGAGTGTTGTTTTTTCCCAAAGAGAGGGGGAGGGAGGGGGGGGGAGGGTTCTTCGTGAGGCGAGCCTTACCTTTTTTTTTCTGCTTTCGGGGACACGCGCTACTTGAGATTGATGTCCGCGGATAGTGTTTTTTACTTCTTCCACTGCATGCCCGCGGGTCGTGACTCTGACAGCACTCCAGACAGCAGGCGCGTTCGTCTGTGCTTACGATTACCGTGCGGTTCGTGCGGTGCAGGCAGCCCAACCGCTGTAGTCTGTAGCTGCGAGTTGGTTAGTTGTGGGAACGGGGGAACTCTTCTATGCTGTAGTTGAGTGGATACCCGCGGCCATGTGAGTTCAGTTTGCACATTGGATAATTTCACTTGTGTGCCTTCTTCGTATCGTGCGCTTTAGGTGGGAATGCGTGGTATCTACCGGACGAATTTTTATTTCATTTGTTTTTTCGGATCTTCCTAGGACTCTAGCACCTTTGTGGGACCACGGACTCTAGATTTTTGAAAAGTTAATGTGAGACAACAAAAACAACAACAACAACAACAACAACAACAACAACAACAACAACAACAACAACAACAACAACAACAACAACAACAACTGTTTCTTACGAACGAGTGAGAGGGCAGTTCTGAAGGAGCTAAAGTCATAACAAAATACAAAATAAAAAAGACCGCAAGAGTCTGTTTCCTATGCCCGGGTGTGTGTGCGGGGTGGGGGGGGGGAGTCCAGACCATTAACAGTACAAAACGAAAAGCAAAAAAATATAAAAACAGAAAATTGCACTCAACCGATATTTGGGTTGAGGACCCCCGAAATCGAGGAAATTTGTTTCTGCCAAAACGTGGTATCTCTATCCTACCGGGCGTTTATACTTCCCGGTGTTCGGCTTTTCGTGTCCCCGCGGGCAGCACATGAGGCGGGGGTATTAATTTACCCCTGCTCGCGCCACCAAACACGTAAACACTGGGGCGCAAGTGCAGCGCGATTTTGCCCCTCGTACCGCATACAGCGGCCACGGCTTAACCCTATCCGCGTCCCTGTCTCCACCCCTGACTTGTGATCTTCAGGGAACATCCTGGTTGCATCCCCGGGTTTTATGGGTGGATGAACGTGAAAACTTATACCAGGTACACACTAGGGCGCATGCGCAGCGAGATTTTTGGTCCCTTTTACCGTATACAGCAGTTAGGACTTAACCCTATCCGTGTCCCTGTCTCCACCCCTGACCTGTGATCATCAGGGAACACCCTGGTTGCATCCCCGGTTTTCATGGGTGGATGGATGCATGTGGATCTTGCGTGGGTTTTAATGGATCACCTCTTCTACTCGTAGCTCCGGGTGCTTTAACGATTGCTGGCCCTGCGAGCTGGAATGGTCACTCACGCCTTTGAGATACTAAATCCCTCGTACACCCATGAACAATTCCCTTTCCACGACCTCTTGTCCGTATACTGCCCCTATCGCTGGGCGCGACTTTCGGTAGGGGTGCGACCCCCCTCCCCCCCCGCCCCCTCCCCCTCCTCCCCCCCCCTCCCCCCCCCCCCCCCCCTCCCCCCTCCCCCCTCTCCCTCTGAAATAGCCATCCCCCCTTCCCCCGTGCTAGCTATACCCATATAGGGGGAAACAACGCCCATGCTTCTTGCCTGCTAGCTATCTTCTGAAAGTTGATGAGGTCGGTGTAGGCACCTTCCTCGCTGTGGCTACCGTCCACGAAAAGCACGTCGCACGCGCGGGGGTCCCGCCCCTCTCGCCGCTCCGCCGCGACGTACGCGGGCACGGTGACGGCAGAATCCCCGATAACCAAACCGACGCGACCGGGAAATACCGCCTGTGTATCGTGGAAGTCGAGGCGAAGGCAGGGGTGGAAACGAGGCAGGGCGGGTTAATAGCACCGAGGCCGGGAGGCCGGGGGTGGCGGGGGGGGGGGGGGGTGGGGAGGCGTGAACAGTGTCAGCGCTTGCGCTTGTACTTCGCGCATTCCTCTTGATGACTCCGTGGGACCTCGCGGGCAAATGCGGGATCGCACCCGAGTCCCACGGAATCCAACGGGATCGCCGCGGTGGAATCCTACGGGCTACCATGATGAACCCACGGGAACCCGCCGGATCCCACCGAAACTCCCGCGGTAGCCCCCCACCAAAGGAGAACTTCGTAAGCGAAGGAGCACGGGGGTTTCCCACTTCTCCAGGAAAACGGGTGGACATATATCTGTCCCCCAGATATACACGCCGTTCTATTTGCAGGTGTAAGGATCCTCTTCCCCTCTGCGTCCGAGATCAAGGGAGGTTAGGATCTCCTCGTTCTCCATGTGCGAGCGTGACACGAAACCCCGCACGACAGGGCTTCCAGGCGCGAGGAAATGCAACAAAACACAAGAGTCAGTGCTTACGCTCGGGAGCAGTAATACTCGGTTCACCCCGGCCGGCGCGAGGGCAAAGCAGCCGACGAATTGCGCAGAGGCAAAACACGATGGCTGTTAACAATCATCCACAGACAAGTTCACATGTACGGTTATGGTTTTCTTTCATTTTTTTTTCCTCTGAGGCGTTCTGCCACTCCAGAGTGATCTGGAGCTTATCCTGTGACCACGGACTCGATAACGGCGATTAATTAATGTATGTGGGAACGCCAACAACAGCAACCCCGGCTGACGGTAATCCCTCCGAACCACATCATCAAAACCGTAAAGTTTTGGAAGCACGCCGAACGACGCCGCTCTTTTTCGGTCCTGCTCGTCGCAATCGCTGACCGAATCTCGCCCCTTTTTTTCGTTTCCGTGGGTACATGCAACAACCTACAAAACCAAGCCGATTTCACCTCAATCACGTCGGTTATGGCAGCGACAGCGTGAATGAAGCATTCTGTAAAGTTGCCGTACGCCGGAATTCGCCGTCTTCGTTCTGCTTGTCGTCACCGCTATAACCGATTACTGCACGTTTTTCGTTCCCCGTGGGGGCATAACCAGCAACTATCGAACCCGTCGTTTTTATCCCAATTATGTCGGCTATGGCAGGGACAGCGGGCGCCAAGTCTTCCTGCCGCAAAGTTTTTGTACGCCGGATTTCGCCGACTTCTTCTTGCTTGTCCCCACCTCCACCTCTACACATTCGATTTCGGGGGGTCATCGACAACAGCAAGCGAAATCCGCTTGATCCAATCGCATCGACGCGGCGGCAGCGACAGCGCGAGCGATTTTTCTTTACACTGCAAAAAGTTGTGCGCCAAAAGTTCGGGCCGCCTTTTCTTCGTCCTTCCCGTCGGCTACGCTAACCCGATTTCGCACACGTTTTATGGGGATCATCGACAATAAAGAGCGAAGTCGATTGGGTAGTTACAGCGCATGAGCGAACTCTTTGCCACCTTCGTCCTGCCGGTCAAACCACCCCTACCCGATCTCGCGCATTGTTCGTGGGAAGGGGTAGACGACTAGAGCGAAATCTATTTCACTGCACAATTTTCGTCGGCGTGGGTCGACAGCAAGATTGGAATCGATTTCTCACCCCTGAGCACTCGTCGATACCGCTATAGCTAGAGCTGTGAGTCGGCAACATTTCACGACTAATGACTAATAGGTAAGTGCCGTAAGCCAGCTAACCGACGTTAGTCGGCATGTCGGCTGGCAAAATCAGCTGACGGCCAGCCGACTTACCGACTAAATTCAGGCGAGCGAAGCGAGCCATGTTGCCTCCCGCCGGCAGAGGAGAGCGCCCCCACCCCCCCCCAAAATGCATCCCACGTAAATCATCCTTTCCTACAAGTATGGAAATGCAATAAGTCGGATGGTCGGCACCTCCGGGAAACCACTAAAACTACATTTCCGACTGATGACTTAGTCGGTTTACTTAAGTCGTAGCGACTCACAGCTCTAGCTGTAACAGATTTCGCGCATTTTTTTGGGTTCGTTCATGGGCTCATCGACAACAAGCGCGAAATCGATCTGACCCAATCGCGTCAGCTACGGCGGCAGTTGATGGCGTCCTCATGCGAAAATAGTTCGTTTCCCCTAAATCTGCCACGTGATCACAAAAGCAGGCAGAAACAGCGTTACATTTTTCGCTGGAATCTGGCTCGCGGTCACGAAACAAGTTATACCATCGTTGCGTACAGCGTAGGAGGCGATCTAAATCTTGTAGAGGACTCCGAAATTTAGCTAATGTCGTGAATTAGAATTAATCCATTAACTATTTCAGACCGTTTCTACGATAGCCCCCCCCCAAAAGCAGCGATTTTCTTCAACGAACGTTTGGTGGCTGCTCGATACGAGGAAGGATGCTGTGAAAAGTATTTCTTCACATATGTTCTTGTTCGCGGAGGACTATCGATCGATGACGTCGGGGTGGCGAAGGGCACCGTATTCAGGAGTCTTCACGGCCGTGGGCTGCTTTCAAAACCGGCGATTTGGTTAGAGAAAAACTGGGGGGCTACCGTAGAATGACTCTTCACCCCCCCCCCCCCCATAACAGATGGAAAAAAGCGTAATGAGCGCCCAAAATGATGGAAGAGTCCCCGTGAGGAGTGGGAACGGTGTTCCGTCTCGAAAGGGATGCGTGGGTCAATGGTCAAATGATTATAAGGCAAGCAACAAAAATGAGTACGCCCCCCCCCACGCCCCCCCCCCCCCCCGCTCCCGTCTCGCTTCTCCCTGTCACCCCCCCCCCCCCCCCCCCCACAAGCAAACGGTTTCTATGTAGTGTATGCAAGAAGCGCAATGAGCGCTCAGATGTTGGAGGTGTCCCCACTTGGAGTAGCAACGGTGCTCCTGTCTCGAAAGGGATGCGTGGGGTCAATGGTCAAATGACTAATGCAAGCAACCCATGAGTACGCCCCCCCCCCCCCCCTTGGCTAGGTTATGTGTTTGTTTGTTTTGTTTGTTTTGTTTTTTGGCAGTCACCATGATGGTTATCGAGTTACTGTACGTAGATCATATTGTGCGGGGTGGAGAACCCTAACTCCGCACAAGGGGAGTGATCGCATCACGTTGTGTGAATACGGTAAGGCACCCACGAGGCAGTTACATGGTAATACTCATTGCTGTCTCTGGAGTGGGCACACCAGAAAACAAAGTACACCTCATTTGGCGCTGTCATCCATAAACAAGAAAGTAGGCACAATGTTCCGAAGTCCGTCTTACGAGCAGTTCGTGGAAGGATGCAAACACCCCTCATTCGACTCGCCCGAACACCTCACGGCGCTTCGCGGTTGGTGCAAGCAATGTCTGCCTGGTTGGTGAAAACCCGACATGCTCCGTCCCGGTATGGTAGGGATGCGAGGGGTCTATGGTTATACTACTACACGACCATGCACAAACTGAGTACACCCCCTCTCTAGGTACCGAAGTCCGTCTTACGAGCGATTACTGGGAAGGATCTACCGCTTGAAGAGCTCATCATCAAGTGGTTCAGGAACGTTTTGGCCCCAAAAAATGCGAAAGGTAACGTTGGATGGCCCCAAAAAGAACGCCAAGAAGGTTGCTGCTGTACTAGTGTCACCTGCAGGAACGCCAGGGCATGCTCCACGTAGCCGTGTAGACCTATATCGAACGCCAGCACCTTTGCGGTGGGGGGCGAGCTCAGGAGCCAGTTGAGAGAGCTGTGCCCGGCGTTGAAGCCCACCTTTCTTTTCGGAGACAAGCCAAAAAGTGCAGCGCAAGAACAAGATCGGTTAGAGGGTAGTGGTACCAGACCTGGCTTGAAATACAAAGAACCATTATGGTGATTAATAACATGAATATCAAACGTTCCTTACAAAAAATCCGCCAAAAAGGGACACATCAAAAGCCGAAGGTGTGGGTTGACGGCCTAGTTTTGTCCCGTCAAGACCTCTGTGGACGTAGTATAGTGGTTTTAGGGTGGAGCTGTCCTTGACGGTTGACGGTCTAGTTTTGGCCCGTCAAGGCCTCTGTAGACCCAATATACTGGTTTTAGTGTGGATCGGTCCTTGACGGTTGACGGTCTAGTTTTGGCCCTTTTGGCCCGTCAAGGCCTCTGTAGACGTGTCAATATGAAGCGGTCCTTGTCCTTGACCCGTGGTTGTCCGTCAAAGTCAGGGGTGCCGTCAACCGACATCTTTGAGATAACCAGGGGGCTCTTGTGCGTCTCGTGGGATAGTTTTTTTCTCGAGTCGTGCACACCGCACAAACAGGTTTGTTTGTCATGAAGGCGTTTCGTATTGCATGCTAGTTGGAAGTGTTACGGTACCCCCCCCCCCCCCCGCTGCGGGAGTTATGATCTATAACAGTTGTCCCCTCTATACCTGGAAGGCTTTATCGCCTGAGAGATAAAACAGGGGGCTCTGGGGGATCTCGTCGGCGAGCTGTTTTTCGCGATTCGGGCACACTGCACAAAATGAATAGGTTTGTTTGTCATGAAGGCGTTTCGTACTGCATGCTAGTTGGAAGTGTTATCGTATCCCCTCTCCCCCGTTGCAGCGTAATGATTTCTAGCAGTTGTCCCCTTTATAATACCTGGCAGGCTTCATCGCCTTCCTGAACAAACGGTTTCGCCCCCCCCCCCTTCCGCCAGAAGGTGCTGGTCGAACAGCAAGCAACGCAGAACAAGAAGAGATACGGACACTCACGCAACCCTCGTGCGAGTGGCCAGCACAAAGCCAGGGGCACCCCCGCCTACAGCGGAAAATCGGCCCCTAGATCCATACCACCCCAATCTTACCACCGAAGCTCTATTATACCCGTCCGCTTCTGAGCATGCCCTGCATGTGCGTGGGTTCGAATCCCAGCGTGACTGATACTTTTTTTTCTGGGCTGCTTGAAAAAGGCCCAAAAAAGGGTTCTTGATTTGTTTATCTAGAAGGGCAACCCGTAGCAAGGGGCTCGCCCCGGACGTTGCTGACTAGATTATTGGGTGCTTCGAGCCCTAACATAGTACGGCAGTATCGCTAAGATACGGCCTCGAAAGGCCTGCAATTATCCGAATTGAGATGACTTGGATGGGTTTCGTATTGACGAGGTTGCCGTTTTATATTCGGGATAGGCAGGAAATAGATCGGAGGCACGTGCCTCCTATCTCAGAAGCCATCCGGGGCTCTGGTGGAATCGAATAAAGCTACGTCTCCACGAAGGCTAAGAAAGTGGGTACTCTCCTAGGACCTGCTCAATTGGTAGACCTGCAGGGGACACTCCGTGTTTCCGCCCAATACCCTTACATTATGGCGTCGACGGCAGGACTACGGCCCAGGCTGGGGGGGGGGGGTCCCCCTTTTTTTTTTCGCAGTGGGGAGCTCAAAGTCGCTCGCGCGAGGGACCCCCCCCCCCCCTGTTCCTGGTGCGATCGTAAAAGCTTTCGCGCTGTTTTCATTATGCGACAGTGAGCACGCAATGGAATGGTAAGCTGCGCCGCGTCACGCAAAAAAAAAAACGCCTACAACAAGCCTTTTGGGTCAGTGAGGTACGGAATCACTCGCCGCGCGAGTGGCTCCAATACGGTAGTGACAACAGGAGGAGTACCACCTCCTACGGTAGCCTTATGGCCAGCACAACAATAGTTTCTACTGGCTATTGACGGCAAGCGCCTACTACATACAGTAGGTAGGCTACATGTACTTTCTTATTTATTTATTTTTCAAAGTATATAGTTTAGAGGCTAACTTTTCTCACGTAAAGGTCACTTTCTTATGAGCGGGCCGACACTGCTTGTAACACGTGTTCCCGTCGCATGTTTTCGCGCCCAGAAACCCCCGCACGCAGCGTTGACCATGAGCCACTCTCGCTGGGAAGATCGGAGGAAAAAAATCGGCGAACGTTTTATTTTCCCTCTGTCCAGCCGCATCTGTTCTAGCCAAGAACATTGCGACCGCAAAAAAAAAGCAAGTGGAGAAATGGAAATAAAATGTGCCATACCAGGTACCAGGTATGTTTTTTTTGCTAAATAGTAAACTGTCCGGGACCCCTGGTTTCGGAGAAATAGCGAGCAGGTTGACGCTTTGACACAGCGTGTACTGTTGTTACTACGATAGTGTACTGTTGTTACTACGATAGTGTACTGTTGTTACTAAGATAGTGTACTGTTGATACTACGATAGTGTACTGTTGTTACTACTATAATAGCGTACTGTTGTTACTACGATAGTGTACTGTTGTTACTACTATAGCGTACTGTTGATACTACGATAGTGTACTGTTGTTACTACGATAGTGTACGGTTGTTACTACGATAGTGTACTGTTGTTACTACGATAGTGTACTGTTGTTACTACGATAGTGTACTGTTGTTACTACGATAGTGTACTGTTGTTACTACGATAGTGTACTGTTGTTACTACGATAGTGTACTGTTGTTACTACGAATACTGTAGTGTACTGTTGTTACTATAGTGAGTCACCCCACGGTGGCGGGAGGGGGGGGGGGGGCAGCAGATTCTAAGAAATTTTTGAACTCCTAACACGAGGAACTCAGTATCTCGCTCCCCCGAAACATGACTTCGAAGGCATTCGTTCGCTCAACCCGATTATCAACCCTTGTGTGCGCTAGTCCTAAATCAAATATTATCGTGAAATTTACTTGAACACAGTACAAAACCGGTAGTTCCTCGCTCAAGGAGCTCAATCGGACAGGTACATTATTAGTTTATCCAACAACTGCAACCCCTACACCGTGGGGTGCTTCTTTTTTTTTCACACTTTTACTTTCCAGCTTATGAACAAGCCGTGGTCACAGGTGTCGTCCCTTCTTCCCCCCCGGTTCTTGCCTTCATTTTTTATCACGCATAGAGTTCAGCAATCCCACCGATCGTCGATTTTTTCGTCGAGTGTTGCTATCTCACGCTCTCGCGCTTTCCGCAAGTCCCTTTGTGCGCAAGAAAAAATCGCTACGAATTCATTCGAGTATGCACTCCGGAGTACTCGACCTCACGAAGCTGACCTATACGCGGCTCGAGGATAACCTGACACGCCACCGACGCCACCGGCTTAAGACTCTTGTATGAGTCTGACGTGTATTTGCTATAAGCCTTAGTTTGGGTAAGCCATTGGTTAACCTTTTACAAGTGGTCAAACAGACTAATACCCCACTAATTCCTTAACAAATGGCGTCGTCGGCAGGACCCATAATGTAAGGGTATTGGGCGGAGACACGGAGTGTCCCCTGCATGCAGGTCTGCCAATTGAGCAGGTCCTCGGAGAGTACTCACTTTCTTAGCCTTCGTGGAGACGTAGCTTTATTCGATTCCACCAGAGCCCCGGATGGCTTTTGAGATCGGAGGCACGTGCCTCCGATCTATTTCCTGATTATCTCGAATATAAAACGCCAACCTTATCATACGAAACCCATCCAAATTAACTCTCTTCGGATGATTACAGGCCTTTCGATGCCGTATGTTAACGTATTGACTCATATCTGGATGCAGCGCGTGTTTTCGCATTAAATTGATGCTTCTTCCACCCATCTGCTACCACAACCATTGCACCTCCTTCTCAAGAGACAAGCTCTGTGGTCACAAACTACGAGACAGAGACAGATACACATTGCAAATACAGATGTAGTAGTGGAGTAGTAGTGGTGGTCGTAGTATTAATAGTAGCAGTAGTTGTGGTAGTAGTAGTAGTAGTAGTTGCTGTTGAAGTAGTTGTTGTTGTAGTAGTGGCATAGTAGTAGTGGTTTATAGCCTCATCAGAACTGCACCACGCATTCGACGTGTGTTAGCTTACATTCGGAGCACCGTACGGTGGTAGCAGTAGTAGTAGTAGTAGTAGTAGTAGCAGCAGTAGCAGTAGTAGGAGTAGTAGCAGCAGTAGTAGGAGTAGTAGTATGTGACAGATACTCCGAGTGGGGGATGCGTGGTTGGTTGGGAAGCTTGCCCCTCGTGGGTTCCGGTGTCTTTGGTCGGTCTCTGCTCATGGCTCGCTGGATAGACTCAAAGCTTTATTCGTTATTTCCGTATATAGAATACTAAAACACAGACATAACAGGGCTAGGCACGGTAGTGCAGGGTAGCGCAGGGTAGCGCAGGGTAGTGAAATGAGAGGCGTCCTGCTTGTCCCATCATCGCCACCTACATTACCGCTCATCTATGATGGCCTTGACGTGAATGTGACATCTAATATCACGTGGTTTCACCTTAACCATGACATGGTTTCACGTCGAATCTATAAACTATCCTTCTACGGAGGGCACTCCATTACAAGTAGTAGTAGTAGTAGCAGCAGTAGCAGTAGCAGTAGTAGCAGTAGTAGTAGTAGTAGCAGTAGTAGCAGTAGTATTAGTCGTAGAAGTAGTTTACTGCTCCAACCCCTTGAGAAGTGCACCCTCGTCTTCGGGGGGGAGAAAACACTTGAAACTAGTGTAGGAGAATGTCTGCAGCGAGTAAAGGGTCAAAACAACACCGCATAGACTACACTGTTATGCTGTGGGGTCGCTGAGACTAAACTTCCGCTTGCTGCAGTACCGCGATGCAAGTGTTTGGCTGCAACATGGGATTAAACTACTTCTCGCCGTAGTGTCGCGATGCAAGGTTGGGGTGCAACATGGCACCTCCCGGCTTACCTCGCACACCATGCCCACGCGCTCGCCGCCATCACGCGCCATCGCCCCGAGCGCCTCCACCTATTGAAAAATCCCGCATGCGGCGCAATACGGGTAAGGGGCACGGGCAAGAGTCCTCATTGTACAAATCGAAGGTATATGTTGTGCTAATTAACGCCTCTACAGCTGGAAACCGTTTTTGGGGATAATTCACTTGGAATTAGTGTAGGGAGGCGTTTCGGGGTGCTAAAAGGAGTTAAATATCCATCATAACCTCTGAGCTGGCAGCTAGTGGGGGGCAGCGGATGACTAATGTTACACCTCAGTGGAGCCCCACGTTGTATCTCTAGCAAAATCGAAAATTTGGGGTTTCTGAGGCCCTTAAGCCTTTGGCCTCAGATGTTATGGTGCACATCTGACACGTTTGACATGGGCGTTCCGTTCTTCCGCAGGCAGGAGCGACAAAATCGGCGATGGCCGGCGCGGTCCGCCGCCCCAAACGTGGCGTTGTTTATTTACGGCAACTGCAGGGGAGGGAGGGAGGGAGGGAGGGAGGGAGGGAGGGGGGAATGATATCCCCGGAGGCAAACTGCAGAGGCCCTGATTCCAGACGCGAGTTTTGTTATTCGCACCGCGCCAAAAAGTAGCAAAAAGTAGCTACCCATTTTCGAGGGGAACTGACAACCACGCCTACTCGTGCGCTGGAGAGGGTGGGCGCGACAGAAACGTGCGAAAAAAATCAAGACGTGAAACCCGGGAATGGAATCCAAACGCCCCCGTAGTCATTATTTAAATCACCACTATATAGTACTATGTAGTCGTGATTTTAATTCACGACTATGTAGTCGTGTGTTAAGATACGGCCTCAAGAGGTGTGTACGCCCACAGCCGAAAAGAAAGGCTGTTTGCCCCCGAGTACCGCATCAAACGGACTAGTTCCCCTCTAATACCTTAACAAATGGCGTCGTCGACAGACCATGTTTTTTTTTCGGTCGCGGGTTCAGATCCAACATCCACCATGATAAACTTCCTCAGACTTTCCCCATGTCGAACTTGAAAAATACTCTCCCCGGCATACCCAGGCAATTGAAACGGCTTAGACAATGGACAGGTCCGCCCGTATATCCGGCCGACCTGCTATCCCGCCGTTTCAGGGGGGGAGAGTGTTATAAGGCTTAGTTTGGGTAAGCTACTGGTTAACCTTTTGCAAGCGGTCAAACGGACTAGTGCCCCTCTAGTACCTTAACACGTGATTATCAGCTCTCCGTTCCGAGCGGGTGGTACGGTGTTAGAGGGTCTTGTAATACCGGTAGTCCGTTTGACCACTGGTGACAGGTGGACCCATTGCCCACCCGATAAACTCCTGGCAAGCCTTGCAACACCTTCCCCCCGGCTGGATCGGCGGGGTAGCAGGAGGTCCGCCGGATATACCGGCGGGCGTGTCAACATCCACGCGGTCCATGCACGGAACCCCTTTCGAGAGCGCTACGTACAAAAGTAGGGATTTGCTTCGACATGGCTGAACGTAGGGACCAGTTTGTTGCATACAAAAAAAAACAAAGTACTTGGACGAGAAAATCCTATGTATGGGTCCTGCGCCTTTCCAAATTGCAGCGTTCACGACGGCCGCAGCATTTTACGAGCCACGGCATCCAAGCACCCGAGTCTCCTGTAAGGTCGAGCTGGCGGGCTCCGGTCAGTCTCATTTTATGTATTTTACCGAATAAAAGAACGCCGTCCTATCAAATACAAAAACTGCAAATTACCTTGAGGTAATTACCGGCTTTCCAAGGCCGTACCTTGACATCACCTCGTAACCTACGGGTTAGGGTTCGGGTTCGGTTTAAGGTTCGGGTTGAACGTTAGCGCTGCCGCCCCCCCCGGACCCCCACCCACTACCCCGCGTAGTTCAGCCTATCTATGGCAGAGCATTATGTCACGACTCCGAACCATTTGAGATTTCCTGGGATCAGGTTGTATGCATGGTGGTTTGAAATTCGTTAGTACAGCCTCGTAAGGGTTCCTGTTGCCGAGATGATTGAAGAAGGGACTCTGTCCGAGAGATGGCTGGAGTTGGGACCTCTCTCGAGATGGCTGAAAGCCTATATATTTTTTATCCGCCGCTGGCCAAGATCCGTCCATATTAGGTGTGTGTGTGTTTTCCAGGTACTCAACCAGCCCGTCCGACGAGTTTGCGCAGCCGACGCACATGATCCCCCTGCCGGGCCGGTTGCCTGCGACAACTGTAAATTACTACCAGGTATCTAATTCAAGTCAACCGCAATCCCGTCTTTCTTAGATTAACGTTCCACAGGTGGAAGACTTCTCTGGCGTTGTGGGAGCGTTTGCTCCTCCTCCATACTCCATGCGAGAGAAATGCGCCGAAAAACAATCGGCGACGGCATTTAACTAAGTGTGCCCGTCTCAACCATTTGAGAAGTACACGCACGAGTGTGTAGAGGTGTCACGAAAACGCATCGTGGCGCCCGCGGCACCACCACAAAAATTTAGATCCTTCTTCTGCAGTGACTGAATATTCCACGATAGCCCCCCCCCCCCGAAACCAGATATTTTCTTTAACGAACGTTTCATGGCTGCCCGCGACACAAAGGAAGGATGCTTTTGATGAAAAAAAAAAAACATCCATACATTTTCTTGTGTGCACAAAGGTCTTATCTATCGATCGGTGACGTCGGGGAGGGTGTGGAGGGACACCGTATTTCAGGAGATACGACTCGGAGCTGGTTTCGAAACCGGCGATTTCGAAACGTTGGGGGGGGGGGTACCGCAGAACGATGCACCAGTACACTCTCGCTTGTAAGCGCCTTCCGTCTTTTTTTGTCTTTTCGCGAAGGCCGGGACGAACGCTCTCGCTTGTAAGCGCCTTCCGTCTTTTTTTGTCTTCTCGCGAAGGCCGGGACGAACGCTCTCGCTTGTAAGCGCCTTCCGTCTTTTTTTGTCTTTTCGCGAAGGCCGGGACGAACGCTCTCGCTTGTAAGCGCCTTCCGTCTTTTTTTTGTCTTTTCGCGAAGGCCGGGACGAACGCGGCAGTGAAGAAGTCACCTTTGGGGCCGTTTATTCGTAGCGTCCCGGTGGTCGCTCGCGCGCGCGACCCCCCCCCCTGTTTCTTTTCCGGTCTGGAGCTTGCGTGAGAGCACTGTCTAGTTTTCTCGCGATATGAATCCGCGCGCAATGGAATGATTGTAGATAGCTACGATGCGCCAAGCAGGTCGCCTAACAGCATTGTGCGCCAGCAAGGTGCACGGAGAAGCCACTCGTGCGAGCGGCTCGAAACCCGGCATAGAAAGAAGGAACCCCTCTCCTGCCGTTATTAGGGGTGATACTTACTGTCAGCAATCATCAGGTCGTTACGTGATAACACTTTTCAAAGTCACCTGGTATACATTACACAAGTTGCTGTTAATAGTACCACCAGGTAGTTTGCAGTCTTGTGGTTGTCGTTTACCGATGCGGTGCTTAGCAAGCCCAAGTCTCAGCAGTAGTATCTTAGATATTATATGATACGTAGCAGCAGTTTACAGGGCTAATCATATCCGATATACCTGGTACATGCAGTACGTACCCGTACACGTTGAGAGGGACAGCCTTCGGTATCTCTCTTGGAAGCGGTAGCAAGATATTTAAGATACGAGTTGTTGCTGAAGCAACACTATAGACTACGTAGGGTCATGATTACATACCCTAAGATACGAGTTGTTTCAACAACAAGGCTGTAGGGTCTCGCCTTGAGGTCTTGTGTTCTTGGGGTCATAGCTTGATTTTTGTTTTGGTTCTTACCAGATTCTGAGGGTATCTTTGTCTTTGTGCTACGAGGCAGCGCATCACGCGCACGCCCCTCACGTGATCACTCCACATCTCCACATCAGATCTCCACGTCTGAGAACCTTGCTCACCATCAGCTTTCATCTGCTGAGCAAAAGCCAGCCAATCAATCAACATATCGGCTTGTGGGGTCGCCGAACTTCATCTTCTCTTGTGCATTTGGAGCTCTTCTCGTACAGGCTCACCCAACCGTGGCCTGCGTTTTACCTCAAGAGCTCTTCTCTTACAGGCTTACCTAACCTTGGCCTGCGTTTGCCTCCTGCCATATAGGCTGTGTTTTCATCGGGTCATCCGAAAGCGAGCCCACGAGCGCGTACACCGGCTAAGAGCCTATACACGCAACGTGCCATCTCATAGATAAGAGGCTTTAATAACCGCAGCCTTGGTCCCGGCCATGAACGACTCCCAACGACAACCCACACACGAGGCGTCCAACAATGACACGAGGCGTCTACGTGCAAGGCTTCGGCAAACAAATCAGGGCGGGTGTCTCGAGTTTTTTTTTGTTTTGTTTTGTTTTGTGCATGTTTCGGTGGAGAACGTGGCTCCGCATTCGCCTGGAGGAATGGATTACACGGCAGTATCGCCGATTAAATTAGCGCGCTCTGCTATTGGTAGCACGCCAACACGACCTATTCTTGACTGAACAAAACAACCACCACGCCCGCACCAATCTTGACAGTAGTTCTCACAGCATTCCCCCTCGCCACAAGGATTATCTCGTGCGGAAATTAATAAAAAAAGAAGCCGTGAAACACATCACCGACGAAACGACCGAGACTCAAACAAAAATAACATGATTTGCGGCGACAATCATCAATGTCATCAATATCAACGCGGCGAGAGCTAAAAACAACAACAACAACCTCAACCGGCGAGCTTCAGCAAATATAGATAATATGTTACGAATGCAATATCTGAGATGGAGGGGGGGAAATCGGCGGAGGATGTGGGGGACGGGGGGGCGTGCTCACTTGTTGCTTGCCTGACGTCATTTGACCGTTGACCACGCATCCTTTTTCGAGGCGAAGCAAGCGTTCCTACTCCTAATAGTAGAGAAACCTCCAACATATGGGCGCTTAAATAACGTTTTTTCCATACTAAACTACGCTGTAAACTCGTTGGGGCTGATCGGTGTTACTTGCGCTGCGGCTACGGCCAATATATTAGTCTGCAGTTTTCAAGAGCTCCTTTCATGTTACATCAGTTGGAGTATCTGATACAGCTATTAACGGAATGCCCGTGCTCCTCCCTTCCAACTCGCGAGACCCTCGAGATTTCAAACCAACTTCCTCACGAAGGGGAAATGTAATGGGGTGCCCTCTCCGTAGAAGGATAGTTTATGGATTCGACGTGAAACTATGTCACGGATGAGGTGAAACCACGTGATATTAGATGTCACGTTCACGTCAAGGCCATCATAGATGTGGGCGACAATTTAGGTGACGATGGTGGGACAAGCAGGACGCCCCTTATCTCACTACCCCCTGCTCAACCTTGCCCTACTCTGTCTTGTCTTGCTAAGTCTGTCCTTTTAGAGTTCAATGTAGAGGAAATAATGCATAATTTTTGAGTCTATCCAGCGAGACGCCAGGAGAGACCAACCAAAGACACCCGAGCCCATGAGGAGCATGCTTCCTGACGCCGCCTAGCCACGCATCCCCCACTCGGAGTACCATCTCAGAAACCTCGTATCACGTAAAAAACTTGCGGATCGCACCTTCTCCGGATTGTGACCTGTATGACCCTCGAAGGCGAAATTGGGGTCCATGCTCGAGAGGTACGCGTCCAGGCGGAGAAACATGCGGTTGTAAAGGTCCACCTGAGGTTCGGCAGTTTCCGAGACAAGAGTGTAATTTTGCCGCGGGGGGTGGTTCAGGGGGGGGCACGGTTGTTGTTGTTGTTGTTGTTGTTGTTGTCGTTGTTGTTGTTGTTTTCACATTGACTCGTCGCCTTATTATGAAGTCCGTGGTCACAGGACAGGCTCCGGTCACACTGGAGTGAAATAATGTCCACGACCAAAAACAATTAAAACAACCAAAAGCGGCACGTGTTGATGTCATGGTGTGTCGCACCAGGACAAGACTCGCCGTGAGGGAGACGCAGGGCGCGGGGGGGGGGCGTTGTGTGGCCGCGGAATAACAAGATTTTTGTGGCCATTCGGTTGTAGTGGTCCCTTTACAGTGCCGGCTAAGTAGTGCAGGTAACCCGCTATAGCTATAGTGCCTGTGAAATCGTTTGGCGCAGATGAACAACTAGTAGTGGCGGTACGCGGAGTAGCGCCGGTTGCCGCCATAATGCCGGTAGTAGTGCCGGTTGCCGCTATAGTGCCGGTATTTCCGGCGAAGTAGTGCCGGTTGCCGCCATAGTACCGATATTTATGGCGAATTAGTGCCGGTGTCCGCTATAGCACCGGTGTTTCCAGCGAAGTAGTGCCGGTTGCCGCTACAGTGCCGGTATTTCCGGCGAAGTAGTGTCGCTTGTCGCTACCTTGTCGGTATTTCCGGCGAAGTAGTGCCAGTTTCCGCTATATTGCCGGTATTTCCTGCGAAGTAGTGCCGGTTTCCGCTACAGTGCCCGTATTTCCTGCGAAACAGTAGTGCCGGTTGCCGCCGTAACGCAGGTATTGCCGGCGAAGTACTAGTGCAAGTGTCCGCTATAGCGCCGGTGTTTCCGGCGGAGAGGTGCGGGTTTCCGTGATAGTGCCGATATTTCTGACTTGACGTCTACCGGCACTACTGCTGGGTTCCTATTGTACTGTATTCCCGCCTCTTTCCTATGTACTGCCGCAGCGATGTTTCAAAGAGCTGTGAAAATCGTGGCATACCGGTGGCAGCGGCATCTCAAAGAGCAATATATGTAGACGGATCGTGGTTTTGTCGGCGACGAATCGTTTTTAACGTTCAGAATGCAGTCTACTGCCGTAAGCGGCACCTTGAAAGATCTGCCAATTCTTGGTCTGACGTCGGTGGCAAACCGTTTTCGCTCTCTTTCAGGTTGCATGTGGCTGTGGAATTAAACGTATCCACTCACTGGAGACTTAAGCGATAACACTTCACAGATACGCTTAAGAGGGAGAGGACCCCGATAAGAAAAAACAAACCGTGTGCGCCGTTGTACAACTAGAGCGGGCCCTCTGATCCAAAAAACCGAGATGTTGATTTCGGCTAGATTTCTTGTCTTAAGAAAAGGGCGAGTCTTACTAAATCTACATAATATATAACAGATGTAGAATTTCTCGCTTCCTCCTGGTAGTTTTTTTAAGGATATACATTTCTTGTAAATAAGGCTCTCTCTCATGAGAGCTGTGGCCGGTAGTGCATGTTCTGTCGGCGACGCCATTTGTTAACGAATTAGTGGGGTATTAGTCCGTTTGGCCACTTGCAAAAGGTTAACCAGTGGCTTACCCAAGCTAAGCCTTAAAACACTCTTTCCCCCCTGAAACGGCGGGATACCAGGTCGGCCGGATATTCGGGCGGACCTGTCAATTATCCAAGCCGTTTCATTTCCTGGGTATACCGGGGAGAGCATTTTTCAAGTTCGACATAGGGAAAGTCTGAAGAAGTTTAGTATGGTGGATGTTGGAATTGAACCCACTACCCAAACAACCCATGGTCCTGTCGACGACGCCATTTGTTAAGGTATTCGTGGGGTATTAATCCGTTTGACCACTCGCAAAAGGTTAACCAATAGCTTGCCCGAACTAAGCCTTATAACACTGTTCGCACGCAACGCTAACTAACGTGTTCAATACCCGACGCGTGCTTTTTTTCACCGGCACTTTTTGCGATACAGAAGTACGAGCACATTTTCGCCAAAAAACTTTTGTAACTGACGACGAGACTCCTCCACCGAAAAGAAAAAAAGAAAACAACGCAAAAGGATACGGTCGGGGGGGGGGGGGGGGGGGGGGTACCGGTATCCCCGTCTTGTGCTCTCATCCCGATGCTGCCCTAGCGCGTTCGTGACCAAGGTTATACCCGTGTCCAACACCTGAAAGTATCCTAGTGAAACTCCAAATGACTTGTGCCCATGTCGGGAGTGCGGTGAAAAAAAGGGGGTTAAGACAGGAACGGTACAAAAAAATGTCTCGTTTTTCGCTGCCGCGTGTGTTGCTCTGCTGCGTTCCACGCAAGAACGTAAACGTAAAAACGTGTGGTGTTGGCAGCACTTCGTGGCAAGAAGTTCAACATACAGCAAGCAGTACACCGGTCCTCTCATAAGAAAAAAAGAGCTTCATGTATGTTTGCAAGAAACTTACCACGCCCTAAAAAATTGAACGGGAAATCAAGAAATTCGACAGCTGTTACGCTGAAGTTGGTGCAAGGATACACCTTTTTGGTAAATAAGAAATCCGAAAACCAACGAAATTCTCGGTTTTTCTTATCAGAGAGCCGGCACTTTTAATAGTGTAAGGTGCTTAAAAAAAAGGCGTGTTAGCGAAGCGTAACGATGTTTTTTTTAGAAATCATGGGTGCACATATCGCGAAATCGCAAAAACCCTTTTTTAAAAGAAATCCACAGCGCACGCGACAGCACTTATTAAGAATTTCGCTAGAGTTGACCATTTGGCAGTTAAGAGTTTCAGGCTCGAGTTTTTCTCGACGAAAAAAAGTAACACGATGGCCTCTAATGTACTGAAAATAGTGTAGCACACACCCTGTCTTGCACAATAATTCCAGCCTGGCCAGAAGAAAAAAAGAAGAGATTCTTAACTGGTGTCGCATACCGTACTCCCAAGAAATGGGATGACCAATCGTGCTGGTGGCTCTGAGCTGCTGAAAACAGAGGCGATAAACAAAAAAAGAACCCTTTCGAGAGAAGTTTGGTGCACTGTTAACAGACAGCAGCGAGAAAACGATCGCTACTCCCGAATATAAAACGCCAACCTTATCATACGAAACCCATCCAAATGATCTCAAACTCGGATAATTTCAGGCCTTTCGAGGCCGTATCTTTACGCTACTACCCTATGGGCAGAGACAGATAGATGCAGGCGACCAAACAGGAAGGAGACAAGACAAGACAAGACAAGACAAGACAACGAAGAGCAAAACACTATTTTTTTTGTGTGTGAAATCTGGAACAAACGTGTACACTCGTACTTGTAACCCAGATGTGTTGGAGGTGTCTCTATCAGGAGTAGAAACGGCGCTCCGTCTCGAAAGGGACGCGTGGTCAACGGCCAAATGACTAAGGCAAAAGCAACCAATGAGCACGCCTCTCTACCCCCGCCGTATCTTTTTGGTGCAGCGCTTACCCTCTTCGCCTTTATGGCAGTTGTCGCCAAGTGCACGCAGTCGTTGTTGCTCGTCATGACAGCTTGCCCAGGGTTGAAAGTCTGAAGGCACGCCCGGTACGCCGCCTGTCCGTCTCGGCGACGTCGGTTGAAAGCAGCCGCGTTTGCAATGGCCACAAGGGCTTTGGGGAAGGAAATTAGCTTGGGAGTGTGGGGGTGCTCTCTGTCATGCTCTCGCGCATGCGTCTGCTGAGCAAGCTTTGTGGTGCTACACAGGACTTTCCCCTCCATCGTCGGTGTGACACGTCGCACCGTGAAAAAAAATATACATATACATACATATAGACTACAGGTGTACAAAAAAAGTCATGCCCCCCTGCCCAAAGCATTGTATTTTATGTACAAAACCCGATCCCATCGCCCATGACTTAGAGACTAGGTTAGGGCTTAGGCTGCTGACACCAGTCGGGTTGGAACCTGGTACCAGGTATGTATATCGGTATACTACTAGTGGTATATCAATAGGGGTGAATGACTTATATGCACTCTCCCGGGGGTGCATACGAATATATTGTTTTTGCGCCGCACCACGTATATATATTTGGCGTGTGAACTGAGATATATATTATAAAAAATGAAAATACACTCCAGCTGTGAGATCGAAGATTTCGTCGAAGCTCATCTTTGCAAGCTGTGTGTGATACTCCGATCGCGCGCATTACGAGTATATATTATAAAAATTAAAATACACTCCAGCTGTGAGATCGAAGATTTCGTCGAAACTCATCTTTGGAAGCTGTGTGTGATACTCCGATCGCGCGCATTACGAGTTGTGTGTCCTCATTGAGGATATAGGTCGGCGACTCCCCTTACAACTACAGTGTAGCTATCAGGGTCAACAGCATGATTTTAGTCAGTCTGTGCGCGGAAACTATAAAACCCGTTTCTGAGGGGGACAATATATATATATGCTGCTCGTGCCGTGCAGGGGTGCTACTAGTTCTGTCATTGTATCTCCGTCTAGTTGTTTTGTCGAACAAAATTCGGGCAGCCTAGGTTGGGTTCATGCTCCTTGGACGCGCCACGAACCACACCATGCACCAGGTACACAGGGTAGGGGTCCCTCAGTAGCGCCGGTTGAGAAATGCCGATTGCCGCCGTAGTGCCGGTAAAATCGTGTGGTACGGGTGGGATTAACCTATAGTATATCAGCGTGCGGTTTAGTGCCGGTTTCCGCAATAGTGCTGTTACATTGGGCTGGCACATATCGGCACCACTGATAGGTGCTCTACTGAAACTGTGAAGCAGCCCAGCGCGGGCCGCCAGCCAGTGTTGATCCGTCCATGATATACTCATCGCGGCATTGGCATGGTCAGGTGTACAGAAGGAAACAAAAAAAGTCAGGCATTAGATGATAGGTGATAGATGACTAGACCCTAGACCGACCCTACACCCTAGACCATCGAGTCGAAAATGAAAAACGACCGCGTGCCGAAAGTAGACATTGTGTGTACCGGATACGACCATCGCATGGGAAACAAAAACAACTAGTAGTCTATGGATATACAAGGCGAAAGCAGACCCAGCGTACCAATCAATGCCAAGAAGATAGAAAAAAAAAAACACCCACAAGAAAAAAAAACGCCTGCAACTTTAGTTATTCGCTTCAATCCGAACCCATCGCCGCCGCACGCACTGCAAAACCCGGCGACGGTGGAGGCACGGGCTGCTGACTGACCTACCTCCCACACTTCCCCATCGGAGCTCCATCGGGGCACGGATACCGTAGTGCGGAGCGTATCCCGTGCATTTTCCAAGTAGAGCAAAACCGAAATATCTTCTGGAGGAGGGTCCAGAAGAGGCTGACCCGCCCCCCCTTCCCCGCCGGATCCGTTGTCCTCCTCTTCCTCTTCTGCTTTTTCTTTTCCCCAGGAGGAATACACGTCGGCACCGTTTCCCGTGTGGAAGTACTCGACGGGATCGGTTTTCGCGAAGACTTCGCACGTGGATCTGGTCGTCGCTGTGTCTCCAGCCGCTGTGGTTGCCTCGTCGTACGCTGACACGCCAGTAACGCCCGAGGTGCAGCAGGACAGCTCGGCGTGGGCAAGGTGGGGCCCGAAGCTCTCGTCCGTGCAAACCCGTTCGATGCTCCTAGGTTCGAGGGAATACGTGTCTTCGCTAGATTCCCAATGCCATCCACCTCCACCGTTACCTCCCGTCTTCGCCGCTGCCGCCGCCGCCGTCTGTAGCGGGTGCTCGCTGCAGCGGGGGAGGTAAGCGGGAGCCACCGCCCTCATGACCGTGCCATCTCCCGTTTCTTCGGCATTGAGAGGAAGGCGCAAGGCTGCAACACCGCCAACTAGAAACGCTACCTCGCAGCGCTCCAAAGGAGGCAGCCGTGTCACCACCTCCTCCCGACGGTGCCGGCGAATGTCATCCTCGTGTTCTCCTCCTGCCGGCGGCTGGTCGGCGGTTTGCGTTGCTGGGGCGGACCAAGAGCACCCACCGATCGTGGCGTTTCCGGATTCGTGTTCTTCCAAACGCGTTGTCGTTGTGAGCTCCCTCTCGCAGTTTCCTGCGAGGGACATCACTTGCTCTGGCTCTGCACCTTTGCCGATTGAGGGGCGTCCCAGCCCTTCCGCGAGCCTCGCTCCCAGCGCCGTTCCTAGGGCGTACTGGGCGACGAAAGCCACGGCGCTTCCACTGATACGCCCTCCGTGTTTTGGTTGCAGCATGTGCAAAGAAGGCGTCTCTCTGTAGGAGTGGAAGGTGGAGAGGAGCTTCTCGATGTTCTCGGCAGAAGGTAAAAAGCGTTTTTTTCCAGGGGCCAGGGTGCTGGAAGAGGGGGCCGTACGGGCGGCATCGGCGTTCCGCGCGAGGGTTTCGAGGGCCGGCAAGAGGTGGCTTTTGCCTCGCTCGGAGGCCAGCGTCGTGTAAAGGTTTCGGCACTCGTGAGGCGCCACGCGAGCGGCAAAGTCGGGCTCAAGGCAACGCGCCATCGCTTGCACCCATGGCGTTTCGTCGATGGCGGCTCTGTGCAACAAACAGCACACGCAAGAAAAAAAACAACAGCTCGGTTCGCTTTTTTGCAAAACTAAGGGAGTCACATTGAAATATTTCGGAGCATGTCCTGAAAAAGAGGAAGATATATATAGTCTGCACAAAACGTGCGGCCGAAGCATTGTGCAGCTGGCAAAGATGATAAATCGATCACTGAATTGGTCGAACTCACAGTTGACGTGGTTGAACTAATTTTACCACAAAAAAAAAAGTGCATTGTAGATCAAGGGGTTGCGTCGAAACTCATGTTTGCGAGCTGTGTGCGTGATGCTCCGATCGCGCGTGATACGGGGTGTGTATTTTCCGCGCGAATGATGTTGGCCGGCTTGCGACAGCGAAAACCGAGAACAAATCGGTTTCGATTATTTTCTTCGTCGGCATTAGTTTTGGTTGTCGTTCACACTCAACGTGACGTCAATGGCATACAGTGTGATGCGAGTGTGACATCATGCGGGGGGTGTCAACGGGTGCTTCGGTTCATGCAAATGCGGCGCGCTTGGTAGCTTTATTACTGTGCAACGCTTTCCATTAATTGTAGCACGCAGCCTGATGATGACGCAGCTAAAACGATGGGCATAACACGGCGGCAATACTCTTCGTAGAGTCGCACTGGATGCCAGAGACGTAGAGCTCAAATACACCGTCTAGGTTTGTCAACACCGCTGTTTATATCACACAGAAAGCAGCGTATCCGGTCGCCCCGGTGGCGTATCAGGTTATCCTCGAGCCTGGTATAGGTCAGTTTCGTGAGTTCGAGCCCCGCCGAGTGCATACTCGTATAAATTCGTTGGGACTTTTTCTTGTGGACAAATTGACTTGCGGAAAGCGCGAGAGCGTGAGTTAGCAACATTCGATGTACAATCGACGAGCAGTGGGATTGCTGAACGCTATGCGCGATAAAAATTGAAGGCAAGAACCGGGAAGAAGGGATGACACCTGTGACCACGGCTTGTCCAGAAGCTGGAAAGTGAAAGTGTGCTGAAAAAAAAAAAAAAAAAAAAAATCCCATCAGCGAAAACGTGAGCCATCCCACGGTACAATAGGGGAGGGTGCAGCATCAGAAAGTCCCTGTGAGCTCCTCACATGAGGAACTCGATATCTCACCCGCTACTACATGACTTCGAAGGCATTCGTTCGCACGAACAACCCGACCAAAATCTTCTATGCCTTATTAGTCGCCCTAGACTACAACACGTGTAAACACTCGTGAAAAAAATACTCCACTGACCGGTAGTTTCTCACGGGAGGTGTGGAGCTCAATCGGACAGAGACTTTTTTTTTTTTTTTTCATCCTCCGTCCGGCGGATGGGGTAAAATAAAGCTTGAGCTCACCACACTTCCACGTATTTTCATACGCGTCGTCCGAAGGGTGCGCCAGCTAGCGTTGGGCTGCGAAAGCAGCTGAGTTAAATCGACACACGACGCGTATGAAAATACGTGGAAGTAAGTGTGGTGAGAACTAAAGCTTTATTTTTTTCCCCATCCGCCGGAGGATAAGAAAAAAAAAAAAAAAAAAAGCGTCGTGTGTCGATTTAACTCAGTTGCTTTCGCAACCCAACGCTAGCTGGCGCACCCTTTGGATCTTACTGTAGTAGTGATAGCGTGAGCTGACCCTATCAGTGGTCCTCGTTACAACCCCGGCAGCGCAAGCTATAGTTGTATACGGATGCGTGTGTATGTAGACAGGGACGTTTTGGCGCGATCATACAACTGCATCCCCTAACCCGTGGGATGAGTCATCACGTGGAAACAATGTAAACACACTCGTGGGTTGGAGTTGGGGTTGTGGCCTAGTTAGGGCTACGTTTTAGAGCTGGGGTTGGTGTTTATAAGGCTTAGTTTGGGTAAGCTATTGGTTAACCTCTTGCAAGTGGTCAAACGGACTACTACCCCACTAATACCTTAACAAATGGCGTCGTCGGCAGGACCATGGGTCTTTTGGGTCGTGGGTTTAAATCCCACACCATCCACAATAATGATAAAACTTTTTCCAGACATTCCCCCATGTCGAACACGAAAAATACTCTCCCTGGTGGTATCCCCAGGAGATGAAATCTCTTGGATATTGATGGGTCCGCGGCCCGTATATCCGGCCGATCTTGCTATCCCGCCGTTTCAGGGGGGGAGAGTGTTATAAGGCTCAGTTTGGGTAAGCCATCGGTTAACCTTTTGCAAGTGGTCAAACGGACTAGTATTGACCCGAAATTCGTCGAACTCACGTCTGATGTTTTTTTTTAAATACCAACACCAACCATTATAGTGGAGAAAAACAAAATATGTATATATAGACTATATATATTACTTCGAAGTATAAAAATTAAAATACACTCCACCTGTGGGATCGAATATTTCGTCGAAACTCATCATTTTGCAAGCTGTGTGTGATACTCCCACCGCGCGTATTACGGGTTGTGTGTCCTCATCAAGGATATAGGTCGGCGACTGCCCTTGCAACTACAGCAGTGTAGCTATCAGGGTCAACAGGGTGATGTTAGGCGGTCTGTGCGCGGAAACTATAAAACCCGTTTCTGAGGGGGACAAAATCTGACAGCTGTGGAAGGAAATGCATCATCAGTTCATCAAGTGAATCCTGCATGTCGAATAACCGGTGAGGGGGGGCGGGAGGGGGATTGGGGGGGGGGGGACACGTGGGGCAGCTCAATTTGTGCGTAGAAACTATAAATCCTTCTTGTGGGGGAGGGGTGGGGAAATGTGTGTGTGTGGGCGGGGGGGGCTTTAGGTCGCATAGCTGTATGTAGGAGTTTGCTATACGCCTGGTGCTAGGTCTAGGCAATGGTGCGGGTGGTGGCGAAGGAGGTGGCGTTGGGGGCGGGGGGGGGTGGGAATTTCAGCAACGGCATGGACGGCTCTAAAAAGATAATGAGGTGATATCCAGGGCGTGGAAGTGTTTATTGCTCTGGCGGATTAGCGATATTAGGTGAGGCGTTTGAGCAAGAGAGAGCGAGGAAAAGAAAAAAAAGGAGGGGGGGTGGGGGGGGAAGGGGGAGGATTTTCAAGAGGTTTAGGTCACATGTAAAATACACTCCAGATATGAGATCAAGGATTTGGTCGAAACACATCTTGGCAACATTGTGTGTGATACTCCGATCGCGCGTATTAATCATATATAGTCTATATGTAGGGGGGTGCTATACGCGCGGTCTAGGCGATCGTGCGGGTGTGGAGAAGGAGGGGGGGTTGGAGGGGGGGAGGGGGGATGAATGAAAGCTACGTCATGGATGGCTAGAAAGATAATGACGTGATATCAATTGCGTAGAAGTGTTTATTACTCTGGCCGATTTCGATTGTTAGTGGGGCGTTTGAACGAACTGGGCGGGGAACAAAAGGGGGGGGGGGGAGATGAGTTGGAGCTACGGCATGGATGGCTATAAGGATAATGAGATGATATATATATATACTCCATATATATTTTAAAGAAAAGAATAGGACCCCGCCCATCAAGAAAAAACTCACCCACATACATAGTATATTACAAGTACCAACAACGCAGCTTGCACAAATATGAGTAATTGACCCGAAATTCGTCGAACTCACGGCTGACGACGTCCTTGAAATATTTTCATTAAATACCCCACTAATGGCGGTTAGAGTTAGTTTAGAGTTTTGGTTCGGAGTCGTCCCACGGTGGTAGCGGTTACACTTTTGGGGGTCCAAACGTTTTTTTCCGGCCTTCTGTTCAAGTGGGGAACCATCGGCTAGTACGACAACTTTACGAGCGTACCGGTGGTACACATGTTTTTTTTTTAGCTCCTGCGTGCGCATAGAAATGTTGGGTGGGGGGTTGCGCGAACGAAAACGCCTTCCCAGGTCATGTTTCGGGGTGCGGGGTGTTAAACTCCGCGCGTTAGGAGCTGTTAGGAGAAAATTCTTAGAATCTGCTGACACATGGTTCGGGCGGTTATCTGCCCCTTTCACGAACGAGTCCCGAGGCAACAACTAGGCTTGTTCGAGGATCATCGGATACATAGCTCTGAAAATATTCAGTAGATGTGCCCGCCGTTTGCTGTGTGTGCGCGTGTGTTGCTTGTAACGTATCGCAGGCACCTTCCTTCCTCGTTGATGTGTGTTTGTGGTGTCACACGTTTGTTGTCTACGGCCGCAGTAGCAATAAACAGTCCGCACTCGAGTAGTTCAGTACTCTACGGAACTTCCCATTATTATATAGATCTACGATCCAGACTGGGTCTAGCTAGACCATTACACCTGGTTCTTAACCATTATACCTGGTACTAGACTACATAGGTGCAGACGATGTTTTGGCGCGTAAGACAATCCGTATTCAAGAACCCAGGGACAGAATGTATAATGAAAAAATGCGTAACATCAGCGCTGCTGACGCAAATTCAACTAACTAGGGGGTTCATGATTTGATTGCCCGATCGCGCGCAATGAAAACACCACTAGATCTTTGTGGTACAAAGGTATAGCCAGAGTACCAGTGCCAATCAGGACCAGCCATTTCAGGTCTTGAGGCCCCAGGTGCTGGCAGGTACTCAGTCGTTTTCAGCTTCAAGCACCCCAGGGACTGGGAAGTACTCAAGTCGTTTTCAGCTTCAAGTACTCCAGGTATTGGTAGGTACTCAACCATTTTCAGCTTTTGACGCGTACTCGAGGTACTGGCAAGCACTCAGCCATCTTCAGGTTCAAGTACTTTATGGACTCGCTGGTACTCAGTCATTTTCAGTTTTAAATACTCCCGGAACAGGCAAGTACTCAGTCATTCTCGGCTTTACGACCTCGATCGAGGTACTGGCAGGTAAAGAGTCATTTTCAGCTTGCAAGTACACCAGCGGTACTAGCAGGTACTCAAATTAAGTCATTTTCAGCTAGAAGTACTCCAGGCACCGCCGGCAGGTGTACTTAAGTCATTTTCAGCTTCAAGTATGCCAGCTACTGGCAAGTACTCAGTCGTTTTCAGCTTGAACTACCTCAGGTACTCGAAGGTACTCAGTCCTTTTCAGTTTGAAATACTCCTGATATGTACGCAGTTATGTTCAGCTTGAAGTACTCCAGGAACTGGCAGGTGCTCAGTCCTTTTCAGCTTGAAGTACTCCAGGTACTGGCAGGTACTCAAAAGTCATATTCAGCTTCAAGTAAATCCAGAGGCACTGGCAGATACTCAGTCATTTTCAGCTTGGGGCACTTCAGGTACTACTGGCAGGTACTCAGTCATAGGAAGATTTTTGTGTACTCGAGGTGTTGGCAGGTACTCAAGTCATTTTCAGCTTCGGGTACGCCAGGTACTGGGAGTTTCTCAGTTATTTTTAGCTTGAATTACTCCATCCAGATACTGGCAAGTACTCAAAGTCATTTTCAGCTTGTTTGAGGTACTCAGGACTTGGCAGGCACTCATTCATTTTTAGCTTGAAGTACTCTGCTAGGAGGTACTGGCGGGTACTCAAGTCATTTTCAACTTCGGGTACGCCAGGTACTGGCAGGTACTTGCTTTTGGTACTGTACTCCCATCCAGACACTTTTTCTGTTTTTTTTCATCCGAAACAACTTGTACTGGCGAGTCATTGTGACAGAGTACCAATGCTGTGGTGGTTGGGGCTGGGCACTGGCTCTCAGTATGTACTGGCAGTAGTAATCTATGTACTGGCAGCAGTAATCTACTGGCAGTATTAATTTACTGATTGACCCGGCCAGTACATTCGTCAGTAGTTTATATTTGACGCACGTCCACTAGACACGCCATATTATAGTACGGAAACCCACCCAATGCTGGCGAATGAGTTACAGAGTACCTGGTACTTCAGAAATTCTCCGACCCCCCCCTTCCCTCCCCTCCTCCCCTCTCTTCCCCCCTTTCTGGGTGCTGTTCTCCTCTTTTTTACAGACTTTCGTGTATTGTTGTTGTTGCAGATATCTGATACCAGGTGTTGTTATAAGGCTTAGTTTGGGTAAGCTATATTGGTTAACCTTTTGCAAGTGGTCAAACGGACTAATACCTTAACAAATGGCGTCGTCGACAGACCATGGGTCTTTTGGGTCGTGGGTTCAAATCCCACATCCACCAATAATAAACTTTTTCAGACTTTCCCCATGTCGAACTTGAAAAATACTCTCCCCGCGGTATACCCAGGAAATGAAACGGCTTGGATAGTTGACAGGTCCGCCTGTATATCGGGCCGACCTGGTATCCCGCCGTTTCAGGGGGGGAGAGTGTTATAAGGCTTAGTTTGGGTAAGCTACTGGTTATTAACCTTTTGCAAGTGGTCAAACGGACTAATACCCCACTGATACCGTATATGGCACGGAGTTGTGGTGTATCCTTTAGCTGCACGTCTATAATGCCATGTTGCCTTTTTGTCAACTCTGTTTTCTTTCCTTCATTCTTTGTTGTTCACTCGCAACTTTTTGGGGGATTTTTGTTTGTGTTCGCTGAAAGATCTCCGCCCCCCCCCCCCCCCCCGGATGTTGCTACTCTTCACGCGTTCCTTCCTCTCGCGCCTGTTTCCTGCTTGTTGTACGCTAAAATATCTCCACCACCCCTACCTATTATAGTATAGGAGCGATGGTGGAGTAACGGTACATATTAAGCGTTAAATGTGATGCGATACGTCAGAACGAACTATGCTATAATAATGCACTTACTTGCGCGAACACCAGCAACATAATAATAAATAAAGTCAAATCATCGCCACAAGTTGCATGCACATATATATCTCTTGTCTTTTGGATTTTTTCTGTGTAGATGACCGCAACCACCGCCGGCCAATACAGTTTTGAGCCCCGATTGTGATGAGAAATGAAGCAAAAATGCGTGTTTTTGGGGCCTCCGGCGGCGCCTCCAGCGGGGCCCCCTCACGAGCCGGGGGGGGGGGGCTATTTGCCGAGCGTAGCTCGGCCAGTATACTGCTGCATTCCAGCACACTGATTGTTTTTTGCCACAGTAGTATAATCGATACTGACTGAGTCAGCCAGTGCCCAGCCCTACCTAGTGGTGGTGGGTACTCTGATGACATTTGCAGTATTAAATTAATAGTATGGTGGTGTCTCTATGTCACACATATGTCATAGACTATATAATGTACACCGCCGATATGTGGTACATATGTCATGCACGAGGCGGGAACAAGGGCGCCATAGCGGCAACCGGCGCTGCTACTCCCGATACTGCCACTCTACTGGATATCCCCATCCGTGCCAAGCGATATCACAGGCGCTTACGAGTCAGCGGGCAGCCGGCACTACTTAACAACCGCCGCTATTGAGGGACGACTATTATTAGTATTAGTATTATACTACCGTTAGTTGTGCAGTAGGCAACTCGCCAGATTTTACATGATCTATTATTAGAAGACTAATAGTAATTGAATTTTTCTCTTTTCAAATAGACTAGGCTAGACTATTAGTCTATTAGTCTATACCTACCTGCCACGTACGGTCCGCGTTGGCGATAATAGAGTAACCTAGTCCCTACCAAACGAACTTAAAGGTCGTGGGTTCAAATCTCACCGAGTACATACTCGCGTGCTCGTAGAGACTGCTGTTAAGATACGGCCCACCTATAACTTTACACTGCCACCCAAACCACCTACGTAGAGGGAACGCATTTGACGAGCGGAAAGCGCGTGAGATTGCTAGCTTGAAAAAAAATAAGATGCGAATCTGGATAATAAACATAAAATAAGCTGAAAAGTGGTAAAAATGAGAATGCTGAAGAACCCTACGCGCAATAAAAACGAAGGCACGTGCAGGGGCAAGAAGGGAGAAGAAATACCTGTGTGACCACGGCTTTTGTCCAAAAGAAGGTCGCTGAGGGCAAAATCTTACTATTTTTAACACGAGTTGATTGAGCTGGGGAGAGGGAAAGTGATCACAAAAAAATGTAAATTTTTCAACTTGATACACAAGGTATGCCTCAACCAGCCTCACCTGGTAATAATTCGATCACCCCCCACAGTAACAACAACACTAGCGTTCACCAGCTCAGACCCTTGGAAAGCTTCTTCCACCACCTCGATGCAACCGCGCTCGTCTTGGCTACGGGTGCCGCTGCTCGGTATGGGAGTGTCTCCCGTTGACAAGCAGAGCACGCTCGGCAGCCATGCTTTAAGATTTACCCGCCACAAGATGCTGCGAAGGTCCGCGGCACTCTCTGGAATAGAGGCGGCGTTGATGTCGTTCTGCCATAACAAAAAAATTAGGGTTGTTCAAGAACGGACGGGGAGCTTGAAGGTCGAGGTACTATTATACTACAGTATACTACTGCTGATGAAAATGTGGTAAATAGAACTTTCTACAATACACATATCGCGCCCCGAGGTTCGCCATGCATGGCTGTTGGATGTGCCATGGACTCACACGAGATGCGGAGAGAGGGCGTAGTAGGCGTTAGATGTCAAGGGGTCGTGCAGCTTGGGAGTATGAGACTCGAGGAGTTTGTGTTACCTGTCTGTGTGAGACGGATTGCCTGCATCTCCTCCTACAAAAATTTACCAGAAGAAATAAATGTAGCTTATGTACCAATACAATGGCTATCATAGCCTTGAGCGACGTCAATCAATACCTGGAGGCACACAGCCGCCGAGAACGTGGATGCAACCAGCCAGCACGCGTACCCATCGTCCCGGACCCTTTTCAAGAGCTCGAGTCGGCCCTCCTGCGTCTCAGCTCCATCGAAGTTAAGGATGATCCTTTTGGATTTGGGGACGGTAGAAGCAGGTGGACTGACGGCGGTGCCGCCGTTGCACGCTGCCAGACAAGCCAGCAACAAGAAGACCTCATGGGGGCGCCGACGCCAAACGAATGCACCGCTGCACGGCAGGCATCGCGGTGCCCCCGTCATATCTGCCCAAGGAAGGTTGGGAGGATTGGTTGGTAATTGCACGACCAACACCCCTACTGGTTAGAACACATAGCACCCAAACCTTCGCCTTGCTGTTGGATGGGCATCAGAAGATCAGGTAAAAAAACAGAAAATGCATAACAGCAGCATCGAGCAGCATGCCCCAGCCCAAGGTTGCATACTCTAGCCAAGATGTTTTGGGATGAGGCCCGTCTCAAAATCAAACGAATCAAACAAATCCCAACAGCCCAGATATCATGACGGGAAAACATTTGAGCCAATGACGTAATCACAAAGTATTTGGAGGGTATGATTCCATCATTTTGATTTAATTTTCGGTCTGGCGAAAACAAACAAAAAGTTGGAAGACTGGGCAGACAGGGGCTGGAACCCAAACCCTCGACCTAAACCACAGCCCGACAGGGACCTCCGAACCAATACCACCTCCGTGATTCCTGGCTAATCTCACAGGGAAGACGCTCGCCCATCTATCACGCCCGGCCAAGAACGAAAAGAGCGTGCCCCGGGAGAGGTTGCTGGCCGTGGAAAACGCAAGGAGTGTGCACCCTTGGGCTGCTTTACTTTGTCTCCGATACCGAAAAATCTCGTGGGGTCAGACAGAGAGGGCAAAGTGGTCTAGTACCGACTATAGCCGCCTCAGGCAGGCTGCAAAATTCATTAGGCGACCATGTCTAAGATGTTCGAGTGTCTCGGGGACTGCGCTGACTTTGACCTGGTAAATGGCTGTGTGAGCGCCGACCACGCCGAACCGCAGCAAAGCCAGCAGGGTGCGTCGGCCTCTGCGGCGTCGGCGGGTGAGGCGGCGGCGGCAACGCCGGGTCGGGAAGGAGAAGGAGGAGGAGATTATGACGGAGAGCAGTACGACGAGGAGGAAGACGGATCGCAGTACTCAACAGATGTGAGTAGAGGTGTTGGTGTTGGTGTTTGCGGCGGCGCGGCGTAGGCGGATAGAACACTAGCTGGTGTTTAGATCCGACCTCTAGACTGGCATGCGACGGTGCACGTTGCTGGTCGGCGCTGAAGGTTGGCGAGGGGCAGCTAGCTATTTTATCGCGACGGGCATCCATCGAAAGCGCTTTGCTGCCCATCTGGCATCTCATGATGTTTTTTTTTTTCAAACCAAGAAATGTCCCGGGGGTGCCATCCAAAAGTCACTGGCTTTCAGTAAGCACGTCGCCAAAATTACTGCATTTGTATGATTTTGTTGTACCGGACGGAGCCGAAGCCAGAAACGTTTTTCGCGTTATTTTTTTTTATCTAGAAAATAGAGTGCACTGGATTTTTGCCCCCCCCAATTTCCTCCAGTTTTTGTCTGCTGTTGGTCATTTTTTCGTTTTTCTCCTTTTTTGCCTCCGGGTTAGCTTTTTCTGCACGTTGGGTGGTGTACCTCTGGTATCACGTATGCATGAGGACGTCCAGCAAAGTGCGTGAGCAAACAGGAAAGGTCCTCGGGGACGAAATGAGCAGCTGGAAATAAGCCCTTTGTAGACGATTTCTCTAAGCTTTTCTATCCTCATCCTCGTGGCAGAAGGATACGCACGGCCTCCCCTCCCATCCTCCCGTCCTTTTTGGGAGAACGAGGGACGGGCCCAGAGGCTCGGTGTTCAGTTTTTCTGTTTTTTTTCCCTTTCCAAGTCTTGCCGTGGAAGTCGAGCGGCCGCCAAAAGCGTCACCTTTTGGGTCGTGTCATACTGAACTCAAGTTTATTTTTTGATTGTTTGGTTTGTGATGTTACTTCGAAGTGATTTATTTCCCGTCCTGATTGTTTTCGCGCATTATCGTACCAACTGATCACGTACTAAATCCAAGTAGTTTGTCCCGAAACCAAACGTTAGGTGGAGGCTAAATACGGGGTGGGGTACTTGCTTTTATCGCTTTGTCGCCATACGGGGGGGTATCAAATCATACGTAGCCCACCACCAGGTACTACTCAGCTGCGCTGTGCAAGCGATTATACTGCTGCTTAGTTACTGCTGCCGCTGCTGCTGCTGCTGGTGCTACTGCTGCTGCTGCTGCTGCTGCTGCTGCCCCAAAAGTCGTGCAGCCGACGTTGGCTGTCGTGACGGCATCGACTGTTAGCTATATCCCACCCACTATTCGGCCAACCTTCCCAAGGAGGGAGGGCAGGATAGCAGGACGGAGGGCCTCGACTCTTTGGCGGCTTTGCTGCTTCCTGCTGCTGCTGCTGCTGCTGCTGCTGCTGCTGCTGCTGCACCTTCGGTATATACTTCGCCGTGTGATCGCTACTCAGCTGTATTTGACCCATGAAATTAATTGTCATTCATCATCTCGTTCTGCCGCTGGTTGTTTGTTGTTTGACGTTTGGCTATTTGCTTCCATCAGTGTTTTTTTTTTATTTGGCATGTTCTGCGTGGTCGGTGTTTAAAAAAAGTAGAAATATAGCAACGGCTGGCCGGGCGTGGGGCTGGTCTACGTAGGTCTGCCCTTTTCGTTTTCGTTTTCCTTTTACGTTTTTTCGTAGCGCCCCTTGTGAATAGTCAAATCCCAATGCCGCGTTCCACGAATTATTTACCTCACTCACGGGTTTTACACGAGGCGTAGAAGCGTAGAGTACCGGTATTAACGCGGCTAGTCCCCCCCCCCAGATGTATATTTGTAGAAGCAAAGGGAAGGAAGGATGTTTGTGGTTACCAAGCGGCGCCCGCTATGATAGCTCGCAAATCCCGTCTGGATATATACCATCCATGGCTGCGCGTTGCTTTTCTGTGTTGAATACCAACGCAACATACCTCTCGTGTATTTTCACGGAAGTCATTGTCCACCTTGTTCCCCCTTTCATATTTATGGAAGACTCGTAATGAGCGCCCCCCAAAAATGATGGAGGCGTCTCTGTTCGGAGCATGGACGACGCTCCGTCTCGAAAGGGAAGCGTAGTCAATGGTCGAATGACTCAAGAGGAAAGCAGCAAATAAATACCCCACCCCTTTTCCCTTCGTGTTTAGCTTTGCGCCCCCCCCCGCCCCCCCCTCCGCTTCAAACGTTGGCGGTGTCTGTATGAGGAGTAGGAACAGTGCTCCGTCTCGAAAGAAATGCGTTGTCAATGTCAAATAATGACGGTAAGGCAAGCGACAATTGAGTACGCCCCCCCCCTCCCGCCCCCTGTTTTTTTCCCTTTAAGTTCAGTTTTTCGTCCCCCCCCCCCCCCCCCCAGACCCTCCCCTGCAGATTTTTCGTTTTTTTCCGCTGTGATTCCTGAGCGAGATGTTACCATGATTCACTCGAACGCAAACGAGTACCAGGTACCGCACAAAACCATCGAACGTGTCAGCAGTCAGCAGCAGCCAGCAGACATGCATCCACTCTGCAGTCTGTGTTGCAGACCTTGGTCGATCGTATTTTTTTTTGAATTTCTTCGATGGGTCGTCGAAATATTTGTGATGAACTGTGAGTCGGGTGTTGGAGTTTCGATCTGTGGGTCTGGCCGTGTGTGGTGTATCGATGATACACGCATTCGGCATCCTGTCGACTACAAACCTGCTGCCGCGGAACTGCTGCCTAGTGCTGCGTACCCTGCTGATTCCTGCAAAGTTCGACCTAAATCTACAAAAATACGTATTTATCAGAGTACGGAGTATACAACGCAGCAACAGGCAAAATGCAAAATTATGATTTTTCAAGCAAAGAAAAAATGCGAAATTTAAAGCTGAGAGCAGAAAAACAGGAGGATGGTTGCAAGTTGCACAAACCATATATGGACCAGACCTTGCACAGGTGGCAGCATGGGCCACACGCAGGCAGCACGATGTTCTATTCGTAGTGCTGAATCGGAACGGCACTGCAAGGGCCTGTCGCTTGCCACTTGATTTACCAGACCTTGCACAGGTGGCAGCATGGGCCACACGCAGGCAGCACGTCTTCTATTCGCAGTGCTGAATCGGAACGGCACTGCAAGGGCCTGTCGCTTGCCGCATGATTTATCGGAACGGCACTGCAAGGGACTGTTGCTAGCTGCATGGTGCTTCTCTTACCTCGGATCGCTCACCCCAGGCCATGGCGTGGTCGCTCTTGGTAATATGTTGGTCATGAGTTTGCGTCCGTTGTTGGTGTTTTCACATTAACTCGCACAATCAAGTCTGTGGTCACACGACGGGCTCCAGTCACTCTGGAGTGGAAGAATACCCCACCGAAAAAGTAAGACAAACCAAACAACGTGGTACGCGTGTACCTGCCAATCATATACTTCGAAGTATACTGAAGCAAGTCGTACATTCCAAAAAAAACTACTCAGTATTTACCTGGTAAGTGAAATCAGAAGTCAGCGTACGTACGTAACATGCCCATGCTGGTACATACCTGGTAGTTACGCGTCAAGACTCCCAGCTGAATCGACTACCAGCACGCCGCATGCCACCCAGGAAACCAAACCAACATAGAAATCCGAGGAGAAAAACCCCGCTGACAATAAGGAAGAAAAACGAGAGAAATATAAAACCAAGCAAGGAAAATATGGAGTACGTAATTAAAGTACCGTACAGTAGTAGATCGCCAGCGTGGGGGGTGTAGCGAGGTAAGACAAGCTACATGGCAGTGCTACGACCAAAAAGAAGCGTGGCGTGTAAATACTGAGTCGGCAGCATTTCACGACTACTTGGTAATCGTTAGACGGCGAAACCGACTCTCTTGATTTGGTCGGTTGTCCGGCTTGAGCTTCATTTCTTTTGTCGATTTTCTTAGTTTTCGCAAAGGGCTGAGCCTAATTTTGTACCTGGTATGTCATGACATTTAGTTTTCAGTTTGGGCCTTACCTGTACCCTATTCCGTCGAAGAATAAAGAACAGAAGGCTCCTGTTGGGAGCCACCACTCATGCCGTTGTCCGCAGCGATTGTCGGAGAATACCCGCACCCGGCATTCGACAGGCCTTCTTGCATGTATGGAAACGGAATAAGCCAGACAGCCGGCGCCTCCGGAAAACGACTGCCTAGCTGTTATTTACGTGCAAATCTACAAGTGTGACGATATACCGGTTTATAGAAGACAGCAGCAACACTATGGTACTCTTTTGCCCGTTCTGAGAACGTGTGGAAAAAATGTGACGACTGCAGCACACGGCGGTTGCACGACGCAACCCGGGCTGTTGAGGTAGGACCCGTAGAAATAAACCCAGTAAGTCGGAGATAGTCGGCACATCTGGAAAACGACTTGGCTATTATTTTAGTCCGACGGGTAACTATTATGGTCGGCGGCGTTCAGTAATACCGACTTGCAAATCTATGAACATATCGATGTACCTGTACCGGTTATAGAAGACGGCAGCCAGCAGCACTATTTCGAAGAAGAAGAAATGTACTTTTTGAGCACGATCGTCTGTTGCGGGGCTTCAAAGGAAAATATCCTAGGGTCGAACACATGAGACGATTTACGGCATCGGCAGTTTTGGGTGCCGAACGCCCATTTTGGATTAGGTCGGTTATCTACTAATCGGTAGAAGAATATCTCCGGTTTTCGGCTGTTCGCAGATTTGTTAGCTGTAAGATAAACCTAAGCCGAAACCGAGAGCTTTTCGGTCGGTGATTCGGTCGGTTGTTTCGCGTAAATGTGCCTGTTGGCGTTCGCACCCCCCGTCGGGGGATTTTTTTTTTCTTCTTGTATCGAGTGCGCGTCAATCGGTACATCGGCACGTCACCATACAACAGTAGTCCACACATTGCAAGACCCATCACGTGAGAAAACGATATTTGTTGCTGTGCGGTTCAGCATGAGTCATTGGCGTACAGCTAACAGGAGAACAGGCGGAGCATGCACCGCGACAAAACACATGTAGCAGGTGGCAGGATGGCGAGCGCAGCCTGCTTCTTGTTCCCACTACAAAATGAACGAGGGCTTTCAAAACCACTCAAGTCTTGAAAGGCGGCCACAGATTGCTTGTCTTCCAGCCTTTGCATGTGGCGGTGGCTGTGCAGCTCGGGCAGCGAGCTTTCTCTTTGCTCGAATGGCGGTGCCACCCGAATTCCTTGTACAGGACACAGACCAAGTGACTGCTCTTGACATAACCATCGTTGACTACGGCTGGGGTCAAGTGACCGGGACGAGTCCCCCCGACGACGACGACTAGCACCCCAGCATCAGAGGGCCCTAATGGCCGTTTATCGCCGCCGATGCCGCCAAAGTTCTCACCATCGGCACTATCATGAGATTGCTGAACGAGTTCGGTGCGGCTGGCCATTGTCCTTTGACGAGGTTCACTGCTCTGCTGTGCTGCTGTTATCTGAGATGCGATGGCTACTGCTGCTGTGCGCTGTAATTGTGTGCTATGTGCTGGTGCTGGTGTGCTGACATTGTAGGGGTTTCCGTACAGATACAGAGGCGTCATTTGGGGGTAGAGGGTAGGGAACGCAGTAACCGATCAGAAATAGCCGAACCGGTAAGGTCCGTTCGGTATTCTTGACCGAATAACCGGTATGGAAATGGCCGGTTTTCGGTTACAAAAGCCGAGTCTCGGTTTCCGGTTAAATAACCGAAGATCGGTCTCGGTGCCCAACACTGAGCATGGGTTGCCCGAAGCAACTCGGCCTGGTGGAATCTATAAACATGTCGAGATGCCGGTTATAGAAGACAGTAGAAGAACCATTTTTTTAGGAAAATGAAACTACACCTCAGCACTACGGGTATTATCCGTTTTGGGACTTGAAAGGGAGAAAGTATCTAAAAAATGTGACGATTTACAGCATCAGCCACTCGAAGCAACTCGGGCTGTTGAGGGGACTCGTGCACATATAATAGCCGAGCTGTACAAGGAGATCTCCGACTTGCATGCATGCACACAAGTTTGTATTTTGTGGTACTGCCGTGCGCTCCGACTAGACGGTTGATATAACCTTACCTGACATTTTTCGGGCCGGTTTACATAGATTGCATGGGCCCCGAAGTTGATGTATCATCTGGATCTACGGCGGGGTACCGGATTTAGGAGCCCCTCGGAACACGCCAGCGTTACGAAGATGTCGCTTGACGGCACTCTTGACTTTTGCCTGGCAGCCGTCAAGGACAAGGACCGCTTCATACTGCGAAAACGAGTATATTTTACCTCTAATGAGGCCTTGACGCGGGACAAAACCAGATCGTCAACCCACATATTTGCAGTGTTATGATACCGCTCTTATTTCGGCGCTGCTCTTATTTCGGCGCCGCTCTTATTTCGGCGCCGCTCGTAATTCCGCGCCGCTCTTATTTCCGTGCCGCTCTTATCTAGGATAGGGCGTCATGAACTCATGAAAGTTTCTTGTTATGCCCGTCACAAAGAGTGACAAACCGATTTGACCGCCTTTTTCTCTAGTTGTGGACGCTCTTAAATCGGGTACCCCACTGTACAGCTGTAGTTTGATTTGCAGGGCGCCAAAGGGGTTGCCCAATCCAAGCCAGTCTAGGCCATGTCCACCGTTGTGTATGATACGCGTACAGGCAGACAGGCCCCAGGAGGCAGCAAGCAGGCAGTGTGGCCGTGCCGCCGCCGCAGTGCCAAATTGGGTGTTTTAATGTTTTTTGCTTTTTATTTTTGTTTCATGTTTATTTCTTTTCGAGCTTTTTCGAGCGAAGTTTCGAGCGGATTTGGAGACGATCTTGGCTTGCCCAATCGCATTTGCTCTCTCAGTCCGTCGTGTCGCTCTTGCTCTTCGTAATTATGTTTGTGTATGAATATCGGGATGGAAGTTGACAATATCCTAGTGAAAAATGGAAATAGACAGTATCCCAAGATTCCGTTGAAAATGCCCCCACCAGATTCAACCCAACGCCTTTCATGCAAATATATGCCTGGTATGTCGATATTGCGCTGCCGGAGTAGTAACGGGGACCGCCGATTGGGACAGCTCACGCTATGGCTATAGTGGGAACCGAAGGAGACGCCAGCCAGCGCTAGATTGCGAATACAATTGAGTTAAATCGACACACGACGTGTATGCAAATACGTGGGTGTGTGGTGAGCTCTTTTTTTCCCCATCCGCCGGAGGATTAAAAAGAAAAAAAAAGTCATGTCGATTGACGGTCTGGTTTTTTGCCCGGTCATGGCACCTCGACCCAAACGCAGGACGGACCAGCGAAACACTTGCTGCAGGACGTGGTTCCGATTGTCGAGGCTGGCCTTTCGACAGCCCCTGTTTTTGCCAGCAAAACGCTGCCAAACGTATTTGTGGAAAACGCCACCGAAACGTTCTGCCGGAAAAACACCACCGAAACGTTTTGTCGAAAAAAACACCACTACTCGTCTAACGTTACACGCTGCGAAGCCGTGCGACCAACCCTGCTGATCTCGAACCCCCCAAAGGGGTGGGGTTAGGGTTATGGTTGGGGCTAGGGTTAGCGTGGTTGGGTTAGTTTGCGCCGACGTGCAAGAGTGACATTAGCCACAGCAGGTATCCTGCAGGAGGTGTTTTGCAGGGCCGACCTGCGAATATGGGGAGCTCGTCAACGCCTATTCAGACTTGATGCATTTCGTTCAGTTACGGGAGTTCCTTGGGGGTTGGCTTTCCGCGAAGAGGCAAGGGCGCCTTCAACGAGTTATACAGGGTTAGGGTTAGAGCAACATTCGATGAACAATCGACGAGCAGTGGGATTGCTGAACCCCATGCGCGATGAAAATTGAAGGCAAGAACCGGGGGGGAGAAGGGACGACACCTGTGACCACGACTTGTCCAGAAGAAACTACTGCTGTAGAAAGTAGAAGTGTGCAAGAAGAAAAAAAAAGGCTTCAGTATAACATACATGACCGTAAAACCACGACTTCTTACCATTTTTTCTTTCCGCCATAGCCCATACCTGGTATCTGGTACATTGCATATATCGCCGTGCATCGACACCTTAGCTTCTGACGCTCCCGCTTTTTTATCATTTTGCCTTTTTTCGAAAGCCAAAAAGAACGTATTTTGATTATCATGAGCGCTGCTGTACTGCTGCATCGAAGCTGATGTGTTTGATCGATTGATTGACTGCGGGTTTCACGTAAAGAGGCGGCGCTAATAACAGGTCGTGCGGATGACTCGCGCCCCCCCAGGCGTATCTTATCATTAGTTGTCTCCCAGGGAGTCAAATATCTCGCATCTCAATGCTCTATAGGAACGGACATGTACTACAGAGCATGTCACATACTGCTTGAACTTGTTGCTCCTGCTGTATGCACTCGCGTGCCAACTGCTTGCTGTCTCGGCGTACTGGGTACTGGTCTGCTGCGTTGGTACTGGTCTGCTGCGTGGGTACTGTTATTGATAGCAGTCTTTATACTGCTGTGATGAATGTGTGTTTTGTAAGATTTTGCTGTACGACGTCACACGAGTACTAACGGGTATGGAGTCTGCGTGGTGCGTGGTGTCGTGCACGTTGTATATATCATATTTTAAAAATTAAAGTACACTCCAGCTGTGAGATCGAATATTTTGTCGAAACTCATCTTTGCAAGCTGTGTGTGATACTCCGATCGCGCGTATTACGGGTTGTGTGTCCTCATTAAGGATATAGGTCGGCGACTCCTCTTGCAACTACAAGCAGTGTAGCTATCAGGGTCAACAGGGTGATGTTAAGCAGTCTGTGCGCGGAAACTATAAAACCCTTTTCTGAGGGGGACAAAATCTGACAGCTGTTGAAGGAAATGCATCAGTTTATTAAGTGAATCCTGTAAGTCGAATATCCGGTATCATATTCTATCATATGGTGTCGACAATTTCGATTTATTGCTATATCAAATAACCGATGTTTCGAACTTACAAATATCGAAACATGAAGCATCGAAATTTCGTCGATATCTAATCTATCGAATGATGGAATTATGGATTCATCGAAACATCGATTTTTCGATGTATCGAATTACTACATATCTCGTATCGAAATCGTTTTGTAGCGATATCCCGGAAAACATTTGCTTCCGCGCAATTTCCCCAGGCAGTCGTTCACTTATAAATCGCTTTTTTTTACTCATGCTTCAAAAGTGTTTTCGAAACGTCGCCGAAAAGCCCAACACATGTCGAAGTAATTCACAGCTGACGTACACGATGTACGAGCATCACCTACACGCCGAGAGGGATATCTTTTATCAGATATCAGTTTAATTTCTTCGTTTATCGGTATCGTTCGAGCTCAATTCTTAGACGTCCATCGCTATTTATTGATGGTCTGTACACATCGTTGCCGTTCTCGTGCGACCCAACATTAGGGCCCAGAGCGTTGTGATTCTTCGTTCTGCGAGTGTAACAGCTGTTGTGTGTTGCCTTCACATCAAGCCGGTCTACTTTGTGTATACCCGACGACATCAGTACGGCCAGTGTCTGTGCTGATTCTTCATCCTAGAGTGGAGACGGAAAAATAAAAAAATACTCCCGTGTTCCATGTGGTTCGCCACTTACAGCAAGTACGTATGATCGACAGCGAGCGCACAGACCGACGCAACGTTCCTGACAAATAACTTGTGATGGAGAACAAAATCTCAGACACTCACTGGGCGCTGGGTGAATATATAAAATGATCGGTTCGTGGGACCCGAGGTATAGCGACTACCCCGGTGCTTGCGACTCTTGGTATTTGATAGCGACCAAAACTCTGATGAGCTCGGTATTATCAGTCGTGTGGTGTTATTTGTAGTGTTATTTCGTGTGTGGTATCATATGAGGCGTAGCCGGGTAAGTGGGGTGATACCCATGTTTCAAAGCATGTTGCTGCGCGTGCATCGCTGTCCTCTTATTAATAGAACTTGTGATGGAGAATCATCTTCGACACTCACTGGGCGCTGGGTTCATATATGGAATGGATGCTTTTGGGGACCCATGGTATAGCGACAACGCCGGTGACCACCCTTGGTATTAAATAGCGACCAAAACCCTGATGAGTTCGGTGTTATTTGTGTGTTTGCGTTGAAGGAATTCAATCTAAAATTTCAAGCAAATAATCCCGCCGAGCGAACTTTGAAGGAAAGTGCCTAAAACGGCATGGAAATTCCAATTTGAGTGAACGATTGAAAGTAAACTTCCATCAATAACGACCAGATCATACGATTGGCCTACCAACACCGGGCACACCGGCACAACAATCAGAGGGCACGAGCGCACAACCCACACGGCAGCACACAGCACTAATCGCCGTGCGCTGTGCTTGGCAGCGTTAGACACAACCCAACATTGATGCGGAGGCACCAAAGAGTAGCTGGGGAAGCATGGCACGTACGCGCAACCTCAGGGGTAGGTGCTAGTGAGCCAGCGCTCCCGCGCTCTCTACGATGTGACCTCGGTCTCTGCTCCTGCGTGATATCGTATTCGGTGCTGATTTTGTCAACCACCGTCGCTATCCCACAACGCTGTCGCCGAAGCTTCCACCGCCACCGCCACCCACGCCGCACGGCCGCCGCCGCCGCTACTGCTGCTGCTGCTGCTGCTGCTGCTGTGCGGCGGCTGTTGTGCTGCGGCTGCGGTTGGTGTCTTCTGCGTTTGCTTCTAAAAATATTAATAAAAAACTGGCTGTTCTGTTGTTGTGATGATCGTGGTGATCGAGCCAGGCCGAGCTGCTGTGTCGCAACTCATCTGGCGGGGCCATCGCCACCTCCGCCCCCGCTGCTGCTGCTGCTGCTGTTGCGGCTGCGGCTGCGGTGCTGCTACTGCGCTGCTGCTGCTGCTGCTGCTACTGCTGCTACTTTGCTGCTGTTTGTCTGATGGTGTTGTGCTGGGCCTGCCCCTGTCGGTGAGTCCAGGTGCTACCGCACCATGTCTAAATTCAAAAATTGATGTTGCCTCCCCGCTCTCCGCCTGTGATATGGAGGCTGTGTACGCCTTTTCTGCGATTCATTCACCGCAAACACAACCAAAAGCATGCCCGAGTGAATTTGGCCTGTTTCTAGCATGATGAAAGAAGTTTTAGTGAATTATTTTAACGCAAATACTCTATTATACAAATAAAAATACACTCCAGCTGTGAGGTCGAAGATTTTGTCGAAACTCGTCTTTGCAAGCTGTGTGTGATACTCCGATCGCGCATATGGCTGGTTGTGTGTCCTTATTAAGGACATAGGTCGGCGACTCCCCTTGCAACTACAGTGTAGCTATCAGGGTCAACAGGGTGATGTTAGTCAGTCTGTGCGCGGAAACTACAACACCCGTTTTTGAGGGGGACAAAATCTGACAGCTGTGGAAGAAAACGCATCAGTTTTTCAAGTGTATCCTGCAAGTCGTACAACCAGTGAGGAGAGGGCGGAGTGTTCGAAAGGGTGTTTATTTTTTTTTGGGGGGGAAGCGGATTTCCAACAGCTGTAGGTCGCATAGATGTAGGGACTTGCTATACACTTGGTGCTAGGTCTAGGCGATGGTGCGGGTGGTGGGGAAGGAGGAGGCGTTGCCCGGGGGGGGGGGGGGGGGGGGGGGATTGAATTGGAGCTACGGCATGGATGGCTAGAAATATGCTGATGGCTAGAAATATACTGAGTTGATATCAACTGCCTGGTAGTTTTCAAGGGCGTCAACCGTGAGTTCGACGAATTTCGGGTTAATACTCATCTTTGCAAGCTGCGTTGTTGGTTCTTGTGATATACTATGTGGGTGAGTTTTTTCATAATGGGAGGGGTCATATTGTTCTGTTAAAAAGCAAACACATATATATACGAGTAGATACATATTTTATAAAAAAACACTTCAAGGACTCGAGCCGTGAGTTCGACGAATTTCAGGTCAACATTCATATTTTCAAGCTGCATTGTTGGTACTTGTAATATACTATATGGGTGGGTTTTTTATTCGGAGGGGTCCTATTCTTTTGTTCACTATAGTAGTGGTAAGTGTTGGTGTTTTTACTTTAGGTGTGGAATTTTGAGCTAGATCTGACATCGTATCTATTTTATAAAATTATTACGGTAGTATTTATTACTCTGGCATATTTTTATTTTAGGTGGGGCGTTTGACCAAGAGGGAGCGGGGGACAAAGGGGGGGGGGGGGGTGATGTTATAAGTCGTGTGGTGTTATTAATTGCGTTATTTCGTGTGTGGTACGGGCCCGCAGCCGTGTAAGTAGCGTGATGCCCATGCTTCAAAGTATGTTCCTGTTCGCACGTCGTTGTCCTCTCATTGGTAGGTTAGTTTGGGCTTCTGACGCCGGACGAAATTCTGTAGCCCGAGCTGCTTCGAGAGCCCCAAAATCCCCTCCGTATACTATTTAGAAGTAATTTTTCCCCCGAAAGGGTTTCCAGTTGTACAGGCGTTAAGCTGTTGGCAGTGTCGTTTTGGTTTCGTCGCTTTTCCTCCTGTGACCCCCCAAAAGTACAGCGTGATACGAGTACACCTTATTGTGTTTTTTCAACCATCTTACCCCGGTGACGTCATTGGGGGGCAGTCATCGGTATATTTCGTATGGGTTAGGGTTAGGGTGAGAGTTGGTTCCATCCATGGTGACAGACACAACAATGCAGGACACCTCAAGTAGGGCTATGAGTTAGCTGGACTTGATGACCAGTTAAACACGGTAGTTGGGTGATGAAGCCAGCAACTGCACCCCCCATGCCCCCTTCCCCGTTCTCCTGACTGTGATCGCCTCTAGGTAGTTCCTACAGTACCGGTCGATATTTTCCTGGCTTGCACTTGGTTTGCACGTTATTTGGCGGCAACGCCGCGTGCTCTTCCCCCCCCCCCCTCCCCCCTTCCCACTCTCCGTGTCTCGAAAAGGATGCGAGATCGGCTAAGGCGAGCAACACGTGAGTACGCCCCCCGCCCTCACCCCCTCCAATACATGGAAGAAACCTGTTGAGCGCCCAAATGTTGGGGTTGTCTTTGTTCGGAGTAGGAATGGTGCTCCGTCTAGTCAATGGTCATATGACGAAGGCAAGCAACAAATGAGTAAGCCCCCTCCGCCGTCTCCTGGCTACGGTTGCCTTTTGACAGTTTTTACGATTCGATATTTGATATTTGCCTATCCCGCGCTTCGTTACGATGTTTCACGGTGCTTCGACTTCTCGATATATCGAGGTCTCGATACATTGATGTTTTGACGATACGTCTGATTTTTGTCCACAACTTCGGTAGATTGTACCGAAATCTGTTGTCCGGATGCTTTTAATTTATCGACGGCCTCCAAGATCAATTGTTTGCCCAACAAAAGCGTCTGCTGGTCACGTAAAATTGCCCAAACGAGTGTGTTCTGTATTGGTATTTCGACATTTCGTGATATTCCGTGATATTTCGATGTTTCGACATGATATTTCGATATTTCCGTATGATATCTCGATATTTCGACATGATATTTCGACATGTCGATATGATATTTCGCTACAAGTAGTTCGATATGTCGATTTTTCGATGTATGTTTCGGTGTTAATCTCGACACTTGTGATAACTTCGATTTTTCGGTAGTCGATATTTTTTGCGTCGCGTGATCCGCAGGCCATGGATATCCCACCGTCTCCTCGCGGTTGTCGTTTTCCGTTGTTGCCTCAACTCTACAAACAGCAGGACTCTCAACTTTTGGCACCACTCGCTCTCTTGACGTTCTCAGCTCGAGATTTTGGTAGCTTGGTGCCTCGCGTTTGCGCGCGCGCGCCCAGGGTACTGCCGTGTAGTACATGGTGTAACAAGATGCTGGTAGTCAGTTACAGCATCGATTACAATCATTAACGAGGCACCGTGAGAGAACCAGTTTTCGAATGTTTTTTTTGGTATTTCGGTAGGGGTCTCACCCAGTGAGGCGGTGGCGTGTGTCAGAGCAGTACGACCGCCTTATAGAGGGAAGACGCCTTCTTTCCAGGTTTCGAGTGCCATTTCCAGGTCCTGCCAAGCGATTTCGATCGCCCTAGGTCGGACTACCGCCTTGAACCCCTTTGGAGCCCCCAAACCCCTCCCTATACTAAATCCAAGTAACATCGTCCCCCAAAACGGGATTCCAGTCGTAAAGGACCGCCTTATGGCGGGACCCCCGCTGGATAGCAAGCAACAGAATCGACGGTAGTGTCGAGCACTCAGCAGTGTTTATGTTTTTGTTTTGTTTTTTACATCCTAATTGTTTTCCTCGCACTACTCTAGCGCTCCCTTGCAGTTGTAACCCAGATCTAGGGTCACATTGCGAGCCCTCCTGCCCCTCCCCACTACGGTACGTGCCTTCATTTTTTTCGCGAGCATAATGCTGCATTTTCTTCCCTCGTCGACTCGCGTCGAATGATACCTGTCCACGTAGTATAAATCACTTTGACTGCAGGCAGCAGTATCCAACACTCTGCAGCACGCAGCAGGCACTATCAACTATGACCGGCTTTGACAGCAAGCCGCAACGTCGACCCGACTACCCAGCAGTTGTTGTTCTCTCTTCGCCATAACCATGTCTATTAACAGGGCAGGCTAAGTCAGTCGCGAGTGGAAACGTGCGGTATCGAACGTTGGCTGCAAAAGCGAGCAGCGGCATCAAGCAAGCACTCTGTGACAGCCAGCAGCGGCACCGGCCACTCTTGACAGCAACCAGTAGCAGGATCGAAGGCTCTGGCTGCAAACAGCAGTGTTTCGGCCTCTCTGCAGTGTCGAACGTTCACCGCCAAACCAAGCAGCAGTACCAAAACACTTTGCAAGTAGAGGGAGTATCCGACACTCTTGACAGGAAGCAGCAGCATCAACCACGACCACTCAGCAGCTGTAATTCTGGCGTTAACTCATGGCCATAGTAGTGCTCACAGATCAGGCTCCAGTCACCCTCGAGCGGAAGGATACGGTAATACCCCCTTTGAAGCCCCCAAACCCCTCCCTTTACGTACGAATTCCAAATTATTTTGTCCCAACAACCGTGTTTCTAGTTGTAGAGGGGCAAAACGTTGACAGCAATATGAAGCAGCAGTATCCATCAGTCTGTGGCAGCGAGCAGCATCAGTATCGGACACTGCGACGGCAAGCAACAGCAGTATCGACTACTCAGTGTGTGTCACGCTAAACCGTTTTTTGTACCCAACGACATCAGTACCCCCAGTGTGCGTGCTGATTCTTTTCTACCCAACGACTTGAGTACAAAGGACGAAGGCTAGGAGCAAGTGAGTACCCCCCTCCCTCCCCGCCCCGTCTTTTTGACGTGTTTTTGGTGTGTTCGGCTCTTTATATCGAGGTAACGCGTTTGATGTGTGTAACGCCTGCTGCTTTATTAGCGACTTCTCGGCCCGAAACACAAGCCACGGCGCGGGGCACGGTATTTCAGCAGACAGCAGCAGTAGCGAGGGCTGCGAGGGGGGGTAGCGGGTAGCGGGTGAAGAGCGGGTTATCTGCTACTCGCTGCTGCTTCCTGCGGTACGCAAAATGCGGGCCTTGGAATTCAATCGTGAGTACAGCCGTGGTCCCGCGCTAGTGCGGTATGATACCCTTTTGTGCGGGTACCATTTTTTTCGCTGTGAAAGTCTTCACGGTACCCTTTAGTGCGGATACCCAGTCTAGTGCGGTGAAAGACGCTCCCCACGAAGGGTGCAGGCAGCATTATCACACGTACCCTGAACGGGGTCGCGCGTTATTGTGTGGCGAGCCAAAGGCCCTTTTTGCATCCTCCGGCAGATTAAGAAAAATAAAGTTTGTGCTCACTACGCCAGCTCACCACAGCAGTTCCACGTATTTTCATGCATGTCGTGTGTCAATTCAACCCTATTGTATTCGCCATCCAGCGCTAGCTGGCGTACCGCACGAAGGAGGGACCACTCGCTACAGCAGTGAAATTCATTTTGTTTTCGTGAATCGTGATACGAAACGCGCAACACATTGTTGTTGTTGTTGTTGTTGTTGTTGTTGTTGTTCTCACATGAACTCGCATAATCAAGTCCGTGGTCACAGGACAGGCTCCAGTCACTCTGGAGCTGAGGAATACCCCGAGGAGAAACACAAACAAACCAAAGGTGGTACACGCATATATCACAGCTGACGCAATTCATGCCTCCACCAGAAGCATCTAAAAGTGAAATCGGGAGTCAGCCTACGATGTGCCAGGTCCATACTGGTGCATACGTTTCACTACTCGCGCCTGGAAAAACCGACTGTACCGCTTGCCACCCAAGAAAGACTACCACGTATATATTGCGCGTAGTACCTATCACGACGCATACGCACGACAGACGCAAGTCAATTGGAAAAAATAAACTAAGAAAAGAAAACAAGATGAAGGAAAGGAAAGAAAAGACAAGCAAGCGAAAAAACGAAAAAGAAAAGGAAAGGAAATAAAAAAAGAGGCAAGAAAAGCAAGAATAGACAAGACAAGAAGAGGAAGCAAGGAAAGGAAAAGAGGAAAAAATGTCATACTAGCAGACCCTAGGAACTGACTAAAGACGGCATTGGGCTCATAGAGGGTATCAAGTGCATCATCAATGGCACTGGGGAGAGAACGCAACATGGCAAAGAAGTCAGGGCGGTCTTACGCTATCTTGTGACGACTAGTGGAAGGCCCACAAATTTCAAGACGATGATGGCCAGACCCAGATTTAAGTCTCTTGGGCATGGCGCCCCCCCCCCCCCCCCCCCCCCCTCCCTCCCTCCCCCCCTCCCCCCTCCCTCCCCCCCCCCCTTCCCCCCTCCCCCCTCCCATCCTCCTCCCTCCCCCCGGCCGTTTAGAGATGCCGACGGTGGATGGCGCTGCCGCAGCCTTTGCGCGTCGCTCTGCAGCTTTGCGTCTCTCCGTTTCATGCCAATTCCGCATGAACAACTCGGCTCCTTTCTCTACTCGTCGAAACCATCTGCCGGCCTTCTGAGCAGCCTTTCGCCATCCTTCGATTTTCATTCCGAAGACGAACATATACTTCAGATGAGCCATCCAGTCCTTCTCTTGCCCCCCTGAGTAGCCCTTACCCCCAGCAAGCTCCCCAAACATCACCCTCTGTGGCAGACGCTCCTCCCCCATACTTGCTACGAATCCCGCAAACAATATCGTCCGTTTGCGCACTATCGCCTCTATGCTCTCGGAAGCTGTCTTGGCAAGCGCGTCGGCGTACGATAGGGTGTAGTCGTCGCGCTTTCGTTTCCGCCATCCGAGGCATCGGAGGAGCATGGAGTGGTGAACCCGTCGTAGCCTGTCATAGTCAGGCTTGTTCGGGCTCCACGTCATGCAACCGTAATGCAGTGTCTCGACCACCTCAGCTTTCAGCAACCACACCTTGAACCGTAAGCGCACACTCGGGCGATCATATATTTCCATCTTGCACCGCTGGAAGCACGTCCAGGCCCTCTGAATGCGTTGTTTTAATGCTTATGTCTCTGTCTGCGGTAATAGCCCCGCCCAAGTATACAAACTCGATTGTTTGTTTGTATACCTGGCCGGCTGCATTGATTGTGAACGACACCTTCCCCCCGCCTTTGGTTTGCAGGCACATAATCTCTGTTTTCGCCTCGGAGACCGTAAGCCCGAACGACGAGCACGCAGTCACAATCACCGTCATCCTCTCCAGCCCTTCTGATGATCGCGATACGATGCCCGCATCGTCCGCGTACAGCATACCCCACAATCTCTGCACCTCCTCCCCCTCCTTCCCCCTCCGCCCGTTGACTTTGCCTGTGCGTGAAGTGCCCTTCTTCTCGCCTTTTTCCTTTCGTTGGAGCTGCACCATGTTGTCCGTGATGGGTGCATCACCGAGGAAGCGTTTCTCGGCCACACGTAGTACCGCCGTGAAAACATGTTGAACAGCAGTGGCGCGAGCGCGCATCCTTGCCTGAGACCTTGCCCCACTTCGAACTTATCCGAGCACTCTCCATCATCCAACCGCTCGCATGCTTGCATGCCGTCGTGGAATTGGCGGGTGACGGCGAGTATTCTCGGTGGCACGCCAAAACTAGCACTAGCATCCCACAGAAGGGTTCGGTCGACGGAGTCATATGCCTTGGTGAGGTCGATGAAGCACAAGTACAAGGGGGTGTCCTTCCGCGCCAGTTCCTGCAGTCGTTGTACTACGAACATCATGTCAACCGTCGAGCGTTGGGGTCAGTGCAATCACCCAACGAGGGGAATGCGAGAACAAGCTATGATACGTGTGATATGTTCGTACCTGTCAGGTATTTTTTCTAACTGTTTGGAATGCATTCGTGAGCTGTGGGTTCGATGAATGTTCCGTAGGGTCTTAGCTCATCTTTGCAAGCTGCGTGATACACCGGCCCAGAGTTTTTTCAAACGTTTTATAATACTGTTTGAAGATGTACGACCGCCATGGATGTTGCTGTATAGGGTGTGTACTGCCTTCTGCCTTCACATCAACCTTTTTTTCTACCCAACGGCATCATCAGTATACCCAGTGTCCGTCCTGATTCTTCATCCTATGCGCATAGAGAGAAATGCATGTTCTGTGGTCACTGCTGCTGCTGTGAAACAGAGTAAATAAACTAAAGGGTGACTAGCATCAACACAGTAGTTAGTCTAGCGTCAACCATGTTGTCGAAAAAGTGGTGAGCTCTGGCTGGGTGTGTTGTTCGTTCTTCTTTACTTCGCACCAAAGTGACCTTTCCATTCTCCATCCATAAACTCTACCAGGGTACATACTTTTTTTTTCACGCAAAAATAAGCGCACTTGTTTTTTTCATCTTTTCCGTATGGTCGTGCAAAGGTCGTGCGTATATATGCCATCCTGTATTACAGGTATGATCGTATTACAGGTATGATCGTATTGGATCATACCCCAGATACCTGGCGTGGTACCTGGCCTGGCACCTGGTACTCGTACACAAATACGTACCAAGCTGAAGTAGTGTGGGAGTGCCGTGCGACTGAGTTTGAGCTGTTGGTCCTAGCTTTGCTGTAGCCCGGGGGGACCCGTCACCCGATGTGCCTCCCCTCCCTTGCCGAGTGTCTCTGCCCGTGCCGCGTTAGAGGCTTGTAGAGTCTAGGCTTTCATTTTTTTCAGTGGCGAATAAACGATAGGCAAAGCGCTGCTGTGTCCAGCTCGTATCGTGCTAGTCGCACTCGCACGAACTGCGTGATAGCTTGTTGTATTGTATACTTTTGTATATACCGTGAACGGCGAAGAACGAATTATCAAGTGCTGTACATACACACGTTTGTGTGTTGTCGTGTTGTTTTCACATCATACATAAACAGATTTTACTCGTACATGGATACCGTTATTTGCAAAAATGCAAAAAAAGGATCAACTGCTGAGAGCGCCTAGCAGCGTGGGTAGTTACAATTCGACGCAAGTCGACGAGGGAAGAAAATGCCGAATTCTCTTCGCGGTAAAAGTTGAGGCACGGACCGTACTGGGGAGGGGGGAGGGGGACCCGCTATGTGACCCCGGGTCTGAGCTGCTACTGGGAGGCAGCGCGAGAGTAATGCGAGGATAATAAATGCGATGAAGAAGAACAAAATTACCAGCGACGAATGTGTTTATTTCATTGATGAAGTCAGTCATCAACTTCAATTCCCCGGCGGCATTATGACGAACACGACGAGACGCGGCTTGCCCTGGGTATACCTGAACCGGTCGCCCCGGTGGCGTGTCAGGTTATCCTCGAGCCTGGTATAGGTCGGTTTCGTGAGTTCGAATCCCCCAGAGTGCATACTCGTATAAATTCGTGGGGACTTTTCTCGCGCACAAGTTGACTTGCGGAAAGCACGAGAGCGAGAGTTGGAAGCACTCGATGAATAATCGACGAGCAGTGGGATTGCTGAACCCTATGCGCGACTAAAATTAAAGGCAAGAACCGGGGGGGAGAAGGCACGACACCTGTGACCACGGCTTGACCAGAGAGAGACCACGGCTTGTCCAGATGCTGGAAAGCTTACGCTATACCTACAATGGGACCCGAAGGGTGCGCCAGCTAGCGTTGGGCTGCGAAAGCAGCTGAGTTTAATCGACACACGACGCGTATGAAAATACGTGGAAGTGTGGTGAGCTCGTAAAGCTTTATTTTTCCCCATCCGCCGGAGGATAAAAAAAAAAGCAAAAGCTGGAAGGTAGACGTGTGCGAAAAAGAAGAAGAAATAAAAATACCCTGATACACAATAACTGATAATATCTAGAAAACGTATGCATACTGCTGTATGGGTTTCACTCGAATGTTCGTCCACCCGTCGGGTTTTAGCCCTTTCCCCGTCGCTTCTCTTCCTGTGCACCGTATATATTATACAACAGAGTGTTACCGCTGTATCACATACGTGTCTGGTACTGCTCTCAGTACAAAGTCGAACAATCATCATCACTAACTACTACTACTGTCAACAAGTGTCGTTAGCGTATGACGCTGTGACCACGAACTTGACTATGCGAGTCAACGTGAGAACAACTACAACAACAACGCTGTCAACTTCTACCCATGGTCATGTGGAATATCATGAAAATAGGAATACACTTCCAGCTGTGAGATCGAAGATTTCGTCGAAACTCACCTTTGCAAGCTGTGTGTGATACTCCGATCGCGCGTATTACTGAGTGTCTTCAGTAAGGATATAGGTCGGCGACTCCCCTTGGAACTACAGTGTAGCTTGTACCAGCGTCAACAGGGTGATGTTATTCAGTCTGTGCGCGGAAACTATAATACCCGTTTCTGAGGGAGACAAAATCTGACCGCTATGAAAGGAAATGCATCAGTTTATCAAGCGTATCCTGTAAGTCGTACAACCGGTGAGGGGAGGGTGGAGATTTTTTTTGGCGTGGGGGCCCGGGGCGGGGTAGTAGACGGGGGGAGTAACGCAATCTGTACAGCAGCTACAAGTATAAACCCTTGAAGGGGGCAAATCTAGCGGTTGTGGAAGGAACGCATCAGTTTATCGTGTATATCCTGTAAATCGTACAACCGGTGAGGAGAAGGGGGGGGGGGGGGGGAGGCAGGGGGAAGGAGGATTTTCAACCGCTTTAGATCGCATCAATGTGTACCCCGTAGGAACTTACTATATGTTGTTCAAAAGGGTTAACTCGCATAATCAAGTCCGTGGTCATATGGATGGTGCTAGGTCTAGGCAATGGTGCGGGTGGCGAGGAAGCGGGGGACGTGTGTGGGTGTCGGGAGGAGGGTTGTTGGAGCTACGGCATGGATGGCTAGAAAGGTATATTATGAAAATAATATACACTCCAGCTGTGAGATCGAAGATATATTATAAAAATAAGAGTGTATTTTAATTTTTATAATATGATACAAATAAAAATATACTGTTTTATCCTACGTATGTCCAGCTATCCCTGCACAGCTGCACCGCATATATATCGTATTTCGTTGAAACGATCAATATCGTACGTTCATTGCACATTATGGCCTTTTCGCCATTGGGGCGGAGCGGCCGGCTTTGATCCCTAGTTGTTGTTCTCACATTAACTCGCATAATCAAGTCTGTGGTCAGGACAGTCTCCCGTCACTCTGGAGGAGTGCAGAAGAATACTTGTACCTAAGGGAAAGACATCAGCTCACCAAAAGTGGTACTCTCATAATATCATAACTGACGCAATTCATGCTTCCGTCAGAAAAATACAAGAATGTGAAATCGATCGGGAGTCAGCCTACAAGTATGTAATCATGACAGCTTAGTTATGATGCCGGATGATATCATATGCACAAATAATTCCGCACGCACCAGTATCAGGGATTATATTATACCCAAGGTACATGTTTTGTGTCGTGTGTTGTCTTCGGATTGAATTCGGTTCTTTTCTACCCAACCACATGACTATTCATGTTGTTGTTGTTGTTGTTGCTGTTGTTGTTGTTGTTGTTGTTGTTGTTGTTGTCGTTTTTAGTTGTTGTTCTCACATTCACTCGCATGATCAAGTCCGTGATCACAGGACAGGCTCCAGTCACTCTGGAGGGGAAGAATAACCCAGGGGAAACACCAGCAAACCAAAAGCGTTACACGCATTTTTATTTTTGTTTTCACACACATCCACTTCCCAGCATCTGGACAAGCCGTGGTCACAGGGGTCGTCCCTTCTTCCCCCTGGTTCTTGCCTTCAATTTTTATCGCGCATAGGGTTCAGCAATCCCACTGCTCGTCGATTTTTCATCGAGTGTTGCTAACTCACGCTCTCGCGCTTTCCGCAAGTCAATATGTGCACAAGAAGTCCCCACGAATTTGCTCAAGAAGTATGCACTCGGGGGGATTCGAACTTACGAAACTTACCTATGGCTCGAGGATAACCTGATACACGACCGGCGCGACCGGCGACACGCATACATCATGCTGAAGCAATTCATGCATCTGCCAATATAAACAGATGAAATCGGAAGTCAGCCTACGACGTACGTGCCAGGCCCATTCTCAAATGTACTGGTACATATTTTTCAGGAGTCGCCGACCTATATCCTTAACGAGGACACACAACACGTAATACGCGCGATCGGAGTGTCACACACACAGCTTGCAAAGATGAGTTGCGACAAAATATTCGATCTCACAGCTGGAGTGTTTTTCTATCTTTATAGTGTTATACATGCGCCACAAGACTCGCATCTGAAGACCGACTACACCGCATGCCACCCAGGGAGCCCAAAATGTAATCGAACACATTCGAGGAGGAAAAAAGGAACTAAGAGTAAGGAAGAAAGAAAAGAAAGAACGAGAGAAACATGAAACGAACCAAGGAAAATCATGGAACACCCAGTGTCCATCCTGATTTTTCATCCCGGACAAAAAGTGTTATCCGACTCGTGCAAAATTAAAATTCCGTGGTCACAGGCGGACACGGCAGAGAAACCTGTAATGTCGGTATTTCTACTCGAGATTCCTTGCCTTGCACGAAGTTTGTGTAAAATTGAAATACGCCTAGGAGGAATGGACACCTACTCTGGTCGTGCTGGGTGTAGATGGGTGGACACTCCCGTATTTTGGGAAGGACACACTGCTTGTCTGTTGTCTTCACATTGTGTTTTGTCTTCACATTGAATCGTCCTTTCTGCCCAACGTCCACTCATTAGTGCACCCAGTGTTGGTGCTGTTTCTTGATGCTACGTAGAGAGATTCAAATTATTTGGTCACAGAATGTGAGACAGAGTAAACCAAACAGTCGCCATTCGTCAACGTAAAGCAAGTGAAATGCTAGCGTACCAGGTACGAGAGAACACAACAACCGCACCGTGCATCGTATTATAAGTATGAATTCGTATCGTATAATAGCGGCGGAACATGTTGATGTCTCCATGTTGATGTCTCCCTTGCGTGATGGCGGGCAACCTCACCGCTGTATGTTTTCGTTGCGTGACCGCCAGAGAGATACACTTTATACAGTAGGACACCCGTGACCGCGGGCAACGTCGGTGCTGTGGCCATAACTTACGCGTATCATCGTGTGGGATTAGCAACCGCTCTCGGCGTCGCCGGGGCCCAATAGTAAACCGCGCAACTATTTTGATCGAGGTCTTACGTTCGAATCTCGCAAGGGACTCTTGCACATCGACCACGACAGGCCGAAAGCGCGGGAGCGTGAGTCGGTGAAATTCGACGCCTATCGACGAGCGTACAAAAGCTGAAAATTGGGGATGCTGAACCCTATGCGCGATAAAAATGAAGGCAAGAACCCGGGGGAAGAAGCGAAGACACTCGTGACTACGGCTTGTCCAGAAGGTCGCTGAGGGTAAGACTCTCTTATGGGTTGAGCTGGAGGGTAAAAGTGGTGATAAAAAAATAAATGAATATATAAATGCGCCGTATGATGTGGATACGGTACGTGCGCGTTGTACATGATGACAAGACCAGAACTTCTAGTGTACATGCTTTGTCTTTTTTCTAGAGCTGAGTCTGCACGAGTCAAGTCACAAACTAGTCATTATTCGGATTGATAGTTCGTCGTTTCCCGAAAGTGCCGACTATCCGACTTGTTTGCTTTCCATAGTCGTACGAAGGTTCGCTTAATGCGGGTTGCATTTTTTTCAATTTTCGGCGCCCCCCCCCCCCGGCCGAGAGGAGCTACTTTGGCTCGCTGACCCTCAGTTCAGTGTTTTGTCCCCGTGTCGGGACTATGGTGCTAAAATGGTTGAGTCGGCAAGTCGGCTGGCCATCAGCTGGCTTCGCCAGCCGACTTGCCGACTTGAGTCGATTCATCCGCTCTAACGGCACCTACCGATTATTTATAGTCATCAGTCGTCAAATGTGGCCGACTCACAGCTCTACTTTTTTTCAGTTTCACTCAAATACGTGGAAGTGTGGTGGGCTAAAGCTTTTTTTTTCCCCATCCGCCGGAGGATTAAAAAAAAAAAAAAAAAAAAATCACTCGTGTCCCACTCTTTATGTCAAGATCCGCTGTTTGGCGTTGCGTATCCGCCCTTGATTCTTCGTACTATCAATATACATCTCGAGGTGATAAATTTCTGCGTTTCTGTCGGTGTTTTTGTATTTTTGTATTTTTGTATTTTGGTTTAATGATTTCGCTGTTTTATCATGGCGGAAAGGCGTATTGCATTTCTGCTTTTTTGTTTTTAAAATATGTGACTCTTCATCTTTTCCAGTCCACTCTCTACTCTCCAGCTCTCCGTTAGCCACGGAAAAGTGCCGTATATGGGTCAGAAACGTAAGTCCGTATCATACGAGGACGTGATCTCTGGTATTGTTTTTGTAGTTGAACTTGAATTGAAACCTGAGGTTGTTGTTGTTGTTGTTGTTGTTGTTGTTGTTGTTGTTGTTGTTGTTGTTGTTGTTGTTGTTGTTGTTGTTGCTGCTGCTGCTGCTCCTATTAATACTCTTGTATCGCTGTTGGACGCGCCCTGTTATGTGCAGGAGTGGCCTGCACGCCACACTGACGGTACGTGTCATTGGTCTTGTTGGCCGTGGCCTGTCTTTCAGCCGCCTGTTTTTTTTTATTTAGCGTCAGCAAAGCACCCGAGCCGTGTGGCCCCCCCCTGCCGACCTCGAGCCCCTCAAAGGACCAACGGGTCGGGGTTGGTGGGGTTATAGGCCGGTCGCCCCGGTCGCGTATCAGGTTATCCTCGAGCCTAGTAGTCAGTTTGGTGAGTTCGAGCCCCGCCGAGTGCATGCTCGTATAAATTCGTTGGGACTTTTTCTTGCGCACAAATTGACTTGCGGAAAGCGCGAGAGCGTGAGTAAGCAACACTCGATGGAAAATCGACGAGCAGTGGGATTGCTGAACCCTATGCGCGATAAAAATTGAAGGCAAGAACCGGGGGGGAGAAGGGACGACACCTGTGACCACGGTTTGTCCAGAAGCTGGAAAGTAGAAGTGTGCGAAAAAAAAAAAAAAAAAAAAATGGTCAGGGTGAGGGTTAGGATTAGGATCACATGAGGGGTCAGGTTGATATGGGCGACCATGCAAGGAGGAAGTTGATTTCAAGCGACCTGCACATTTTGCTTGCAGACCGCTCCTGCACATATTAAGGCGGGCCCTGGGGTTGTGGCCTTGCTGTTGTTGGTATTGTGTTGTTGTTAGTGTGGTCATGTTGGTGTGGTGTTGTGGATGTTGTGGCTTTTTTGTTTGGTGTTGCTACGCTGCTTTTGTGACTGTGACGTTTTTGTGGGTGTGGTGTTATCATTGTTTTGTGTTGGTTTGATTCTTCTTCTGCCTTTTGCTCTTGACGCGCTCGTGGTCGTTTTTTCATCCGCGAGTCTTGCTTGCTTCAAGCGCAGCAGGATGGCTAGTTTTTTGGGATTTCACATGTCATATAGAGTCTACGTAGATAGCGGGTGGTCACCGATTGTGCTTTCTTAGTATCTAACCACGTAGAAAGAATACCGATGGAGCACGTGTGCGTGCTCGAAACCGTTTTTGGTAGGATAACGGCTATTATTGTGCCACTATACTGTCGGAACCGTGTAGTCTACTGGTGGTGTCGATGACGTGGCGAGGCGACGTGATGACGGCAAACATGTCGTGCTGCGCCGGTGCTACGTACGGGGCACGTACGGGTTTGTGCGTAGAGCTTTACGAGTATTTCCGTACCCATACGCTGTACGAGGTACGCGTACTGATTGCACCCGTGTTATATACGAGGTTTGAGCGACCTGTTTTTGTGCGTTGTCTACGTCCTGATTATGACGATATTTTCCTGCTTATGACTTCTCGGCGTGGAAGTTGTCGAAATGTAGCTCACCTCGAACAGGGAACAGCACATGGCGATGTGGATATATATATAAGTTGACCCTGATAGCTACACTGTAGTTGTAAGGGGAGTCGCCGACCTATATCCTTAATGAGGACACACAACTCGTAATGCGCGCGATCGGAGTATCACACACAGCTTGCAAAGATGAGTTTCGACGAAATCTTCGATCTCACAGCTGGAGTGTATTTTCATTTTTTATAATATATTATAAAAATTAAAATATATATATATTTTATATATCCTCCGGCGGATCGGGAAAAATATATCTCCAGCTTACCACACTTCCACGCATTTTCATACACGTCGTGTGGTAATTTTACTCGGTTGTGTTCGTAATCCAGCCCTACCTGGTCTATCTCTCAGTTCCAGTGGTAGCGACAGCGCGAGCTGTCCCTACTGGCGGTCCCCGTTACTACTCCAGCAGCGCTAGAAGAATCTTCAGATCACGTGTGTCGCTGCTATGTGATGCCCATGTGTCGCTGTGATGTGATGCGCAGGATCTGTTGAAACACAGCTCCGGCACAGGAAACTTTTGCTGGGTCATGCAGGTCGTACGGCCCTCATCCGAAAACCTGATCTATGTTGTGCAGATCGTTTTGTATCATGAATCGATCTGCTGTTAGATGTTGAGATTTAGATGAGCTAAGTCGTGGTCTGCCTGGAGTGTGACATGTAGTTGCTACTAGTTGCAGCTATTAATGGTATATGTTAGCCAGATATCAATCCCCGCAGAGCCCCAAAACCCCTCCCCATACTAATTCCAAGTAATTTGTCCCCCAAAACGGGGTTTCAGTTGCAAAGGCGTTTATCGTGACGATTGCAGCATCATCGCCCACGCCCACACGAAGCGACTCGAACCACTGGGGGGGAGGGAGGCGTGCACGAAGTGCAGTCAAAGGGGATTTACAGCAACACGCGCGCAGGCAGCATGGTGATTGTCGCAATGTTGCATGCTCTCAAGCCGGTCGCCCCGTTGGCGTATCAGGTTATCCTCGAGCCTGGTATAGGTCAGTTTCGTGAGGTCGAGTCCCCCCGAGTGCATTCTCGTATTAATTCGTGGGGACTTTTTCTTGCGCACAAATTGACTTGCGGAAAACGCGAGAGCGTCAGTTAACAACACTCAATAAAAAATCGACGTTCAGTGTGGGATTGCTAAACCCTTTGCACGATTAAAATTGAAGGCAAGAACCGGGGGGAAGGGACGACACCTGTGACCACGGCTTGTCCAGGAGCTGGATAGTAAAAGTGTGCAAAAGAAAAGAAAAGAAGAAAAGAAATGCTCTTAATTCCCCCTCAAAAACAAGTTCCGATGGTTGATATCATGGAAACCGCCCTTTTCGCCTTGTGGTTGGCTGTGTTCACCAAGGGCTGGAAGGGTGAGCGGTTGGTTGTCGTTGGCGGTCGGGTGCCCAGGGCCGTGGTCGTGGTCGTCGCTACATACGCTTCCTCCGTGCATTGTAATGTATGATATCGTTACCGTATGGCAGATTATCAGGTACAGCACCTGTTACCCGTTACCTGTGACCATCAAAGGTGCTTAGGAGACGGTCATTCAAGGGAAAAATGTCCAGCGGCGTAAGGGTGTCAAACGGATCGTTACCGACTAAAACCCGGTATTAGTTAGGCTTTCGTAAAGGTAGGTTATTGCAAAATTGCCGTCGGTCAAGGGGTCAAATTGCCGCCTCCTGACATATTTGGTTACCATGGTGCCACAGGTGTATGTTAACGCTTTTACAACTGGAAACCCGCTTTCGGGGACAAAAATACTTGGAATTAGTATAGGGAGGGGTTTGGGGGCTCTAAATGGGTTAACGTTCTACCTGTGTTATCAATTATGAGCTGATTATATATACCTGGTATTTTTTATGGCTGATACTAGTTTTTTGTATATGCACTATATATCATACCAATTGTGCAATTTTTAATGTTAAAAAATAAAAATACGCTCCAGCTGTGAGATCGAATATTTTGTCGAAACTCATCTTCGCAAGCTGTGGGTGATGCTCCGATCGCGCGTATTACGGGTTGTGTGTCCTCGTGAAGGATATCTGATATAGACCGGCGACTCCCCTTGCAACCACACTGCTGTAGTGTATCTTATCATACCAGTATTGTTTTTATACCCCGGATGATATGATACAGCAGTAACACATACTGATGTATACCCTCGGGTGGACCTTATATTTTCACCGTAGTGTATATACCAGGTACCGGGTACTGCTTTCCGAACCCTCCTCGAGATGACCTGAGCTCCGCGCTGGTCGTCCATCGGATGTCTATGATTCTATTATAGGACTGACATGACATGGTTTCATATGTCGTCGTATCATTTGTAGAACCAGAACCTGTGCGCCAGAATGATATATGGTACCATGCACATTTATCCAGAACTGGTGTTCACGTATTTCTTACTTTTCGATTTTTTCCAAACTTCACAAATCTTTGCTATTTTCGACAAGTAGTGTCCGATTGTGGCGTTGGGCGACGGGTGAACCGGACGGGGGGGGGGTTCCGATGCTCCGATGCCATTCGCACCGGAAAGTCGATCCTTGACGTGAAGACACGATGGGTACATGCATATGATAAGAAACGGTATCATATCATATCGTATCATCGCAAAATTCGATGAAAATCGACGAGCATAAACGCCGAAAAGTGCCAATGCTGAACCTTACCCAGTATGTGCGTTATAAATAATAACTCGTACGTGGGGAGAGGAGAGAAGACGCCTGTAACCACGGCTTGTCCAGAAGGTCTCGTCTCCTTTTTCTGGTTTGTTCATTGGTTTGTGGATTCCATGTTGTCCTATTAATAGTTGCGAGTACCGTTTCTGCTACCGCCTCATGTTACGCGCGCTGTTTATTTATTTATTTATCTTGTGTGTTTCACGCTATGTGTGTTTTTTTTGTTTGTTTTTCTTGCCATGCAGGAGGATGGGTGCTACTCGCGCGACGGCGAGTCGGGCGACGAGGGTCTCGCCTACCGTCCGAACGCGGGGCAGGGGACGGGGGAGTACGCGGATGACATGTCACGCCAGGTTCGTGCGCACCTTTTGAGGTGGTACAAGTAGGTATAATGCGATACGTGGATATTCACGCGGTGTATTTTTTTTTTTTTTTTTTTTGGTCATGCCATTCATCATCGTCACACTTTTTCTCTCTCCTTCTCCCTCCCTAGACGTAGCTCACATCGAGGGTCACCAAGCTTCTCACCCCGCCCCACTACGTTACGGGCCTTCGTTCTTATCGCGAGAAGGCTTCAGCCCCCTTTCTTCCCTCGTCGACTCGGGTCGAGTTGCGCTTACCCACGCTGCTGGGTTCTCTCAGCACTTGATTCCTGTTATTTTTTTGGTGCATTAGGGACCAGGTGCACTACGCTGTACTCGTGATACTTGGGTATGGTACTTTGGCCTTGTACTTGCCGCGGCAGCTTGCGCTGCTGGAATAGCAACAGCGACCACCGGTAGGGACAGGTTGCGCTCTCATTTGCCACGGGAATCGGAGATACGCCAATTAACGCTGGCTTGCGAATACAACTGAAATAAATCGACACATGACGTGTATGAAAATACCTGCATGTGCGGTGAGCTTGAGCTTATTGTTTCCCCATCCGCCGGAGGATGAAAAAAAAAGAGAAGGTGGGTATGCGTAGTGCGGTACTGCTGGTACAGTATGTATGGTCAGTTTAGATCTAAATAAAGCCCATGCCGAAACCAAGGACCTAAGCCCCCCCCCTACGAAACAAGCAGAACAAACCACGACGAAAACCAAACCAAAAGTATGAAAAGACCATAGCCAAAGGCATGTTCAAAATGATATCCAGCGGTATCATAGCCGAAACCAACACCCAAGACCACAGCGTTGACTCGCAATAATCTACCGTTCGACCCACCCCCGTCGTCAAAACACGCCTGACTATTTCTATGCAAACTACCGGTAGTAGTTGCATTCACGAACCAAGGGTATTAAATGTGCTGTCGTATCATACTTGATTTAATTACAGGCTTGTCGCGGCATATTGACGCTGACGAAATGATAAGCCTGTCGTGCGCATACCCTAATTTGGACGAAATGCCGCTTTTCTTCGTTATTACCAGGGCTGTTCACACCGCCGTGTGGTTGACTTGGAATCACGGGGGAGTCGCGAGTAGGAAAGGAAGAAAACCCCTCGGATAAAATCTAACCAAAAAAATGTTTAGCCGCCGCGCATACAAACTCGGCAAGTAATGCCGACCAGTCCATACGAGTTTATAGTTGAAATCTTTTTTTTTTTTGCCGATATGGAAGTCTTGGCAGCCATTCTGGACCTCCTGCCCGCTTTTGCCTCGTGAACATGGCGCCGTTGTACATACACCCATCGTTTCAACACATTCTTGTTTACTGTACATCTATTGTCAGGTTTCCATTCCGCCGTCGGCGCTGGGATCAGTCTCCAGACAGGGGCAGAAGGCGCAGCTCGGTACGCCCGCGGCTGCACCCGGGACCGCCGCTGCCGCCACCGGCGCGGCATCCGATGCCTACGCCGCGCCCTCGTACGGTGGCGGCGACCCGAACCCCGCAGCCGACGAGGCCGGCGCGCAGACGCCCGTCTCCGCGGGGGCGGCAGGGGCGGCGGCTGGGCGCCTCGCACGGGAGCAGATAGCTGGGGAGATTAACGGGGGCAGCGCCGCTAGCGCAGCTAGTGACGACGCGATTACCTCGCAGGTGGGGTCGGCCGCGTCTGCGGCCGCCGAGCTAGCGGCAGCGGCCGGCAGGCGGGCGTCGTCAAGCGCAGCGGACGCGGTGGCGGCGGCTGCCGCCGCCGCCGATGCGAGCACGCAGGAGGAGGCGGAAGCCGCGGCGGACCGCGCGGCCAAGGCCGCCGCTAACGCGGCGGCTGGCGCCGCCGGCGCGGCGAGGGCCGCGAAGGAGGCTGGAAAGGCCGCTGCAGCGGAGCAGGCGGCGATGGACACGACCGCACTAGAGATGGAGGCGGTGGAGGGGTGGGATAGGTCAGCCGGGCCAGGGGTTCCCAGAAGGTAGGGTGCTCTCGGAGTGGGGTGGGGTTGGGGTTGGGCTGGGGGGGGTGTAGTAGGGTTGAGTGAGTGGAGGGTAGAGGAGAGGTGTGTTGGACGGACGTGGGGGCGTGCATTGTTGTCTACACTAGTTTGGCAATAGGGGGGGAGGGAGGCTTGGGGGGATCGCGTCAATCGGTTGTTTGTTATTGACAGAGGAAACGGGATGCCCTGGTAATGGCGAGTACCCGAGGAGTACGGTGCGCGTTGGTCGGACGGTTTTTGTCTCGCTTCCGGCTCACGCAGTCGTGGTGCTTGGGGTCGTCAACTTTTTTTGTGTGAGGCATGTTCTTCGGAGCAGCTTACGTCGAGTTGGCACGGCGTTGGTTGGCCGCGGGAAGCGCTATTCGGGTGTCGGGCACTGCCGGAGGAGGGTATGGGGTGGCATTTTCATATTTTCTGCTCCTTTGAAGCAGGCGCGGTCACAGCCAGCAAATATTGTACTCGTGCACACGTGGTACCCACGGTTCATATGCAAGACACCCCGTACCAAGGTACTTGCTAACCCCCCCCCCCTCCATCCCCCCCCCCCCTCCCCCCCCTCCTTCCCCCCCCCCCCCTCCCTAGAGTAGCGAGAAAGCGACCGCCTTCGTAGGAAATAGATGGTGGCCGTAGGCGGCGAAACAGGACGGGGGTAGGATGAGCAAACAGTTTCTATGTAATATGTGGGAAAAGCCTAATGAGCGCCCAAACGTTGGAGGTGTCCCCACTAGGAGTAGGAATGGTGCTCCGTCTCGAAAGGGATGCGTGGGTCAATGGTTAAATGACTGAGGCAAGCAACAAATGAGTATGCCCCGCCCCCCCCCCATAAAACGCCCCCCCCCTCCACATATAAAACACGACAGGAGCGTTAGCTTGGGGGCGGGTCCAAACGACGGCGGTTCCACAGGGTTGGGGGCGTCGACGGCTGGACCGACTGGAGACCCCGCTGCCCCATTCGGGTCCCTCCCGGGGCAGGACGAGTTGCGCGCGGCGTCCACCCCGGGGAGGGAGAACGAGGGAGAGAGGACCTGGATCATGGCGCGAAGGGTGGCTTCGAGCTGGGAAGAGGGGGAGCAGGTACCGGAACCGGAGCCCGCTGCGCTGCCGCGAACGTGAGATAAGGGAGGGGGAGGGGGAGGGCGAGGGGGAGGCGGCGGGGGTGGGGAAGGGAGGGGGCGGGAGGGAGGGGAGAGGGGGGTGAAGGGAGTCGGGTAGGGTTGGGAGGAAGAAGCGGGGGGCAGAGGATGGGTGGGGGTGGGGAGAGGGGCGGGGTTGAGGCGTGTGGGGGGAGAGGACCGGGGTTTGGGGGGAGAGGACCGGGGTTTGGGATGGGTGTGGTGGTTACAGATGTTGCTGTCTAAGGTGTTGGTGGTGGGGATGTTGGTGTTAGTGCCGATGGTGTTGGTGTTCGTGTTGGAGATTGTGGTGCTGGTGCTAATGCTGGTGGTGGCGATTGTGCGATGGTGATGTTGTAGGTGGTGGTCTGATGAGTTGCTGTTGTTGTGATCAAGTTTAGCACGTTCTTCGGTGCTGCCTGCGTCTCTCCTAGCTGTTTTTCTTTTTCTTCGCTGCTTGTTTGTTTATTTGTCTGCTTGCTTGTTTTTGTGGTTGTTTGCTCCTTTGCTTCTTTGATTGCGCTTACTCTGCTCGTTCGTTGACCTGCATTTTTGCTTACCGGTACCCGCATGCACGATATGACGCGCGTAGTTCTCTTCCTTGTCTTGCGCGCGTACTTGCTTGTTTGCGTTTCGCTTGCTTCTCTTGCCTCCTTGTTTGCATCTTGCATACCGACCTACTGGCTTTTTTTGGTTGTTGGTCTGTTTTTTTCATTTTGGCGAGGCAGATTCGTGTCTACCCGGCTGCGTCATCTGCGCCTGTCCCCCGACGGCACGACGCTGGTGGTCAAGTCTGAGAAGGGGGGGGTCGACCACGAGCTAGCGCTCGACGAGCTCCTGGAGGTACGTACGCTTTGTGCTGTACCCTGTTTCTGTACCTTTGTACAGTACCAGGTACCTTTTTTTATCTTGTTATATTCCACGTTCTTGGTGGGTAGCAGCAGGAGTAGGACCATACCGTTGGATCCTGGTCCGTTTTTCTTTTGTTGTTATTTCTTTCGCATGCTTTCGATGAGCAGCAGCACTATTAATAGGAGACCACCGAGGTTGCTCGTAGTTTTTTTCGTGATAATTTGTTTTCAACGTTTTCTGGTGGGTGTTAGCATCTGATGTATGGTGCCGGAGTGTACGCTGGTCAGCCGTGACCTCGATACGATAGATGGAAAGTCGAGTTTTTGGTAGGACGTATCACATTGGGAGTCCCCTGATAAGGCGGTCTCAATGAGGCGGTATCCCGATATAAGGCGGTCAAAATCGCGTGGCGCGACCCGGGAATTGCACTCACAACCTGGAACGAATGAGGCGGCCTCCCCCTACAAGGCGGTCATATTGCTCTGGCACACCAACCGCCTTACTGGGGGATAAGGCGACTTCCTCCTATAAGGCGGTCGTATTGCTCTCGCACACCAGCCGCCTTACTAGGGGATAAGGCGGCCTGCCCCTATAAGGCGGTCGTATTACTTTGGCACACCAACCCCCTTAACGGGAGATAAGACGGCCTCCCCCTACAAGGCGGTCATATTGCTCTGGCACGCCTACCGCCTTAATGGAGGATAAGGCGGCCTCCCCCTACAAGGCGGTCATATTGCTCAGGCACACCACCGCTTCACTGGGGGACCCCTACTGGAGGTGGACGTGCCAAAGCTTTTACTCTTATTATGCCATGTATACGATACTCAGTAATTGCCGGCTTGAGGGACAGGTCAGATCCCTGTTATTAAGGATCTGTCGTGGAGCGCGCAGACAGATCCCTCTGGTCAATATGATCTGCATTGGATGCAGTAGATCCTGCTGCTGGGCGAGAGTCGCATGATCTGCATGATCTAGCACGTACTTCCCTGGTTGAATCTGAACTGCACAGATCATGCACAACGTAGTATAACACCATATATAGGATCTAGATCATCTAGATCGTTTATAGATGATCTGGATGATCGATCTAGATCGTGATCTGTCGAAGGTGTGCATAGTAGTTGCGACGAATACCTTCGAACTGTCTCGCAGTCCACCGAGCGACCAACCGACCCCAACCGAGCGATCGACCGAGCGACGCACACACACGTAAGAATCGCATGAGGACATCCTCGCGCCTCTCATCTCATGCCATGCATGATGAGAGGGTACCTTACCACGCGTTCGAGAAAATAGTTGACGTTTACACTTGGAAATTATCGGGAGATTTCGCGGGTCATAAGACCTGTCACGCGTGTCGGTTGAGGAAGTTTCCTTAATCTCGTGGGCCGAGTCGGGCCGGGTGGGGAGGTGTTCGGAACTCGCGGGTCGAGTTAGGTTGAGGTCAGGTCGGGTCAGCAGGTTTTCAAATCACACGGGTCGGATCCACATAAAGGACCGATGATCTGTCCCGACTTGATGATCTAGATATTGTATGGTTTAGTTCATGTTGCGGGTTGGGAACCGTGCGATCTGCATGATCTAGCACATGTTTCCGGGGTTGGACCTGTACTCCACATGCACAGTTTCCTGCACAACATCTCATACCTGCAGCTGTGAGATCTACCGTAGATGAACTAGATCGTGATCTGCATGAGGTGTTGAGATATTTACAACCCTATCCCCGACCGCCGGGAGTTTTCTCGGAAATTTACTAGTAATGTTTACATGTCATAAGGAGTTGGCTTGGACTGTCAACCATTTTGTTGAAGCTGGGCCAAGTTGTATATGCCGATTTTTTGAAGCAGGACTAAGTTGTACGCCCTTTTTTGTCAATTCTGGCCCTAGTCGTAGTATGCCGCTGCTCTCCCCCTCTCCCCTGCCTTTCGATTGCGTGCCCTCTCCTCTCCAGGTGATACGAAACCCTGTCGGTGGAACGCGTAGCCTTAACCCTAACCTCGACCGCCGGAGAATTCTCGGAATTTTAATGTCATGACGCGCTATTGTAGTGTACTCTCATACGTTTTGCCGAAACTGGGCCAATTCTCGTTCGCTCCCCTACCACCCGCTCCCCTCCCCAGGTGCACGAAACCCCTTCGGAAGAAAGCGTGACCCTCATGGGCAAGGACATCGAGATCCGCATCGCTTTCAAGGGGCAGGCGAAAGCTCTGAAGCAGTTCCGCAACATGCTCGTTCCGGCGGGGAACAGCGGCACCGTCAGCACCTCCTCCCCCGCTGCGGATGGAAACCCCGCTGCCACTATCACAACTACCGCTACCACCACCGCCACCGTAGGGGAAACCCCTCAGGCTGAACCTGAGAAATCGGCAGCGGCGGCGGCTGACGGGGGAGTTGCAGGAGGCTCAGAGGCGGTGGCGGTACCGGGGTCTTCTGCGGCATCTTCTGCGGCATCTTCTGCGGCTTCTGCGTCGGCGGCAGCAGCGACGGCGGCGAATGCGGCTGCGGCGGCAGCAGCAGCGGCAGCGGTTGTATCGGTGGACGAGGAAGGGGGTGCGCCAGGGCAGGGACAAGGCTACGCTGGGAGCGGGCGGGAAGGGGGCACGGTCGCGGGGAGTGCACCAGCCGTGACTGGGAGGGGGTTGGGTGGTGATGGGGATGGAGGGGCGGGGGAAGCGGCAGCGGTAGGGATGAACTCGGCCAGTACCGTTTCTATGGGTGAGACGGACACGGTCGTGACGGCGGCGGGGGCGGCGGCTGGGGGGCAGGGGCACGGACGGAGCGGAAGCCTTTCGGCTCAGGGTGCCGGGTTGGGGGGCATCGATGAAACCCCGGTTGTTTCTCGCCCGGTGAGTGCTTTTGCCTCGTTTTTTGGGAGGTGTGCGGAGTACGGTGCAGGGGGTTTTCCTGTTTTTTGCCAGGTTCTTGTTCGTCAGATGTGTAGCTATATGGTGAACCTCATCCGCAGCCGAAGATATCTGATGGCGGCAGTTTTAGTGGTTTGGCAAACGGCAAGTTGAGAAGAGAATGACGAAAAAGATGAATAAAAAAGCCAATGCTATGGTACTACCGGGTATTTTTTTTTCTTGCTTGGAACGCGTCGGTCTGTTGTAGTGTTTGTGTTGGGTGGGGTTGATTGGGGTGGGGTTGGGTTGGGTTGTGCGATGTGCGGTGTTTATTTTAGTGTTCGCGGACATGAGCTTGTTGCAGTCGAAAGAGATATTGCGCGCTGATAGGCGACGGCACCCCACCTAACCCCCCCCCTCGACAACCCACCCCCTTCCCCTCCTCCCCAAAAGGCTCTCAACCCCCCTCTACTGGCGCGCAATCTAGTCACAAGCACCAGTAGCGTAGTGTCCCCGGCCTCGACCGTCTCGGGCTGGGGTAGTGTGAAGGGCAGCAGCACCAACCCCGGAGTGCAGCGACAGCTTGCCACGATGGCAGCGAAACAGCCCACGGGTGGGAGTGGGGGTGGGGGAGCGCTGGCGGCACCGCCCTCATCGGCCCCGGGGCCTGCTGGGGATGCGGCCGGGTCTGCTACCGTCCCCGGAGGCGGTGTTGGCGGGGGAGGGGCGGGGGGGGCGGGCACTGAGCGTGGAGGCGGTAGCTCGGCGGGGGGGAGCACGTTTGCGGATGCGAGGGAGAGGGAGAAGGTGATCGAGGCGCTCCAGAACAGCCACGATGTGAGTGGGAAGGCGTTTTTTCGGGGGGGGGCAGGAGGGAAGTAGTTGGCATGTTTGTTTTGTCATTTCGGGGTGTTTTGAGGTGTGTTATTGGATGTTGTTTTTTTGTTCTTGTTTGAGTTTTTTTTTCGTGTTTTGGTAGGTTGATGGTTGCTTGTGAGGGTGTTGGTGTCGTTTGTGTTGATGTTTTAGGTGTTGCTTGCTGGTGTTGACGTTGTTGTTGGTTTCGTCGGTGTTATGGGTGCTGTTGATGTTTTTCTTGGTGAAGTTGGTGGTGATGTTGAAGCTGCTGGTGGTGGATGTTGTTGTTCTTGTTGTTCTTGTTCTTGTTCTTGTTCTTGTTGTTGTTGTTGTTGTTCTTGTTGGTGTCGGTGTTAACGTTGGTCGGTGTTGGTGTTGGGTGGTGTTTGTGATGTTGGTGATCGCAACGAATGTTGGTGTTGTCGTCGTTATTATCGTTGTTTTATTTACACCGGCTGCAACATTTTATCGGTGATGTCCTTAGCCAACTGCTATGTTGTTTCGCTCCCATGCATCAGAATCCCCAGCGTAAGATGCTCTGCGGTTGTACCGAATTATGCGAGTTGCACGCTTCCAAGCCTGGGGTTTCTTCTGCCTTGCACCGTGCCGTTCATTGAACATCTCCGCTTTTTTCTTTTTCGTTTGTGTCTAATGTGCCCCCAGCAGCTAACATGCAAGTGTCTGGTACCAGGTCTAGTTTGCATAGTTTGCTGCTTTGCGTTGCCAAAAATGAGAAAGTTCGGTGAGTAGCAACGAGCAGTGGGAATGCTGCACCGCTCTGCACGATATAAATAAAGGTGGATACCTGGAGGGGAAATAGTGGGATACCTGTGACCACGGCCTGTGGTGCGAAAGCTCGCCGGCCGCAGAAAGAATAAGTAAAGTGACAATAAATTTCAGGTCACCCAACACGTTAATGTCATCATCGTGGTTGATTGCAGGCTTAATGTCCATTGTTTCCGTTGAGAAGGTTTTGACTCACGACATCTTGACTAATTTGACTAAGAACGGGCGACCGGTGTATTGTGGAGCTTGCAAAAAACGAGTATCTACCCCACATTTGTGGAGCTTACAGCTGACGTTGGTAGAACAATTTTGTAAAGAGGCCAGCGAGATGAGCTGCGCAGTAAAAGCGATGTAGGAGACAAAAACGAAACGAAAACGTTCTTGGTATTCAGCCTTCCAATAGTGCCGGTATTGAACGAAGCGTAGCGACATGTTTTGCCGTCGCGTTCATGTTTTTTTGCGGTAGGAATAAAACCGCGGCGTTGTTGTTTTGCCTCGTTCTGGTTTCTTTGTTTGCCCGACAAAAGAGAGACAGATTGTTCTGTCCTAATGTTATAGGAACGATAGATGTTGGCTGACTTGATGGTGCAGGCTCGTTTTTTTTTCGTTTGTTTTCCCAGTCCAAGAAGACTTGTAACATGTTATGTACGTACCGTATCTGTGTGATACTTGCCTGGTATGTTTTTGCTGCAGTAGATAACTTTTGTACAAATGATCGTCCCAGTTTTTTCCAGCTGTTTCTTTGTTTTTCGTTGTTGGCGGTCGCGACCGAACAAGACGAGGGTCACGATAAGTTTATTGTTTTCCTGAACGTTTTGGAAGGTGTTGATAGTTCATGGGCTAATATGGTTTTTTTTTGGCAAATATTTTGTTTTTGCATGTTTTATCGATCGTATCGAGAAAGACCGGAAATATTGTGCACCGTTTAGACAATCTGAATATTTTTGGCGGGAGCGGCAAGTGGGGTTGCTAGGATAGGAGAGCGGCTTCGGTGCTCGGTGGGCGGATGGGGTAATTTCTTCATGTGGAATGGGTGGGTGGATGGTTAGCCGCGGGGGCTTTCCGTGGCCGAGGTTGTCGACGCAGTCCAGAGCAGTCTACGACTTGACCGGCCTCCCATAGCTAAGGTGGCAGCAGATTGCGATGATAGCCGGTAGTGTTTTTCCTCTTGTGGTCGCGATTAGAGCTTCGGTCGACGCTAACGTTGATTCTGATGCTATCGAGATACTGTTAGCGATGACGATAATACTAACTCTAAACCGCGACGCCATTGTGGGTCCTCCCCTCGTTCCTCCTGCTCTCCTTTCCCCTTCCCTTTTGTTCCTTCCCTATTCCCCCCTCCCTCTCTCTCCCTCCCCCGCCCCCCCCCCTTCTTCTATCTCTCCCTCCCTCCCCCCCCCCCTTTTGTGGTTCGGGTTTTTATCAGTCGATGTCCGAGGTGGAGCGAGAGGCAAAACTGCACCTGGTCAAGTATGAGCAGGTAGGTTTGGTTTGGAGAGTGTGGGTGCCTGTGAAGACATGAAACGCATTTATTTTTTTTTGTTCTTGAGGTTGAGTTTGGTCTCGTAGAACTTTGCTTGGCCCGCGTTTTTGTTGGGGTCTTTAACCTACTTGGAATATGTGTGGGGTGTTTTTTTTCCGTTGTGAAAGGGCTTACGCCTTTTACCTATGGATACCCGTTTTGGGGGGGGAAATTACTTTGATTTCGTGTAGGGAAGAACTCTTTCAAAACTGGAAACCCGTTTTGAGGACAAATCACTTGGAGTTAGTATTTGGAGGGGTTTTGGGGCGCTAAAGGGGTTGCGATAGGCCCTTTAGAACTTGCCTGGCCCATTTTTATGGGTACAATCTATGAACAGTTCACACCTCGGACAGATCATCTAGGTCGCATAGATCATATGGATATATATATATATATATCAAACATATCATATAGATGATACATCATCTACACAGTCCATCCGGTATCTCTTGCTATGATATTTTTTGCTGTATATGTATGTTTTAAGACTACAGATCCAACCCATATCTGCCATTACGATATGTTATGCTGTATCAGAATCTTTGGAGCACAGATCCAACCCATGCCTGCTGTTTTGATATTGAGATCATCCCACTTCTGCCGTTGTGATACGCTGTGCTGTATCTGCATCTACCACTCTGTCCATAAGTACGAGCAACCTTTGATCATACAAGTTGGAATCAAATGCTGTTCATGTTTACGGACACAGTCGGATAGAGTACAGATCCCACCGTGTAAACATGTGCTAGATCATACAGACCGTACAGATCTTCCCTGAAAGAGCTACATCATCAAGTAGGGATATAGATCGTCTGTTCGAGGTGTGGAAGAACTGGTGTAGAGTGTATAGTGCAACAGCAGTAAGAGGGACAGCAAAATTTTATTGGTCTAAATCCACGTTGCAACAGCAGTAAGAGGGACAGCAAAATTTTATTGGTCTAAATCCACGTTTCTGGGAATTGAATATTTTGGAATTTGTGTAGGATAATTACTGCGGCAGGAATGGGTAACATCGTTGTTTGAAGGAAGCGTCAGGTGGCGGGATGACCGTGTTTGATGTTGCTGTTGTTCGAGTTGATGAGATTGTTGACCATATCGGAAGAGTAACTCTTAATAGTGATGTTGTATTATGTTGTACCTCGTACGTTTTTTTCGTTGGGCAGGTGGTCGGGTGAGCTGGTGGTGTAGACCAGCAGGTACCTGATGCTTGAAAGTACCAGATATGTGCTTCATGTTAGTGTTTCATGTTATTCGAAGTATTGGTCATTGTTGCGCAATCTCTCCTTCGCTCTCTGCTTGATGGTATTCAAACTATGAAAATTGGACACGGCAGTCTCTCTCCTCTCTCTCTCCTGTGCTGCTTGTGCTTGTGCTGGTGCTGGTGCTGGTGCTACTACTACTTTGCTCTTGCGGTTGCTTATGCTGGTGCTGCTTCTGTTGGCGCAGGCGGGCTTTGTGCGCGGCTACGAGGCTTTGTGCGATCAGCAGCAGGTTCGCCTGAGGAAGAGGCCGGAGTTCTCCGAGTTGGAGAGCGTCGGCGTCGCGGAGGGTCTTGCGGACCCTGGCATCGTGCTGAGGTGACCGCGTACTTGAACGAAAACCGAAAACGCTCTGCGCCTTTGGTGCTTCCATCGCTATTTCACGTATTTTCGTTCCCTCTCATTCGTTTTTCGTGATCCGTCCCGTTCCTTTTTCACTGTTTTTCTTCACATGTTTTCGTTCCCTCTCGTTCTCGCATTTCCTCTTGCGTTTGGTTGCGTTCGGTTTTCGTTTTTCGTTGGTTTTTTTATTTTACAGGCAGCCGAACCAGTCTACTTCGGTGGATGTGCACTACGCCGACTCTGTCCGCGCCAAGGCAGCCCTCGATGCGATGATGGACGGACTAGCCCACGGTACCCCTGGACTGTGGGTGCGATCTGTCCCCGTGAAGGAGAAGGAGAGCATCAACCGCAAGGCCGTCAACGATTACCAGGGGGAAGTGCGAAGGTAAAGACAAGGGGGATGGAAGAGGAAGGCCACCGCTGCTGCAGGGGTGAATCAGGACTGGAAGTTTATTTTTCGCGTTGAAGTTGAAGTTTAACCTTGAAGTTGAATTTGAACCTTGAAGTTGAAGTTGAACCTTGAAGTTGGAGTTGAACCTGGAAGTTCAGGTTGAACCTTCGAGTTGAAGGTGAACCGTAAAGTTGAACCTACCACTACTAAACTGAGTCAAGTTCGCTCTAATTCCAGTATTTTTTTCTCCAAACACGGGAGCAGTTCTGAAAGTGGTGCGTTGACTTTTTTTTCTTCCCGGAAAAGCTGTCGGCGTTGATTCCGTGCAATAGGTTGTCGCTAAAAAACATTGGGAAAGTACCCACTTTTTTTAGGTCGTGCTCTTTGGAATTGATGTGATTTTTTTTTTTTCAAGTTTTTTGTATTGATGTTTTTATTTTGCGTTATGGTCTTGAAAGGTTAGACTATACTTGCCTCTCAAGAGTTAACATGCAAATTCAACTGTAACTTTAACATCGACTTCAACTATAACTTCAACTTTATCTTCAACTCTAACTGTAAACGCGGTGTGTTGGACATGGCGTTGGAATTTATGGGGGGTTTCCCTAGACTATACCAGGTACATGTTATTCTATCGTGCACTGTGTAGTAAAATAGTTCAACGGCACTTTTCCTTTTGGCTTGATCTTGAACCGCACCTGCAACTGCAACTATTATAGCAACTCTTTCGTGTAACCGCAACTTCAACTTCATCTGCAACTGTATCTGCAACGGCAGGGTGTTGGACATGGCGCGCACCTCCGTTATTTGCGAGACTCCCGAGGTTGTTCGGCATCTCACGGATAGCCTTAAGCAGTGCCCGGAGGTTGGACACATCGGAAGGATGAAGAACGGCTTCGGTAGCTCTGCGGTGGGCAGGGGTGGCTACAGGGACATCAAGGTCAACCTACGCCCGTCCTCGGTGGCGCACTACGTAGAAGTACAGGTGGGTGGGTCAGTGGGTCGGTAGGGTGGGTGGGTGAATGGATGGGGTGGGTGGGGTGGGTGCGGTGGGTGGGTAGTTGGGGTAGGTGGTTGGGTGGGTGGATGGGAGGGAGGGGAGGGAGGGTGTGTGGGTGAGAGGGTCGGGTGGGTGGTTGGGTCGGTGGGGTGGGTGGATTGGATGGGTGGGTGGGTGGGTGGGTAGGTGGGTGGGTGGGTAGGTGGGCGAGTGTAGGGCGCCTTCCTTACCGGTTGTTAGACGCTGGTTGAGGGTCACTGTGTTGGCTACGAATATGTCTAACCTAACTCTATAACCCAATCAACCGATGTTTAGGGCTAGTTATTTTCGTCTCGTGCGCAGTGTGCCTCAACAACTATGGTGTAGAACAAGCGCCGAGGTATACTTGGTGGCTGCGTGGGGTGGGGTTGGGCGGGGTCTAGTTTTACCCCGTGGAGGCTTCCTTAGAAGAAAACTAGGGTAAACCACAACTAACAAAAGACGCGAAGAAAACCTATGGACGTCGGCTATTATACCCTTGTGCTGTACCTGGTGACTTTTTGCGACTTGACGCCTTGGCAACTGATCACCCGATTTGGGAAAAAATTACTTGGAAGTAGTATAGGGAGAAGTTTTGGGGATCTAAAGGGTTACACATCGATCTGCTCCACCGCGCCACGTTTTGGGGTCTCGTTACGCGCGCTTCTACCTTCTACTCTTGAATCGTAAGCCACGCCAAGTAAGCCTCCATCCCCGCGCCACTATCCTTATGAAATGTTTTGGTGTTCACCATCCGCCGACGAAGGGCGGCGTGAGTGTCCAGTGGCACAACACTCTGAAGAAAAAGTCGTGAAAATAAAAAAGAGAAACCGTTGAGAGAAAAGCGGTCAAAACCGTTTTTGGATTTTTTAAACGTGGGCGTTTTTTTTCTTTAACGTCGTTTTTTTTTTTTTTGGTCCCGACCAAGGTCCACCTCCGAGAGTTCTACGAGCTTAACAGCCGAAGCCACGAGGTGTACGAGTGGGCCCGCGGCGTGGACCTCCCCGAGGGCACAACGCCCCACCTGCTGTTTAGAAACCTCACGCCCGACGTACAGGTGGAGATGACGCGCCTCGTCAAGGAGGACTGGATGGGGCTTAGGAGAATCCTGCCGGAGTTGTTGCAGGCTACAGAGCAGTTTAACGAGGCTGAGCCTCTCCTGCGCCAGGTGGGTGGTCCGGGTTAAGGTCAAGCATAGGGTCAAGGTTAGGATAGGGTGGGGGTCGGGGTTGGGGTAGGGTTGGGGTCAAGGTTGGGGTCGGGGTTGGGGTAGGGTTGGGGTCAAGGTTAGGGTTAGGGTTGGGATTGGGGTGAGCGTTAGCGTTGGGGCTAAGGTTAGGGTTGAGGTTGGGGTTGGTTAAGGGACAAGTTTAGGGTTTAGAGTCAAAGTTGGGGTTGGGCTCAGGGTTGGGGTTAACTTTGGGGTCAAGGTGAGGGTCAGGGTTAAGGGATTGGAGGTGCTCCTAAACCCTCCTTGAACCCAAAATCGACGGAATTTCATTCTTCTTCCGCCATTTCTTTTTTTTCCGAAATATCTTGGCCATGGGTTTGTCAGGGTTTGAGGTTTGGATTGGGGTTAGGGTTCGGGTGAAGGTTAGGGTTGAGGTTGGGGTTGGCATTGATTTTGGGGTCAGGGTTAAGGTTAGGGTTGGGGTTGTGGTTGGGGTTTTGGTTGGGGTTGGGGTCAGGTTTAGGGTCAGGGTTATATGGTTAGGGTATGGGTTAGGTTAGGCGGCTGCCGGGTTGGGGTATTTTTTTTCGGCTCCTTTCGTCCTTGCTTTCTACCTTTTTTTCTTGGTGGCTTGTCTTCCTTCTTACCTTCCGTTTGACGCCAGACTCTGCTGAGGACAGTGTGTGAAGCAGTGTAACCTTGTGTTGGGTTGCAGGGTTTTGTGTTTTTGATCAGGAGACGGTGTACAGCAGTGCGCAACGGATTCCCCTACTCCAATGTCTACATCGAACGAATATTGCGCGTGTCCGTTTTGGCACATCAGACGTACTCGAGTATTTTTGTGTGTGTGTTTTTTGTTTCGTTTTTTTCGGGGCAGAATGTGGAGGATGCGGAGAGGCGATGGATGCTGGCCAAGAATCGCTTCGGCGAGGGCCATCTGCACGAAATGTCGTGTGCCCAGGGAGTTGCCATGGCTCTCAACAATCTCGCCCTGGCGCTGAAGGGGAGGGGGGACATTCAGGGGGCGGAACCTCTGCTTCGTCGCGCTTTGAAGGTGGGTTACGAGTGTGCTGTTGTTGTTGCTTGGTCGTTGTCGGCATCGTTATTGAGAGGTCGCTTTATTTGGGAGAGGGAGGGGGACAGGGAGGCGCTTCCAGTCTCCGGGTATGCTTGTCTTTGGGTAGTTAGGAAGGGCGGGGTGTACCTCGTACTCGATATTCATGCATGGCCGTAGTCGTATGACCATAGCCCCTCGCATCCCTACTATGTCGGCACGGGGCATTTCGGGTTTTCACCGACCAGGCAGACATTGATTCCACCAAGCGCGAAGCGCCGTGAGGTGTTCGGCGGGTCGCATGAAGTGTGAGCTGCATCCTACTATGCAGCACTTGTGAAGGGGGGGGGGGGGGGGGGGGGGCATGGGCAGTGTGGCATGAGCTGGTGGATGTTTTACTCGTTGTTGTTGAGTTTCTTGAATCGAATGTCATTGGCTCGACGCTGGTGGATGTTTTTTTTCTTGTCATGCGCCTCGCGCCTTGCTGATATGTGTCGGGTTCTATTGCTGTTTGTGTTTGTCTCTTCCGTTGTTTTTTTCATATCTTGTTAGATGAGCGCGGACTCTCAGGGGGCTGAGCATCCCGAGGTGGCAACTCGGCTGAACAGCCTTGCGCTGCTCCTGGCGTCCGACAACAGAGTGGAGGAGGCAGAGGTTCTTCACCGACAGTGAGTGTAATGCATTCGGATGTTGTGTCGTACTGGTGTTGATGCCGAATCTGCTGGTACTGCTGGGTACTCGTTGCTGTTGCGATTGACGTTGTATCTGTGGCGGTGGATGGTGTATCTGGTGGCTTCTACAGCTTCTGCTGCTGGTGGTGGTGGTGGTGGTGGTGGTGGTTATGGTGGTGGTGGTGGTGGCGGTGTCGTCGTCGTTGTTGGTGTCGTCGTCGTTGTTGGTGTCGTCGTCGTTGTTGGTGTCGTCGTCGTTGTTGGTGTCGTCGTCGTTGTTGGTGTCGTCGTCGTTGTTGGTGTCGCCGTCGTTGTTGGTGTTGGTGGTGGTGCTGCTACTTTTACTGCTACGGTTTGCTGGTGGTGGCTGCTACTGTGTGCTGCTGGTTGCCCGGCCTCCTTTTTTGCCCTGTTCACCGCTCCCCTCCCCGCTGTTGACATCGCCACCGCAACCGCCACTCCAAACGTTAAAGAGCTCTGGACATCGCCGTGAAAGTTTACGGGCCGGAGCACGCGGACGTAGCCACGTACCTCAACAACCTCGCAAGGGTGCTCAAGGCGCAGGTCGGTGCTTTTTAGGGTTCGGGCATAGTTTTGGGTTTTGTTTGAATTTCGTTTAGAGGTGGTGTGGTTTAAGCTTTCATTGTTATTGCCTTTTAGCTGTGATTTGCTTGCGATGTACTGGTAGTTTTTTTGGTTTCAAGTGTTGTAACTGCTTTGGTTTGTTTTGTCGTTTGTTGTGATTTTGGGGGTATGTCTGGTAGTTTGATTTTGGGCCATGATCGCAGCTGCACAGGAAATCAGGACATGAAACAGCCGCCGCCTGCCACATGCGGGATCGCAGCTGCTTTAGTTGTGCGAGTGCTATTACTGCTGTACGAAGCTATCACGAGCGTGTATCCTTTTTGACTCCCATTTTTGAAATTTATTCTCTCGCTGTTGTGTTTTTGTTGTCGCACTCATGGCTGTTCTTCCCGCGAAAAGAGCAAGCTGGACGAAGCGGAGCCTTTGCAAAGGTCGGCTCTGGCCATAGGCGAGCGCATGCTGGGGACGAACCACTCAGACGTTGCTACGTACTACAACAACCTTTCGAGGTGAGGGACGAAGGGGGTTGGCGGAGGGAAGGACGGGGAGCATGTAGACACACATGCCACGGTGATTTTCCTTGTCCTTGATGTTATGCGTTTGATTATCTTCATCCTCGTTCTTATCGTTATCCTTGCTCTTCTCATTGCCCTTGCTGTTATCCTCGTCCTTTCCTTATCTTTATCCTTAGTGTTAGCCTTAGCCGCGGGCTTGGCCTTAGCCGTATGCTTGTCCTTAGCCTTATGCTTGTCCTTAGCCTTGGCCTTAGCCTTATCTTTGTCCTTGTCCTTACCAATATCGTTATCCTTATCAGTGTCGCTATCCTTTTTCTATAGTCCTCGTCCTTGTCCTTATCCGTATCCTTGTTGTCGTTGTCCTTATCCTTGTCCTCACTCTTTTCCTTTGTCCTTGTCCTTATCGTCATCATTGGTCTTGCCCCTTCCACACGCACTACGGCAGCGACCACCTCATTCACGGCGGGTTCCTCACTAGTGCGGCCTACCTCTCTATTGGGAGACGTTGAGGCCTCCGCATCTGTACAGACACCCTCAGCCTCTAACAAACAAACCCGATACCGTACGTAATGCGCTATCCACCGTGTTAGCGATTAAGGCGGTTGTCCCCAACAAGGCGGTAGTTGGGATCTCGCTCGCCTCCGCCTTGATCGGGGACCACTACTGCAGCCTTGTCCCTACCCCAGGCATTCCCATGCCCCTTGCACTTAACCTCGACCATGTACTTTTTTGTCTCTTATTATCGCTATGTTCATACTCATCCTCACCCCCGTCCCTTTCCGTGTCTTATCGTTTTCCATTGTGGTTATGCCTAATCCTTTTTATGCCTCATCTTTAGTACGCCTCATCCTCATTATGCCTCATCCTCTTCATGCCTCGTCCTTTTTATGCCCCATCCTCATTATGCCTCCTCATTATGCCTCATCCTCGTTATGTCTAATCCTTTTTATGCCTCATCCTTTTTATGCCCCATCCTCACTATGCCTTGTCCTCGTTATGCCTAATTCTTTATGGTATCTCCTACGTTTTTTTTCTGTCTCGTCGTCTTGTCCTCCCCAGATTGGTCCGAGCCGCGGGTAAGCTGGAAGAGGCTGAGCCTCTCCAGAGGCGCGCGGTAGAGATTGGCGAGAAGGTGCTTGGGTCCAACTCCCCGGATCTGGCCACATGGGTGAACAACCTCGGGAGGCTGCTCATGGTGAGATTAGTCGGGGGGAAAAGCATATATGAATGGTTCGCCATGGAGGGTTGTATTGTGGCCGTTGCGGTTGGTTGGTTGGTTGGTTGGTTCGGTGGGTGGGTGGATGGATGGACTGATGGATGTATTTGTTGGTATTGGTAATTTGGTGGTGGTTGTGCTTGCACTAATGTTGGTGTTGTTGCTGCTTTTGTTCTTGGTGTGGGTGTTGGTGTTTCCGGTGGCGTTGGTGTTGTTGTTAGATTAGGCTGTTGGTGGCATTGGTGCTGTTGTTGTTCTAGGTGGTCTGGGTGGTGGTGGTGTGGTGGTGTGGTGGTGGTGGTGGTGGTGGTTTGTTGTTGCTGGTGGTGGTGGTATTAGTGTTGATGTTGATGTTGAGTGATGTTGATGTTGGACCCATATTATGATAGAGGTGGCACTTTTTTGGCGAAAATGGTTTGTGAATGGTGGCGCTCCTTGACCCAACATCGTCGAAATCTTGGCACTTTTTTTCATGAATTTTGTTGTATAGCTAGGCGATGAGACGTTTCGTCCGGTATCAGTTTTATTTTTCACCAAATCAGTGTTTGGGAGGAGAGGTCTTGAGCTCCCAAATGGAGGAAACCTCAGAAAAAAATGTGGTACACCTTCGTCCTAGCACGCATCGTTGGTGTTGGTGTTGGTGTTGTTGGTGTTGGTGTTGGTGTTGGTGTAGGTGTTGTTTGTGTTGTCTGTGTTGGTGTAGGTGTTGTTTGTGTTGTTTGTGTTGGTGTTGGCGTTGGTGTTGGTGTTGGTGTCGATGTTAGTGTTAGTTTGTTGGCGATAGTGTTGGTGGTGGTTGGTAATATGGGTGGGTTTTTGTTTGTGGTGTTGGCGTGTGTTGTTGATGGTGTGGTGGTTGCTCGTGCTGGAGTCTCATATGCGGACATGGATCAAATGTTTTATTTGCGCGTGGTCGCAAGAGGTCTGCTGGAACCAACAAACAGGAAGAGCAATCCCAGCTGCCGAGCTGTGGATGATGCACTTCGGCCCCGGCGGACACCAGCGGCAACATAAGCACGAAACTATGCGAACGTGTAGCTGACAACAATCAAAGAGCATCTACCATACGAAACGACCATAAACAATACCTGAACTCTGCTGACATCGGGAGAACCAACCAACAACACCACCGCCAGACCTCATCATGATCAGCAACAAAATATTGGCACGTGCTGAAAAATTTATTTCGTGGTAATCGGCAGCGAAAACAAGAGCGCTGCTAACGAACCACCGCGAGGGTCATCAGCAAACAACAATGACAGTATTTAATCGGCTGACGAACAAGCTAACGATGACATTTTGTTTTTGTTTATTGCTCATTCCTTCTATCACCTTTGAACACTTTCTTTCCCCTTCTCCCTCCCTAATCGTAACTCAGATTCGGGGTGACTATAAGCAGGCTCTTGTCCCTCCTCCCCAATCGATATGCACCTTCATTTTTAGCTTTTGCTCTCCATCTCAATCTTTTTAGCTTGTGCCTATGTCAACAAGTGCTCAAACGATTGTTATCCATGGCAATAACGAACGTCTATGCCAACAAACCCTACCCTGACACCGTTGCCATCCATGTTAACTTCTGCACGCCAGGCGCGGAAGAAGCTGGTGGAGGCGGAGCAGGTCCAGGAGCGCGCTGTGGCAATAGCAGAGAACGTCTATGGAACTGACCACCCGCAGGTGCAGTACTTTTCTTTTTTTTCCTCCTCGCGTTTTTGCGGGTACCCCCAAGCATGCTGCCGGTGCTATTCCTTGACGCCCAAAATCTGGCACTAGCTGTGTGTGTTCTCTTCATGTTAAGTTGGTATTTCCACCCTTCTATTATACGTGCAGCACACCATGGTCCGTGCCGATGCCTCCTTCTAGAGCAGAGAGGCGAGCTTTGTGGTCACAAGCTACGAAACAGAGATTCGTTGCTTGTACAGGTGGTTTTGGCCTTGCAATGCCGAAGGCAGTGAATGCCGGGGCGGGACGGTACATTTTCAAGCCAGCACACCAGACTACATGCAAAGAAGAAGGAAGCTTGGAATTGGTACCATGAGTACCTGTTGCGTCGTACCTGGTATATTTTTTTGCGAGTATTTTTTGTTGGGCTTGTTTCAAATCTTGAGCGCAGGAGGGAGGAGGGGTCTTGTTTTTCTTTTCCTCACGTTGTCTCGTTTTTTTTGTGATCATCGTGATGTTTAAAAAAAATGGTAATGAAAACCGTTTGACAAACCATTTTGTCATTTTTTTAATCTCGTTTTATTCGCCTCTTTTCTTTTTCACGTTGCGATTTTCGGTATTTTCGTTATTTTTTATCATTCTTTTTGTAACGTTGTGTCGATGTACGTATGCATGTATGCATGTACTTCGTTGCTGCAGGTAGCCCGGGCGAGGAAGAACTTGACTAAAGTGCGATGGGCCCTGGGGAAGGCAGCCCGCAGCCGCGCCCCGGCATCCTCCAGCCAACAGCAGTACGAAGGATAAGAACCGATTTCGATATGTCGAGATCGAGATGGAGATCGATTTAGAATCGCTTTCGAGATCGAAATCGACCAAAAAATGGGTTTCGAGACCGACATCAACTAGTAATCATTTTGAGGTCGAGATCGACGAAGAGTCGATTTGTAGATCGAAATCGACCAATAAGCTATTTCAGAATCAATTTTGGTCAAGAATCGAGATTGAGATCGATTAAAATCGATTTTGGGATCGAAATCCCGCCAAGCCGCCAAACCTTCCTTCCATGCTTTCCTTTCCCTCTAGGACAATGATGCTTGGAAATCGGTCTTTTTGGGCGCCTACTTACCTATTTTGGCCTTGTGCTATTTGTTGTGTGGGAGCCGCCAGTCAAAGGGCCAAACCGCGGTCTCCCAGCATACCGTGCTGATTTTGATGCCGGGAGCGGTCAGTCAAGCTGTCAAACCGCGGTCTCCTAGCATTTATGCTAGTTTTAGTGCGGGGAGGCGATCGGTCAAGGGGTCAAACCGCGGTCTCCTTCCAGGTAGCATTTTATGCTAGTTGTAGTGCAGGGGGCGGTCAGGCAAGGGGTCAAACCGCGGTCTCCTATTATTCTGTACTAGTTTTAGTACGGGGGCGGTCAGTGAAGCCGTCAAACCGCGGTCTCCCAGCATATTATCGCATGGCTTTTCACGGGTCGGGTCATTTCTCGCGGGTCGGGGCGGGGCGGGTCAGGTTGGGTCGGGCACGCTGGCCCAACCTGACCCGACCTGTGCTATTTCAAATGCCTCGTGATTCGACCGACCCGACCCGGTCCACGAGAGTTGGAAAAACTCCTGACTGGACGTACGAATCCGATCATGACCCGTAAATATACCGTGCAAATTTGGTTCAGAATGGGTTGGGTGGGGTTGTGGGGGGCGGGGGGCGCACAGCAGCAACAGTGCGGCATCAGACGTGGAGGAGCTCCAACTACAGCTACAACGATTGATCCACAGCAGCCCGCAATTCTGCTATGGTGTCGCGAAGAGGGGGGGGAGAGAAACAACCTAACATATTAGCAGGGATGAATTGGGATGGGATTGGATGGAGTGGGATGGGATGGGATGCGGGTGGGATTCTGTGTGGAATAGGAAGTTTGTGCTCTTGTGAGCACAAAAGCCTCTTTTTGAGGCAAAGCTACATGTGTGGTGCGGTGCAGTGGGACGCGGCGCGGCCATGAAAAGCAGTGCGAGCGAATTAGACTTGGGACCCGGATCCTTCCCCGTGTCAACCGATATGGTGGAGATATGAGGGATATGTAGGCGTGTCCGGGGGGGGGGGGGGTAGACAATAAGTTCGGCAGACAAAAGGTTCGCTAGGAAAAGGAGTTGAAAACTCTTCCTTCCGTGTTTGTTATTGCCCTCGGATTGTCCTTTTTGTGGGTGTGTTTGTGTCGTGGTACAGCATATTTATGTGACCGACGATTTCAAATCGCGCTTTTGGTTGATTTTTGAGTTGATGATTGGTTGATTGATTTGGTTGGTTGGTCAGTTGGTTGATCTATTAATTTGTCAATTGATGGATCGGTTGATGGATTGATTGTATAATTGGTTGATGATCAATTGGTGCATCAGTTGATTAATTGATTGATTGATTGATTGATTGATTGGTGGGGTAATTGATAGTTCATTGACTCATTGATTGATTGATTGATTGATGGATTGGTTGGTTTTGGATTGTTGGTTGATTGATTGATCGATCTCCGACGTTTGGTTAGACAAGTACTGCTGTCGTCTTATATTGGCGTGAGCATTTGTGCTGCATATTTCTCCGTGGTGGGCTAAGGGCTTAGTTGAAAGGGTTGGGCTGTCTAGCCCCCCCCCCCTCCCCCCACCCCCCCCCTCTCCCTCTACGCTATGTTGGAATACCGGCGATTTTTATTGATCGCTCGGGTTGCCTTTGCGTGTCAAGGGGGAGGGGGGGGCGGTTACTTTCTGTGCACCTTTTTAATACTAGAACTACTGCAACTTTTACTCACTCTAATTCCAAGTAGTTTTTGTCCTCGAAACGAGGTTGCTCATGTGAAAGGGTTGGATAGGTTCCTTCGCGTAACTGTGTGTCGGTGTGTGCACGCAATGTCCTCTGATTATTTTCCTAGTTCGTCTTTTTTTTCTTTTTCTTTTGTCTCTTTTCGCGTTTTTTTGCTCTTTTTTTGAGGGGGTGTTATTTTTGTTTTGTTTTGGTTCCGTTCTTTTCGTTTCTCCTCCCTTTTTTTTCTAGTTTCTTTTGTTCTTCGTCGTTTTGCCTCTTCCCTGCCTTCCTCCGTCCCTTTCTCCTTTCCTTTCCTTGTTTAGTTTGTTCTTGTGTTCGTTTTTTTTTTTTTTTCCAGTTGGTGTTGGAAATGTGGCATGCGGGTGGTAGCTACCTTGGCAACGAAAGCCTGAGGAAGAGGGATGGTGTGGGCGGGGGCGCAGCTTTCGCATGCGGAGGATATGTGCGCTACGGCACTATTGATAGGTTAATTCCGAGTTGCTTCCACTAGCGTTCCTCGGTTTGTTGTTCGTGTGCCCGCTAAAATAGAGAAAACAACATGTGTACCATATCACGAAATAACCGAACAATTGGAAAAGACAAGAAAGACAAAATTATGAAATCAAAAGGGAAGAATTATGATTTTGCTGTCGCCGTTATTCTCGTGGCTGCTGTTTTTTTTTTCTCCCCCTTTTGTTCTTTTGTGGTTTTGGTTTGTCTTCGTTTTTGTGCTTCTTATTTTGTTTCGTGTTCGGATTATTTGAGGTGCACAACCAATCGGCCATTGTCATTGGAAAGGTTGCGCCGGTGTGTTCCAGGTACACTTCATGTACGTAGGTGAGCCCCGCCCCCCTCCCCCCCCTCCACCCGGAAGGAAGGCCACCGCGCAAGTGGCTGTCGGCAGGATGCAGCTCACCCTCTCCATGCGACTCGCCGAACACTTCACGGCGCTTCGCGCTTGGTGCACGCGATGCCTGCCAGAGGTTGGTGAAACCCCGATGTGCTCCTTCCTGTCAATGTAGGGATTCGAGGGTCTATGGTCATACGACTACGGCCTGTGCATGAAAATGAGTACCCCCCCCCCCCCCCCCCCCCCCCCCCCCTCTTTCGTAACGCCTTTGAAAGCGCACCTAGTTGATTGGGGCCAAACTACTGTGAGTTAGTGTGGAATTGTTTTCTTTTGCAGGTCTACATGGGCTCTAAAGGTTGCTTTTCTGCTCGCTTTTTCGTGGTTTGTTTTATCTTTTCTTTTCTGTTTTGTTTGTTTTTCTTCTCTTCTCCTTTCCCATTTTGGTTTACACGCAGATAAATAAATACGCGTTGTTTTTTTGGCTGGGCGGGGGTTGTCAAAAGAGTGGTTGGTTGAGGCTGAGGCAAATGCTGATGGGCGTTCCTTTGCTCGCTTGCTTGCTTATGCTTCCTTTTCGCGCTGTTTTCGACGGGTTTCTCGGGAGAAAAACACAGAAAAACAAGGTGGGCACTACTCAGGGTAGGGGGGGACACGCTTCAACCCCCCCCCCCCCCCCCCCCCTCTCCCTCTCCGACACACGTACGCTTGAGCCTCCCGGCAGTAAACCTCCGTCCCCTTTCCCATTGTAGTACGGTGGGGCCCTCATTCTATTTCCCAGTTTCCGTTTTGCTTGCCCTTTGATTTTTCCTTCTTCTTCTCCTCCCCCCCGCCCCCCCCCCTTGTTTTCCTTTTTTTTAGCTGTCGGTTATTTTTCCTTGCTGCTCGCGCCGTGTATGGATGGACTGGTTGGTATTGATGGGCGATGTACACTCGGAGGAAGCTATGTTAGCGTAAATATAGTCCCAGGTATCAAAGGGTAGCAATAATATTACCACGTAGGGTTTGTAGTGGATGGATGGCTTTTAGGAGCAGGGTGTTTACGGAAGCCTTTGAGCCCCCGGGAAGGACTTGATCGAACGGGAAGGAGTTCGATGTGACTCGACTTTTTTTGTTTTGTGTTCTCTCGTGATATGAATCGCCTTTGCTTGGGGTTTCTATATGGGACGGGCGCTTTTGTCGAGGACGGGAGGGTGGGGGGGGGGAGTGAAGACGGCCTCCTTGTCCCTAGCTTTTGTGTCCATCCGCGTTGCGCGAGCAACTGGCGGCGGCGGAGGAGGAGGACGGGAGGGTGGAGAGGCATATACATGTATTTGACGTCAGAGTTGATTGGCGATTGGACGGCAGGAGAATATTTAATATACCTCATGTAACAATGGATGACAACAGCAAATACACGATAGTAATACCCGGTGGTGCACAAAAATGGAGTTAAAAGATAGTGGGGTTGGAGGAAGAACAAAAACTTGAGAGCATGAAAATGTGTGTGTGCACAGAGAGGAATTGAAGGGAGTGGTGTGTGTAGTCTATGACCCTAACTGTTTTTTTTTTTCTTCTTTTTCTCGTCTGGTTTTGATTTTTGAGACCCCGTGCGGCGTTATTTGTCTGCGGTTTTGTCGTCAGCGCGGCCGCGTACGAAAGCCGGTTTTCGTCGTCTCCAAATAGTATCGAATACAGGAGATATATATCGATATTTTGGGTATGGATATTGGTACGGATATCATACGGATATATATATGTTGGTGGATGTATGGATAATTCGTATATGGATACTGGATGAGAAGATATCAATAACACTTCACTTATTAAATCATCGATCAATGTTTTTTCTTTTTTTTTTTCTTGTTCGAGACACGTTTTTTTTTGTTCCATCATTTTGTCTGTGTTCGCTGATTTCCCGCATGGTTGTGCGATATGAATTGCCCTTACTCATGACTGTTCAAAGGGGAAAGGGAAGAGGGGGGTGGGGAGGGGGGCGAGCAGATAGATTTCGCGCAAAATGGGTGGAAGTAGGAATACCATCTGGCTCAGCTCGGGCGAAGCCGACCGTTTACTTGTGGTCGGCAAGTTGCCGGTTTGTTTGGCAAAATCCGGTAGCGGCGAGTTACCTTACCGACAAGTTTTACCATTGCTGTCGAGCGCAACTTACTGTTCATCACGCGTGGGGGGGGAAATCACCGCTCGTTACCGTTGGGGGAAAAGTTACCGTTAGAATGGAGTTTACTGCTACCTATCGCTGCCGTTACCGGAAAGTTACCGTTGATTTCAGCGGCAGACGTAACCAGCAACGGGAACAGTTACCGATATCGCTGAGGGAAAAATACCTCTACAGAGTGCGCTATGGAAAGGTCTCGTCGGGGGGGGAAACATGAACCCGTGTACCTCAAGCGGCAACGCAATGTTAACTTTTTTACACACATCGGACAACTCAGCTCAGGTTAACTCAGTTTACCTCACTTTGTCGTAATTCAGCAGGGGGTTGACGAGCTTAACGCAGTTGTGCACGCACACTCAGGGCTCGTTAGCTGAAGATTGTGACTCAGTTATGCACATTCCCCGGGGAGGCGAGGCAGCGTGCTACGCGGGTCGAGGCGCGCACCACTTGTTTCCTGGGGTTTCCTCAATTTGGGAACTCAAGACGAGACCTCTCCCAAAAACCTGATTTCGAGCCAACTAAAACTGCTTGAAAAACACTGGGGTGAAAAAAAAATGCCATCTGTGGCCTAGGTACGCGCGACGAGAACCATCCCGAAAGAATGGCCTACTATTAATTTTTTTTCCTCTGATCGTATTAGAGTAGGTTAAGGAAGTCCCGTCATTTAGAAAACGTTTTCGACAAAAAAAGGTAAAACCTCTCTCTATCGTGGCACGCGTCTGAGTTATCAAAGACTAGACTAGCTCAGTTATGCACGCTCCGCAGGGGGTACGTCCTAGCAAGTAGTTGATGTTGCAAGGCTTAGCTTGGGTAAAGCTATTATTGGTTAACCTTTTTTTTTTTGCGAGTTGGTAAAAAAAACGGGCTAATACCCCACTCACTGATGACCTTGACATACAACACTATAACTCAGTTAGGTGCACTCCTTGCAGGAAGTGAGTAGTTCATGTTAGTAGTTTATGTTAGTAGTTCATGTTATACTTAGTTAAGGCTTAGCTTGGGTAAGCTGTTATTGGTTTAACCTCTTGCAGGTGGTCAAACGGACTAAATACCCTCCACGAATAACCTTAACAAATGGCGTCGTCGGCAGGACCATGTTTTTTTTCTTTCTCGGGGGTCGTTGGGGGTTCGAATCCCACCACCACCCACAAAAATAATAATAAACCTTTTCAGACTTTTCCACCCCATGGGCATGTCGATCTTGAAAAATTATCTCCCCGGTACCCCGAGAGAGTGAAACCGCTTGGATTTTGACAGGTCCGCCCGTATATCCGGCCGACCTGCTATCGCGCCGTTTTAGCGGGGGGGAGAGTGTTGAAAGGCTTAGTTTGGGTAAGCTATTATTGGTTAACCTTTTGCAAGTGGTCAAACGGACTCGTGATACCCCACTAACAACCTTAACAAAGACAAATGATAGGTCGTATATCCGGCCGACCTGGTATCCCGCCGTTTCAGGGGGGGGAGAGTGTTATAAGGCTTAGTTTGGGTAAGCTACTGGTTAATGTTAAATATGGCTTAGAGTTTGGGTAAGCTATTATTGGTTAACCTTTTGCAAGTGGTCAAACGGACTCGTGATACCCCACTAGACTAACACCTTAACATGTAAAGACTATAGTCTAACTCAGTTATTTATGCACACTTCCGGCGCGGCGGTGAGTTTAAGACGATAACTTCGCAGTTGTGCACACTCCACGCGGGCGAGTTAAAGACCGTAATAACTCACTTATACACGATCAGGGATGGCGAGTTAAGGACGATAACTCAAGCCATAAGGCGCACTCAAGGGGGTGCGAAGTTTAAGAAAACACAACTGAGTTTTACCTCACGAGTTGTCCGATGTGCGAAAGGGTCATACATATATATACATATATACCGCCGCCGTCGCCGGCAAAACTTGCCGTGCTACCGATCAGCGCGGCAAACGTTACCGTTGTGTACCCGTCGAGACAGAAAACATTACTGTTACCGTTGCGGGAAAGCTATATTACCGCAGAAAAAGTTACCAGTGGGCCGAGCAGCAAAGGTTACCGTTAGCGATTAGCGGCCAGTAATTGCCGTTGCCGGACGCGTGCTACGACAGAGGTCAGCACTTTTCGTCTGAAACGGTGTTTCTCGTTGTATACCTAGGCCATTTGGGATTTTTCATCGGGTGTAGCAGCTTTTATTTACCCGTTGTACGGTCAGCAGAAAAATTACCGTTGACTAACAAAGGGGAGGGACCGTTGTCGACGAGCAGCCGGAAAAGAAAGGAGAACAGAACTTACACATGTCATATCAAATACCGCATCAGACACCACGTTTTTCGCACGAATAAGAAGGCCCAATGAAAAGCCCATGGTCCTGCCGACGACGCCACTTGTGACAACAGAGCTGTGTCCTTGCAGGGGTCAGCCTATTCTCCGCCGGCCGCTGAGGTTGCTTCGTGTGTCCGTGGCTTAGATAGACAGAAGAAGAGTAGTATTACGGAGGACGATAGTAAACAGGACCAAAATACTGTTAGTAAAAATAGATGGATATATAGGTTTTTGTGTCCACCGCGTAGGTCCCATTTACTAGCCTAGGGTCCCCCGTATATAGCTTCATTCAGATCACGCGTGTCGGTGGTGACCGATTCCCTTAGGCGAGACCGCCAGGGTTTTGTTTCATCTTTCGTCACGAACGCCTCCCTGTAGATATGCCAAAACCGCCCCAATTCCCCGGTGACTGCGATGGTAATTCCCGACCTTCCAAGGTTATATACCTGGTGTACACATTATAATAGCAATTGAAAGGAGAGTCGAGCAGGAGGACTCGATTGGCTGTGCGTGTTTGCTTTGTTGTTTTTGCCCCGTTTATGCCGTCCGGTAAAGAACATGAGCGGGGCGAAAATCTCATCTATCTGTCTCTGTTTTTTTGTACCCTAACTGGCATGCTGCGGCATTTTTACGTGCTTACCGCGAGCTTTCATCGACTGCGCGCTGCACCTAAGAAGTGATGCCGGCCGTGAAAAAGCACGGCACAGAGGCAGGGCGAGAGGAAGACAGCCGCCACATCAGCAGCACGTAGCCAACAACAACTACAGCAGGTAAAGAACAAACTCCCCGCATATGTACGAGTACGAGTAGTATGTCCTAAGTGGTTCTCATTCTCGCAATGTTACCCATTGGGAACAGGTGTGGCGGTAAAGCAAAAGGGCAACTGGCTGGCGGTTCGGTATAACAGTTTAATATGGCCCAGCCAGTATCTCTTACTTGGGGAAATGATAGGTGTTCTACCCGGAGCAAGGCTACGGCAGGGAAGGTATACTCTGAATTTTCACTACCTGGTGGTTCACCACTCGCACGAGTGGCTCTGTACCTCGCTGACAAAAACAACTTAGACGATTTGTTTGGCGCAGCGTGTGGCTAACCATCCCATCGGGGATTCATATCGAAAAAGTTATAAGTCAGCACGAAACCCTATGACCGCATGAAACAGGGGGATCACTCGCGCGAGTGTGACCCAAACCCCTGCATGCACACAAAACAAAAGCTCCGATAAAACAACAACCCCTTCCCCCCTACCCCGTTGCATGGGACCCCCTTAAGATTTCCCCCTGCCTTTTACTGGGGTCTGTGTCATAGAAAATATCATAATATAGAGAAGAAAAAGCATGTCCTTGTCCCAGGTAGTTTTTCTAAGTGGTGAAGTCGTGTCAGGCATGACTCTAGCAAGTTTTTTTTTTCATTTTTTTTCTTTTGTTTGAGCTGTGTTGTGTTGAAAGAGTCGAGGTGTTCCAAAATCTCTCTGTAGACGTGGCGTGGGATTCCTCGAACAGAACTTACCGAGAAAAACCACACGAGATATACTTCCTAGGCAGCGGCGGGTGACATGACATGACATGTGTGAAACCACCACCGTGAGCGAGTGCTTCTGGCTTTCTCGGGCCGGGGATATCGGCCGCGCGGCAAAGAAGAACTGCTTTCAAATAACCTAATAACCGCGTGGGGGGGCGGGGGGGGCGGGGTGCAAGCTGGTAAATGTGACAACATTATTCCCCGCCCGAAGTTCACGCCGATTTTTTTCAGCTAGACCCTGAAATGTTGCACGCGTGTTCTATGAGCCCTTGCCCAACCTTTTCGTAGCGAGGGTTTTTCCTCCTTTTTTTTTTCAAGGAGATATTTCGTAACGCGTGTTTTTTGGAGATATATTGGGCATCGTCATCACACAATCACCACCGAGCTTCTTCACTCACCATTTATTTTCACGCGTCATCAACATCATCCACTCGATCATCATCTAGTCATCACCATCATCAGCATTACCATCATCACCATCACCATCACCATCATCATCACCATCACCATCGTCGTCATCATCATCACCATCATCATCATCATCCTCACATGTCCTCATCAATCGCCCGACCATCATCAATCATCGTGTGTGCGCCAACGCAACGCCGAGCGGTTCATTACGCCAACACGAGTCGCATTAGTCGACGGGATTAAAACTACGACGAGACGTTGTTTTGTATCGTGTACACCAGGAATCTATCTCAGCCCCACGGGCACAATGCGAATACTAGCTTTACACGATTTGTTTTTCTGAGCGCCGTCGCCTCCATCATGGCTGTTTCCTTACTTCTGTGTTGGAAAAAATCCCCGAAAAATCCGTACTCCGATCCGTTTCCGATCACGATTCTCCCATATCACCCTTGCCATCCCCCAACCCCGCATTTGCCATGATCCTTAATATATACGGAGTAATACAGTAGCGTAGTGATGATGATGGTGTGTCCAAAAGGATTCTTCGTGAGTATGCCCCGGTTTCAGTATGACTCCCTCGGCGTCGGCTCTACCGTGCGGCACCGGACCGCCCGCACCACCATGACCGTACCACGGCCGCCCCACACGCCAGCCCTCGGTGTCCCCGGCGAAAGATCGGATGCCGACATCGAGCTCGGCGAGCGGGGGGCTTGGGAAGACGCCCTTCCGGGGACGGCTTGCTCTCTCCCCGGGAAGGCAGAATCTTACTACGGTAGCCCCCCCAGCTATTCTTTACGAAATCGCCGGTTTTGAAACCAGCTCTCGGCCGTATCTCCTGAAATATGGTGCCCCTTGCCGCCCCAACGTCATCGTTTGATAGACCTTTGCAAGCATGAAAATGGTTGAGGATGCTTTTTTCATAGCAACCTTCCTCGTGTCTAGCAGCCATGAAACGTTCGTTAAACAAAATCGCCAGTTTTTTGGGGGGGCTGTCGTAGAATCAGTCGGCAGCCTATCCGCGGGAACGGAAGGACTCCGGAAACGTTCACCGCCCGGGGTCGCCTCTACACTAACTTCAAGACAACATTCCAACACTAAAATGAAGATACGAATACTCACAGTAATTCCAAGATACAAATCTCCACACTAATTTCAACCCCAGCCCCCCCCCCCCCCCCCCATCAGTCCTACCCTCTAGCCCTCTGCCCCCCGGCTCCTCAACCCCCCAGCCCCCTCTCTCCCTATCCGTCCCAAACCACAGCCCCCCTCCTCCATTCGTCCCAACCCTCAACCTCCCCGACTCCCCACAGCCGTCTCACCCATCACCCCTCCCTTCCCCCCTTCGTTCCACCTTCCAGCCCCACCCCTCCCCATCCGTCCCATCCACCAGCCCCCCTCCCCCCAATCCGTCCCACCCACCAGCCTTCCCCCCCCCGATCCGTCCCTCCGTCCTGTCCTTCTTTCACATCCGTCCTACCCCCAGTCCTTCCCTCCCCCCCCCCCCCCCCCCCATTCGTCCCATCCCCTTGCCCTCCCCACCCCAATCCGTCCTACCCCCCAGCCCCCCCCACCCCAGCCTTCTGCTCCGCCTTCTTCTATTTCTCGAAAGGGATGCGTGGTCAATGGTCTAATGACTAAGGCAAGCAACAAATGAGTACGCTCCCCCCTCCCTAGCCTTTCCCACCCCTCATCCGTCCCACCCCCCAGCCCTCCACCCTCCCAGTCCATCCCACCCCCCAGCCCTCCCCTCCTCCCATCAGTATTTTTTTTTCCGGCTTTAACGTTTTTTTGGCGGAAACCGGGATGTTGGTTGAGTTAGATCGTATTGAGAGGAGTGGACAACCTTTACTCCGCTCAAGGGGGAAGATACCGTACGGTACCGTACCCACGGAGGCGGTTACATAGTGTCCCTTTTGCCGTCTCTGGAAGTGGCCCCCCCACACAAAACAAATAGATGCATTCGAAGCTATCATCCGATATCACTCAAGAAACCGCGCACAATGCTGCGGAAGTCCGCGCATCACAAGAGCGCTTGGCTATTAGCAAGGATGCAGTTCACCCTTTATGCGATTCGCCGAACACCTCACGGCACTTCGCACTGTGGTGCAGGTGATGTCTTCCTGGTTGGTGGAAACCTGACATGCTCCGTCCCGGCAATGTAGAGATGCGAGGGTACACCTCCCTACCACCCGTCCCATCCCTCAGCCCCCTCCCCCTCCAGCCATCCCACCCGCCAGCCCTCGCCCCCCCCAGCCCTCACCCCACTTCAGCCCTCGCCCCCAGACCCCCCCCCCCCCCTCATCCATTCCCACCCCGAGAAGTTCTACCCCCCATCCCAGCCTTCATTGAATCCACCCCCCCCCCTCCATCCGTCACCGCCCCCCCCCGAGCAACCCCCCCCCCTCCCCCAATCTAACCCAACCCAACCCAACCCAACCCAGCCCAACCCAAACCAATCCAATCCAACCCAAACCAACTCAACCCAACCCAACCCAACCCAACCCAACCCAACCCAACCCAACCCAACCCAACCCAACCCAACCCAACCCAACCCAACCCAACCTAACCCAACCCAACCCAACCCAACCCAACCTAACCCAACCCAACCCCAAATCCAAATCCAAGGCTACCAGAGTGGTGATGGTGGCGAGAAGTGATGGAGATCTGTATGCGTTACACAACAGTATGATTCATACGAGAAGAGCACAACACTTGAACGACGGCAGGTAACGGCATTTTTACTTTACACTACAATGTCTCGATATAAGCGGACCGAGTATCATCATTAGAAAATTTCCAAGGAGCGAAGCTTATCTTGCCCGTGGAAAATAGTTGCTTTTCGGAAACTGGTCGTGGCGTGCATCGGGGGCCGGGAGATGTGCGGTCGGTAGTTAGGGGGTTCGGTGGGAAACACCGAGACCGAAAGAGAACGGCCCGTTTGAAGCGCGTCGGGCTGCAAAGGAGCAAGGAGGCTGTCAAGCTAAGAAGGCGATTGCTGTGCTTCTGCCTTTGGAGGGATGTGCCAGTCTCGGGGTGTGCTGTTGCCCAAACTAGGCCGCAAAAATTCCCTGTTTTTTCGTGTGTTTGGCTACCACGGTTGCGATGCCACGGGAGACAGACGCAGGCGCCATGTGCGTAATGCAATTCGGGGTGGTCACGACCACCGTCGCCGCCACTGCGGATGGGATGGCGTCTTCATGCCTGGGCGACTTCGCTGTCGCTGCTGCTGCTGCTGCTGTCAATCTCGGTGTTGTAGATGGTAGTCGGAGAAGAACGTTGGGGTCTTGGCTCGAGCGGTGGTAGGAGGTATGCGATTGTTGGTGCATGCGGTGTTGCTGTGGTTGGTTGTGGTAGCGTTCCATGGGTGATTGATGCTGCTGACGGTAGGTCGTGGAAGAGGACAACGGTGGTTGTGGCAATGTAATCGATGGGTGTTTCTCTGGCCGTTCGGGCAACTATACGGGTCGGAATTTCAAGGAGATGGCCCGGGTGTGCACCGGGGTTGGAGTAGCGACTTGTCGGTTGGGACGGCGGTCGTGGTTCAGACGGGAGGGCACTTGGCGGTAGCAGGGATGCAGGAAGTGGTCGAGGCCGAGCATACGAGCTGATGGGGCTGGGCATAAGAAGGGCTGGAATCGCGGTGGCATGCTATGCGGTAGCCATCGCGGCACTGGCCGCGTTGCTGCCGTTGCGGCGGCATACTCTCTGCTGGCGGCCGGTATACTCTCTGGTAACACTGGCATACGCTCTGGTAGCCGTCGAGGCACTTGCCACATTGTTGGGATGCCCTGCTGTAAACACACCTATTGCCCGCAGGAAATAAAAGTCGTAGTGAAGGTTATGAGCCTCAGCACGCATCATTCTTTAAGCGCGTTGGTCGCGCCAGTGTGGGCGTCTCTCGTACGTAAAGGGATCCATCCTCCTCGTCTCGGCGTGTAAGATGGTCGCACCAAACGCTGAGGGATCCGGTTTGGCTGAAGGGGTTGGGGAGGGTTGCGGGCGGTGGAAAGTGCCGTCACGGCCCCGGCCTCAAAATGCGCTCATGGTAACACGTCGATTTACTCGAAAATATTGTTAAACGTCTTTCACTGCAATTGCACCATCTATGACTGCAGCGCATGAAGAATGTGAAGAATGCGAAGCATGCTGATCGTTGCGAGAGTTGAGGAGATCCACCATGGCCCGGGATTGGATTGGATTGGGATGGAGGGTAGAAACGCACGCACCGGAGTAGAAAAGGTAGGATGCTGTACAAGTAGTATTTGAACGTCACCAAGGGGGCCAGAAAGTGATGGAAGATTACGCAGATATACCCGGGGGGGCGGGGGGAGCTTGGGTGCTAGGGAGGTGGTAACAGCCTCCGAGTATCCAGTTGAACACAAACCAAATCAGATCCTACGGTCCGGAAAATATGAGTACCTCTAATACCCGTCGAGTACGAAATTACGAAGGTGGGCTTTCCGAATCGTTATCGGGGCCTCAGAGGACCGTGTGCGTCTGGCGTTTTTGATGGTTTTAACACTGCGTGAAAAACCCGTGGAACACACGTAGTAACACGTGTGCCACTGAAAAAGCGGGGGAGACAACACACGGAGTGTCATGTGTACTCAACGGAGATTTGCTCACGCATGATCCTACAGTTAAGTGCTACAACTTGAGTCGTTCCGACACCGTACAAGGCCGGATGTACATAGCAGCAAAATACGGGAGCCCTTCGGGCATAGCTCAAACACGCGTTGGGTACTGTACTTGAGCATATAACCGAGTTTGCTAGCAGGTGTGAGTCTAAGTTCACAGCGGGTTTTCCAAGTTGAACAGTTAGTGATCTATGGAGGATTTTCGATAGGAGGGGCTTCATACCGATACTTACATACTGCTCAGTACTAGTAGTAGTAGCAGTAGTAGTAGTAGCAGTAGTAGTAGTAATAGTAGAAGTAGTAGTAGTCGTAGTCTATACCGGCAGCGGTCACATCGCACACAAAACAACTGAACCGAAACAAGGCAATAATTTTCAATTGCATGAAAATGAGCATTAACGGTACGCACAGCAGACGGGCAAAACGGGACAAAAAAAAAAGCAGGGCCTTTTCCACCGGTCGCACTATTTCTCGCAGGTCGGATCGGGCCAGAGTTACCCGATCCAACCCGTGAGATTCGAGGACTTCCTCCCGATGCCACATGACCCGACCCGTGAGGTTTCAACACCTCCTGACTCGACTCGACTCGACCCGCGAGTTTGAAAACTACTTAAAAACCACTTCCAACAGAAACTCCCATCAGCATCCTAGTCCAAGACGCGTGCTACGATAGACGTGCACCACTTTTTTTCTGAGGCTCCTAAGTTTGGGAGCCTAAGACCTCTCCCAAAAACTGATACGGAGAAAAAAAAAACTGCTACCGGACGAAAAATCCCGTATATAGCCTAGGCACACAACGAGAATCATGCCAAAAAAAGAAAGAAAAAAAATGCCTATTTCCGACGATTTTGGTCTAAGGAGTCCCGTCATCAACAATCAGAACACATTTCAGACGAAAACTGCTCGCACCTCTATTATAGCACGTGCCCTTGACTACAACGTATTTCGTTTCCCATGTCGGGAGGGCGGTGCTAAAGAGGTACACCGACCGCGGGTCGGGTCATGCATGCACTAATTACCCGTGAAAAACACTGGAAACAAAGGAACAGTGAGGGAAGGGTGCGAGTGACCGAGGTGGGCCGACTTAATTTGTACCGAAAACACCAACTGAGGTGTTGGGGTGCAGAGGGAGCACAAAACATAAACTCAAAACAGAAAAAAGAAAATGCTACGTACAGTAAGACGACTTCATACACATGATAGGATGACACAGCAGTTCCTCACTGCCAAGAGAAGGCACACACATCATACATATCGAAAAACGACAAACAACAACAGCAGCCACGATGACAGAACAAAAAAAACAGAAGCAGCACCATTTTTCATTGGACTGCTATGATAGCGTTCGATGCCGCTGTAGCGAAAACATGAAAAAAATCCCGGAACCCCCTTTCCGTCCCCCCAACCCCCAATATCATGCATACAACCACAATCGAACTCCCACACGTTCTTATCCCAATTCCCTGACAACTGAACGGTTGGAGGTTCGGAGGATGAGCCAGGAAGACCCAGCCGATAATACCAGCGCGCTCCCTATGAAAACGCAAAACACAGAAAAAAAGGGACAAAAATGTATTGCACGCGACGCAAAATCGACACGTCATATAAACAATCTCCACGACTCACAGACATATAATAGCTCGGTATCCACATACCGCGTATCTCTTCTTCCTCTCAACTAGGCAGAAAGTCTCCCCCCCCCTCCCAACCATAAAGCACATGCGTGCATTACCAAGGCCGGCTGGTGGATGGCAGGGCTGTAATCCAGAGGTTGCAAATCGGATTCCAGCAGTTACTACGAACACAACCCTACCATCGAACACACATCCCGACAAAACAGAACCATCAACTTTCAAATTCCAAATCCCCAGCGCCTCCGACCGCCCCTATTAATAGAAGAATAAAAATCTGAAAAAGTCATTACAATCAACGGACCTCAAACCACGGGGAAATAAATCTTGGCATGGATTGTTTTTTTCTAGAGACACCTACTGCTGAGAGCGCTTCATAGCGTGGGTAAGCACAATTCGACGCGAGCTGACGAGGGAATAAAACCCCAAAGATCCAACACAGGTGAAAGCGTTGCAACATACTGCCACAAGTCACAGCAGCAGCATCAAGTGTGCCGCCAAGCACGAATACTGGCACAAGTCCCAGTATCTCACCAGTACCCCCAGTATCTCGCCAGTACTCCCAGTATCTCACCAGTACCCCCAGTATCTCGCCAGTACTCCCAGTATCTTACCAGTACTCCTAACATCTTGCTACTATTCCCAGTATCTCGATAGAGTACTCCCAGCATCTCGCTAGAGTATTCTCAGCATATCGCTAGAGTATTCTCAGCATATCACTAGTGTACCCCAGCATCTCGTTAGCACCCCCACTATCTCGCCAGTACTCCCAGTATCTCGCCAGTACTCTCAGATTTTCACCAGTACTCCCAGTACCTTACCAGTACTCCCAGTATGTCGCCAGTACTCCCAGTATCTCGCTAGTACTCTCTGCATCTTGCTAGAGCACTCCCAGTATCTCGCTAGTACCCCCAGTATCTCGGTAGTAGTACCACAATCTCGTCAGTACTCCCTGTATCTCACCAGTACTCCCATTAATTTACCAGTACTCCCAACATCTGTCTTGTATCCCCGATGTCCCGCTAGTATTCCCAGCATCTCGCAATTTATAATACCCCCAGTATATCGCCAGTACTCCCAGTGTCTCGCCAACACTCCCAGTATCTTGTCAGAACTACCAGAATCTCATCAGCAGTCCCAGATCTCGCTAGAACTCCCAATTCCTCGCGTCTACGTTTAATATCTCGTCAGTGCTCCCAGTACGCAAGCAGGCTATGCCTAACATGCTAAATACGACACGCCCCAGGACCTTCCGAGTAGAGCACACCATGCCCTGATTACCCAATACGCCGCATTAACAGTACCTCGCAGCACAATAGTACGGCAAGCCCAAAGTATCGACACTTCCGTCGCCATGCATGGCTGCATACATCGCTGTGACAACCTTGAAGCAATGACCATCCCACGAAAGGCCTTTACGTCCCACTTGGTTTTCATACGGCGAACAAAAAAAAAAAGCTGACCTGCTGGCACGGCCGGCCTCATGGTGTGTTTGCAACTCAGCGAGATAACACACACCCCCGCCCCTGAACTCAGCAGGAGCCCAGGGCCAGCATCGCTGCACACCCGGCTTGGCAGATGGGCTACCTCAATCAAAACCTGCTGAGGTCGCGACTCTGTAGGCGAGGGTAACTCGCTTCCCCACGAGGACACCATATAGCCCCTACAGAGCAAGGAAAAAAGGGGTTCGACCAGCCGACACGACAGGCCCTGAACAGAGCAAAAACGAGGTTTACAAGCAGATAGATGACTGACGACTTAAACGAATGACCCTTGTACGAGACAAACAAAATGGTGGGCCATCTGATACGAACATGACCAGCCGACCGGGATGAACGGGGCTCTGCATGGGGCAAAAAAAATTAAAAAAAAATCAGAAAAATGATCGATCTGCTGGCACCAAATAACCCCCCCCTTCCTGAAGGAAAATAAATGGTTCACCAGCTGGCATGAAAGGTTTCCACACGGGCAAATACAAAAGTTGACGAGGGCACTAGATACCGTGCCCATGTACCTATTATCCGTTGCGATCGTTCGCGATGTGCGCGCCTCATCCCGCCGCTCTATCCGGTCTGATCCCCAAAATTCCTAAAACGAAAAAAACGGGTGAAAAAAATCACACCACCACCAACTCCATCTTAGCTAATCGTCAAACGCTATTTCAACACGTACGCCGGCCGGCAGAAGCAAAACGCCAAGACAACACACGACTGATTCCAAAGGGGAGAATATTACGAGAGGACGGCAGGCTACGTATAACATTGGCATATAGTACGAGACAATTGCAGGTCACAAAAACAAACTAAGACGCGACATCACGTCTGCCGCCCAACGACATACACTAAAACTTCAACAACCATAAACACACCACCTCCCCCCAACCACTATAAGAGACAAAGGTAACATAGAATCCCCATATAAGAGCAAGCAACCTCCCAGGAAGTAATACGCGGTCAACCACGGTCAATGGCAAGGCCTCCCCCTTCCCCGCATTATCCTCGAACGGTCAATGACCTCCCTCGTTCACACTACAAATATCCCATTATCCCCCAAAAGTGCCCGAACGCACAATTCAACCCGCTCCCCGCCCATCCGCATAATCAATTAACGATAGACGTCTTGCTCGCAGCCCTCCCCCACACGCACCAACAGCTAACAATATATGACCCCCCCCCCCCCCTTCCCTACACCCCCCCCCACCTCCTGTCAAACTCCAAAATGCAAGACGCCTCGACTCTCTCAGGAGTTAACCTACGGGCGAGACGGTAGCTACTGTTTGGCCACACGGGAGATTGACGGTGCCAGCTGCTACAAACGTGATCATCGTCATCATCACCAGCTTCGCACTCGCAGTGAGACCATGATCATCATCACCATCGCCAACACCATCTCTCAGTCACCGCGGCGGACAACACTCACCATCACTAATCACCATGATCACCACCTTCACGAACAACAAAAAAATCACCGCCACGCGTAACGATCGTCTTGGCGAGTCATCACAAAAAAACACCACCATGAATCACGACCATCACGATGAAAAAAAATCACCATGATCATCACAAATCACGATCATCATCGGTAACACTACACTCAATATCACCCACCACTACGACTACCGTCCCCACCACCATCGTCATGTGGCTGGGGCGAACACAGACGCCAACAGAGAGTTGGAACAGAATCGACGAACACTCCCCAAGGGATTCTTGCCGCAATGCCGAGACCAAGCACCGGAGGGATGTGCGACGGGACCTCTAGGACCCCCCCCCCCACTTCCCCAATAACGCCCCCCCCAAAGCTACCACCCCCACCCCCACCCTAACGAGCAAATCAGCTTCTCGAGGAACCTCTTAAGCATTACCCTCCATGCATAGAAATCGCATCGCCGGAAAAGAGGAATCACTGTCACTGTTTCTCGAGGCAAGCCTTAAGCCTCGTCCTCCAGGCGTCGAAGTCGTACCATCGGAAGAGGTTATAGTCCACCTCGAAGATAGCCCCCACCTGCTCCAGCGTCTCTACGTCCGCATAAAACTCCGCCCACGCGCACGACCCCCCCTCGAACAAATCTCTCGCACGACGAGGATTAAATTTCCCCGGAATCGTACCGCCTCCTTGCACTGTATCTCCTTTCGCCCCCGTCTCCCCGCCATCATCACCAACGCCACCAACAATAGTAACGCCCTCACCACCACCACCACTACCACCACCATCATCTCGCAGGCTACTCGACCATACTCCGCCATAGTCGAACTCCATGAAGGCGTTGCTTCCGTCGGGGCCCCATCCTGATGAACCGTACGAGTCCCAGATACCGTCGGGGAGGGACTTGACAACTTCCGTCGCCGTTTCCTGCAGTGAGGGGGCGTGTTGCGGGTTTCGTTGTGGGTTTGGCTGTGGGTTTGGTTTGGTTTAGTTTTGGTTTGGGATTGGTTCTGGCTTTGGTTTGGTTTGTTTCGTTTCGTTTCGTTTCGTTTCGGTTTGGTTTGATTGTGGGTTTGGTTCGGTTTGGTTTTATCAGATTCGCCAGTCGGTTTTGTGCGTATTGTTAATTAGTTCGCCGGACGGTTGTCTAGGTTGTCGTTGCGCTGATTGGTTGGTTGGTTGGGTGGTTGGTGGGTTGATTGGTGGGTTGGTTGGTTGGTGTCGGTTGGTGTTGCTTGTTTGTGCGCAGCCACTGCCAAAACAGTAACAATAGACCCGTCGAAGAAAATATTGTACTCCTCGAGGACGCGCGCGCACGTCTAGCACCCCCAACACCCTGTACGCCCCCCCTCCTCAAACGGCGGACACAAACACGAGCCTAAGCGAGAACCAAAACCAAACAAGCTGAGAAAAAACAAGAGCGCATCGTCACCTCCAGTCTCTCGAAGGGGATGACCGCGTCCAACGCTGAGTGCCGCGCTCCGCACATGTTCGCCAGCGACCGAAACGGCGGCGGCGCCCTCCATACGTCGGCCGCCAGCGCGTCCACGAGCTCCCCAAACGTGGGGATAACAAAATCCTCACTCTTATGCTCGTCCCCATCCCCGTCCCCGCCTCCCTCCCCGCCTCCGCCTCCGTTCCACTTGATCGGGTTCGTAAAAAAAAACGGCAGATTTTTTTCGTCCAGACGGCGGCCATCTTCTCCGCTCCCTCGCCACTCTCCCCATCCCCCGTCCCCCCCCTCCTCATCCCCCTGAACCTCCTGCCACTCCCACCCCCATTCCAGCTCCTCAATTTCCTCCCGGGACCCTCCCCGTCTGCTCTCCCAATCTTCGCCTTCCCCACCCCCGTCTCCGGTCCATCTCTCTCCCTCGCGCAGGCCCACCCCCTCCGCCCCGGCCGACACCGCCTCCACCCCCATCTCCTCGGGGTTTCCACGCTCACCTCGCCATCGCCTTCCCTCCTCTGCACCAATCCACCCTCCTCGCCCATCACCACCACCAACACCGCTACCACCGCCATCATCACCACTCTCCTCGGCCCCAGCCCTCAGCCGTCTCCTCCTCCTCCTCCGGTATCGGTGGCCTTGAGACGAAGGCGTTGATACCGACGAAGGGGTCAAAATCGACCGCCATGCGCGAACCAAGTCGAGGTAGGCCGACAGCAGCCTCGTCACCGGGTCCCGCACCACCCCTATCTTGATCCAGCCGCTATCGCCGTCCTTAAAGATGTCTCGCATGAGCTGTCCGTCAGTCACGTCCAGGACAGGCAAGCCCGATAGTTCTCGGTCGAACAGCAGGGACGGGTCATCGGAAACCGACCAATGCTCCACGCCCTGCTCGGGTTATAAAGCACGGTTTTGTCGGAAATAATAACGAGGCGTGTACGGGGGAGCGAAGCGACGGAGGACGTTTCTTGCCTTGCAAGCCGAAAAAAAAGTCTCTTCATCGCGGCGTGTGCGTACAGGCTTCCCTTGTTTAACTAGTTCCTACAAAAAAACATACCACACGATTTTTCTCGGTAAACATACCACACCTCGAACAGATGAGCTATCCCCGCTCGATGATGTAGATCGTTCAGGGAAGATCTGTACGGTCTAGCTCATGCTACCGGAAGGGGATCCGTAACGTCTGCATCATCTCGGAAGCGTTTAAATGGCTGGGCCTACACTCTAAAAGTGCACTTCCAGCACAACATCCCACGAGGACACATTGTACAGGATGCGCTACATATGATCGATATGATCTATATGACCTAGATCGTGACCTGCCCCAGGTGTGAAGCATACGCTACGCACGTGTCGGGTCACACACATCTCCCCAAATATCACAATGAAATCCCGTAAGTTACGAACATATTTCGGAGAAGGCGGCGATTTTATCAACACGGACGAAAACGCTACCGCGTACCGATCGAAGAAGCCGCACACGCACGGCCCGCAGACGACAACGCAACCAACTACAAAAAACCACCACCACCACCCCTCCCAACAACTGCAGCGGCAAACACAACAAGAACAGCCCAAACAGCAGAAGCAGCAATATCAGTAACACGGGCATACACATGCACACCAAAAATGACGGTATCCCCAACAAAAGCAACATGCATAACATGAACAGAAACAACACCAACAACAAAAACAAGGCCAAAACTGTTCCTGTCATCACCCGACGTATACACAAAAACTTTGTTCACCTCAGAAACGACACCAGAGCAAAGCCGACCACAGCATCTATCGGAAACCAGAATCAACAACAAAAAAACAAGATTTCCTTCGCACAGAAAGACCAACAGCAAGAAAGCCGCCAGTTGAATCAACTCTCCGATCAAACGACAACAGCAACAACCCGTCGGGATTACTACTATGACCATCCAATGGGAAAACATCAATAACAAAACACTTTCGTTTTATCTGATCGCCCGGCGTAAACCGACACAGAAAACGGCATCAACACCACCACCACCACCGCTATCACCACCACCACAACCATCACCGCTATCACCACCACCACCACTACCACCACCACCACCACCGCTACCACCACCACCACCGCTATCACCACCACCACCACCACCATCACCGCTAGCACCACCACCACCACCATCATCACCACCACCATCACCGCCACCACCACCACCGCTATCACCACCACCGCTACCAATACCAGCTACGACTCGTGCTACGATAGAGGTGCACCATTTTTTTCTGAGGTTCCCCACTTTCGGAGCTTAAATGCCCTTCTTAACCCAAAAAAATGTTTTTGAACAAAATAAAACCGCTACCAGATGAAAACTTCCACGGCCTAGGTATACAACGAGAATCATGGAGAAAAAAAAAATGGTCTATTTCCGACGATTTGGGGCTAAGTATCTCCATCATTCAGGAACCATTTCAGACCAAAACTGCTACCTCTACGGTAGCACGTGCCCTACCACCACCACCACCACCGACAATACCGCCAACATCATCGACAACACCAACTACCATCACCACCAACTACCACCACCACCAACGCCAGTACCAATTTCGGCGCCAACAAGACCCCTATAAGCATCGGACCACACACCACTACTACCAACGCAGATACCACCACGCCACCACCACCACAACCGACACCATCACCACCACCACCACCATCACCACCAACATCACCATCACAACTGCCGCCGAAACCATCACCGCCACCGCCACCAACACCACCACCACCATCACCTTCACCAACATCACCACGACACCATCACAACCACCACCACCCACAACAACACAACCACTACCCAGCGACATTAGCATCCAATACCACAACCTTGGCCACCACCACCACCACCACCACCCACAACAACACAACCGCCACCACCAACACCACCGCCGCCACCATCACCCAAAGCAAACACCGTTCACCTCACCTCCATGCGTTTAGCAAGCATCCTAAACTGCAACGAGCCGGTGTTGGGCGGGGCACAAAACATCACAGAATGCTTCTTGTTCACGATTGTCTCGGATTCAAACAGCCACTGCCGCCTGCTCTCGCCGTGCGGGTGAACATCGTTTCGTAATAGTGAGGGAAACAGACAGGAATATGGAGGCGGTAGCACGGGAGCGGGGGGGGGGAGGTGGAGGGGTCAACAGCACGGTGGGTGCAAGGAAACAAACAGGAAACTGGAGGCGGTAGCAGGGGAGGAGGGTAGGGTGGAGAGTCAATGATCAAAAGTTACAGCACGGTGGGTGCACACGCTTGAGTAATTAGGGAAACATACAGGAAAATGGAGGCGGTAGCATTACGGGGGGTAGGGGAATGGGGCACGGGGGGGTCAACACTCAAGTTACCACGTACGTTACAGCCCGGCGGGACCACAAACTTGAGAAATAGCTGGGGTGCGACACATTCACAAACATGGAAGCAGAAGCAGACGGGGGGGGTCAATACTCAAGACACAGTACCGGAATGCCGCAAGCTTTCATTTAGTCTTCGTCCTGTATACGGGGTAGCTAGATCGCGATCCAACGCTCGAATCATAGACAAAATTTGGCACTTTTGCTGTCTTCTTACTCTCCTCCCCCCCCCCTTCCCCCCAACGGAGCAAAACAATACGCCCTCACAAACAACACCCCCCTCCATATTAGATAAACCCCGCGGCAAGCCTCCCCTCCACAAGTGGAAACCTGCAAATCGCACACTAGAAACATAGGTCAGTGTGGCCGGGGCAACCAAAAAAACTTTACATCCATCAACTATCACAAATTAAGAAGTCAGTTACAAAAACTCCTGCTGCGCAAACTTCCCAGGGATACAGGATACCATCCTAGGATACCATCCTAACCTTGCCCCCCGCCCCCCACCAACTGCTCGGCATTGTAGAGATGCGAGGGTCTACGGTCGTACAGACTACGGGCACGCATGGTACGATGATTACACTCCCCACCCTCCCCGGGCACGCGCGCATCGCGCTTGGTGCAAAACAATGCCTCCCTGCTTGGTGAAAACCCCACGGGTGCTCCGTCCGGGCAAACGCAATTATAGAGGTGCGAGGGGATTACCCTACAACACGCAAGACAACACACTACCCCGGGATGAAATTTGGGGCCTGTTTTCCCCGTAGACCCCTAAACCCACTAAAACCCCTATACAAACTTGAAGTAATTTTGTCCCCAAACGGGTTTCCAGCTGCGTTTCCAGCTGCGAAGGCGTCAAACTAGGGGAAACTAGGGGGGGGGGGTGTACTCAGCTTGTGCATGGCCGTAGCCGTATGACCATAGACCTTTGCATCCCTACTATGCCGGGACGGAGCACGTCGGGTTTTCACCAACCAGGCAGACATTGCTTGCACCAAGCGCGAAGCGCCGTGAGGTGTTCGGCGAGCCGCATGAAGGGCGAACCGCATCCTTCCAAGAAACGCTCGTAGGACTGACTTCGGCGCCCTTTGCCTACTTTCTTGCTTATGGATGACAGCGCCAATGAGCTACTTTGTTTTCTGGCGTGGCCACTCCAGACACAGCAATGGGTACTACTGTGCAACTGCCTCGTGGGTGCCTTACCATACTCACAATACGTTATGCGATCATTCCCCTTGTGCGGATTTGGGATTCTCCACCCCGCACAACACGATTTAACTCGATAACCATCACGACGACCGCCAATAAACTAGGGGAGGGGGACCACACACAATAAAATGGCGGCTTGGGCTTGGGGAACACGTCGTCGTGACCAATCCACCGATGCATCGCTCGGCGCGTGCGCTCTCCCCGTCGAACGGGAAGATTATCCTCACACATAGTCCGCGGGCGCACGTTATCTAGCGTGCTACGAATATACGGTATGGTCGTATGGAACACGGCCATGCGTGCTACGATTACACGTAGAGTACTCGTGGTCTCTCTATAGTGCGGTGCCTTGCCAGACGACTAAATGAAGTAGGACCCCGCACTATCCCTCTATCCCGGCAGAGGGAAAGTGAGGTACCAGGTACCCTGCAGGACGGAGCAAGGTTGTGACAAAGCAAATTATCACCGCACTATACCGGGACACCGCACTAAAGGGTACCGCAGATTCTTACTACGGTAGCCCCACCAACTTTTCTTGAACGAAATCGCTGGTTTCGAAACCAGCTCCCGGCCGGATCTCCTCAAATACGGTGCCCCTTGTCCCCCCGACGTCATCGTTCGATAGCCCTTTGCAAACAAGAAAATGTTTGAGGATTGTGTTTTTCATGGCATCCTTTCTCGTGTCGAGCAGCCATGAACCATGACCATGATGATGAAACGTTCGTTAACGAAAATCGCCGGTTTGGGGGGGGGCTATCGTGGTAAGAATCAGTCCGCACTGACGTGGAACCATGACTGCAACACCCTTTCCCTTAGTGCGGTGCCTTGCCAGACGACGATAACCGCACTAAGGTGGAATCCTGCACTATCCCGGCAAAGGGACACTAACCTGTACGACGCAGTAAGGTCGTCACAAAGCAATTCTCACCGCACTCAACTGGGGCACCGCAATAAAGGGTGCCGCACTAATGTGGCACCATGACTGTAACCCCCTTCCCCTTAGTGCCGTGCTTTGACAGATTAGCGCACTACAGTGTCACCCCGCAATATCACGGCAAAGGGACACTACTCGGTAGGACGGGTCAAGGTCGTGACAAAGCAAATCCTCGAAGCACTAAACCGGGGCACCGCACAAAATGGCACCGCACTATCGCGGGACCATGACTGCACCCCCCTTTTCCTTAGTGCAGCGCCTTGACAGACGACGATAACCGCACTAAAGTGACATCCTGCACTATCCCGGCAAAGGGACACTACTCTGTAGAACGGAGCAAGGTAGTGACAAAGCAATTATCACCGCACTAAACTGGAACACCGCACAAAATGGTACCGCACTAACGTTGAACCATGACTGCAACCGCCTTCCCCTTAGTGCGGTGCCTTGACAGGCGACGATAAGCGCACTAAAGTGGGACCCCGCACTACCCCGGGACGGTGCGATTCGGTATTAATAGTAGCACTCTTTAGGACGAACAAGGTCGCGACAAAGCAATTCTTCCCTAACTAAACTGGGACACCGCACTACAAGGGTAACGCACTAACGCGGAACCATGACTGTACCCCCCTTCCCCTCCACGCGTCTTCACCTTGATGCCGATGGGGGGGGCAAGGTGGCAGCGGTTCTCAGCGCCATGTCGTTGGCAGGCAGGCCCGTGGGGGTACAGCTCCAAATGTTGTTGTCGCTGATCTTCTTCCTTACCTAACCACACGACGACCACATCAACGCCAACATCGAAATAAACGGCCGCGAAAGTGTCAACGAAAACCGCCGCCGGCCGCACGGCGAAAGGGGGAAAAAGCAGGCGGACGGGTGGGAGGTCGGGGAGGCCGAGGTGATAGGATGGGGGGGGGGGTAGCGGGAGCAGGGAAGGGGAAGGGGGGTGGGGGGCGGGAGGGGAAGGGGAGAGGAACGGGGAGGGGAAGAGGAAGAGGAAGGGGAAGAGGAAGAGGAAGGGCAAGAGCAAGGGGAAGGGCAAGAGGAAGGAGACGGAAAGGGCAGGAGGGGAGGGGAAGGGGGAAGGAGGAGGGGGGGAGAGCAGGGAGGAGGGAGGGCGAGGAGTGGTTACTCGACGCGTTGGAGGCAGCAGGCCGGCTTTCCCGCATGTGAACAAACGTATGCCAGGATGGTCAAGCCCCTGGAGGCGCAAGAACACGCTAAAGCATTCCATCGCAGACTGAGGGGTGGGGAGAGAGGGAGGGTACGTTTCGTCGCGTTTCTCCGAGAAAGCCTCCCACCTTTCTCGTCAACACATCAAAACCGCAAAAGACAGTCCTCACCGCTTTCAAAAACCTGGTCGACGTGCCCGAGAACGGGAACATGTCGGTCGTCTCAGGGCCCATGGTACTCCCGTACACGATGGACCTTACGCCCGTCCTCATCCCCCTCCGCACCGTTGCCAGCTGATCGTCCGACCTGAGAGGATGCAACAAGCAGGCACACAGCGCCCATATTTCACCAGCCAATCGGTATTTAGCCAACAACTTCATCAAGTTAGCTAGTTATTCAGTCAGGCAGTCAGTCAGTCAAATTGTCCTTGAAATAATCAGTCCGTCAGTTCAGTCCGTCAAGTCAGTCAATGGATCCATCTACCAACCAATCCATTGAACCAAGCGTTCGATCAATCAACCAGTCATTCACATTGACAACCCAACCATTCGTACCAACCAACCAACCAAAAAGACGCGTGCTGCGATAGAGCTGGCATGCTTTGGCTACAAAAACGGATACCCTTAGCGCAAATTCCCCCCCCCCCCCCCCATTTTTTCCCCTTTTTCTATTTTTTTTGCCTAGCCAATGCGTCTGTTCACCGGATTGCACTGCCAGTTTATTCAAAACAGTCCTTTGGTTGGGGCATTGAGCAGTTTATCAAGCCACCACCCTTGGAAGGACGAAAAAGAGTTAGTGCACCAGCACGGCAGCATGCATCACAAACAAAGCAGACGAAATCAACCAACGTGCAGACCAACCACACGAAATATCAACCAACACCAACAAAACCAACCAACGTACCAACCAAAATCAACCAACGTGCAGACCAACCGCTCGAAAAATCAACCAACAGAAAGAAACCCAACTTAACCACATCATCCCAACAACAACGTGCGGGCCGACCACACGAAACATCAACCAACACAAGAAAAACAACCAGCTTAACCACACCAACCCACCAACCTACCAGATAATACGACAAGCACAAGAAAACGGTGCAATTACCAGGAGGAGAGCTCGTTAACCATTGCCGTAACGTTCTCGTGGCTGCCGAAGCCGCCCACCGGCGCCACCACAGAGAAGTCAGAGTACTTCAACCCAGTCCTGAAAGAAAACAAAAAACGACGAAAGAGCGAGACCAAACAATTACAAAAGGGTATGGTATGATGTGATACCGTACGGCCTTATATGGTACGGTATACCTGGTACACACCAGGCACCACATATGGAAGTAATCAGCTGTTTCAACGCTCTCATCGTCTGTCTTGGCGAGCGGGTTGACGTACGAGAGGTGCGGTCGTCGCGCTTCCGTTTCGGCTAGCCGAGGCATCGGAGGAACGTCGAGAGGTGAGCCTGCCGTAGCCTGTCGTAGTCAGGCGTTTCGGGCTCGACGTCATGCACCCGTAGAGTGGCGTCTCGATCACGGCTTGCAGCATCCGCGACGTCGGCCGCAAGCGCACACCCGGACGGTTTTGCATTTCCATCCTGTACCGCTGGAAGCACGCCCCAGGCTCTCTGAAGACGCCGCGTAATCTCACGAGCTCTTCATCTGTGCTACTAGCCCCGCCCAAGTACTCAAATTCGATCGTTTGTTCGTATAGCTGGCCGGCTGCAGTGACGGTGGAAGACACCTTACCCCCCGTCTTTTGTTTGCAGGTACATTACCACAAAAGCTAATGCCGTGCAGTATCACACGGTATGGTGCACTATCGTATGGTATCAGAACGGTATGCCACAATGTGGTTTCACATGATACAGTACGGTGCGAAATGGTATTATACGGTAGGCCGTGACTCACTCGACTAAAGAGAGTACTTTCGCATCGGTGGCGAAATCGGCTCATGTGTGGAAGACATGAGCGCATATACGAGTTAATACGGTATGGTATGGCATGGTACAAAATTGTATGGTGTCATACGGTATGGCAGAAAACGGTATGATATATGGTATATTCCACGACGGTTTTGGTATCATACTGTACAACAAACCGCGGTCCACTCTATACCGAACGGGAGGACTCCCACTCCGGTGGCAGCTACGATCGGGATGCGCCCTGAGGCGAGGGAGACGTACATTTAACCGACAGGCGGTGTGAAATGCAAACGACGTCTAAGGTACTGTATAATCGTACCAGGTACGGATTTGTATAATATCTTATGGGATAATATACCATGGCAGCATACAACAGCCGATATATCAGCAATATGGTATGGTACGCAATATGGTACGGTACTCACTCCACGAAGGGTAGGACTTCCGCTTCCGTGGCGGTAACGATCGGGATGCACCCGGCGGCGAGGGAGTCGTACACTCGGCGGCTGGAGGCCGTGTCTCCCCTTGGGCAGAAGCAAAACCTTCAAACGGATAAGCGAAACGAAACGACACGACACGACACGTAACGAACCGAAACGTAAACGGAATAAAACGAAACGAAAAGAGAAAAAAAAGAAACCGTTACCGGAACCGAAGGTAACCGAAACGTAGCGAAACGACCCAGCGAAACGAACCGAAACGTACGAACCAGAACGAAACGAAACCACACAGGACAGGTTAGGCCGCGACACGGTGAGCTCAAGGGTGGGATCGACGCGGAGGAACGCAGTACGGCTCTTTTGTGGCGCGGCGGTGTCTCTGCAACTGACGCCAAAAAAATCACGAGGCATGTGAAATGTAAAGCAAGGGAAAACGTGCGCTGGCAAGGGCGTACGGCCGAGCGTTCCACACTAAAACCTAGCATTATGGAGTCAGGCAAGGCAAAAAAAGGCAAAATATGCATGTCTGTCAAGGGGTGAAATAAAAATGCTGTCTCCTGATATTTTCGCCCGGCGTAAACCAACTTCGATCGTGTTCTGTTCGGAGAGCTGAATTTTCCAGTTGGATTTTTCAGCCCCGGATAGGGGGTCAAAACACGAGGTGCACGGAAAGAGCAGATACAGCTGAGCAGAGGACCCTCTATACTGCCACTATGTGCACTATAGAGGGAAACACCTGCACTATAGCGGCAGCCGGCACTACTCTGCATACTGCCATTACTGGCTGTTCCCATATGTACCAAGCGATTTCACAGGCACTTTAGCAGGCAACCGGCACTACTCAACCGGCACCATAGAGGGAACTCTACCAGTTGTACCGCGACACCTAAGCGCAAATATCCCCGCGACGGCCTGGCTACAAGCGTCCAGAGAGCGTCAAAGCCTTCTTGCAATCGATAGTGCAACGGCATCTCCCCAAAGCCGCCATCTCGGCTTTATATGCCTCTCTCGTTTAGGAGAAAACCGTCCCGGAAAATTACCCTTGGAGGTGTATCATCTTGCGTGCTTCATACAGCAGTAGCGTCATTTTATTCTTTTTCCCATCCCATGTAGTATCCTAGCACTACTCTCGCACTCCCTCCCAGTAGTAAATCAGATCCGGGGCCACATAGCGGGCCCTCCTCCCCCCTCCCCACTACGGTACGTGCCTTCACTTTTATCGCGGCAGCACTTATGCCTTTTCCTCCGTCGTCGACTCGCGTCGAATTGTGCCTACCCGCGCTTCTTGTACTTTTAGGCGCTCTCAGCAGCTGATCATTTTTGGCATTTTTGCAACAAAAATCAAATTCTCACCACGGTGGGAATCGAACTCAAGGACCAACGCTAGTATGAATAATTCCCGAGGGTAACCACTAGACCACCGGGGCGACCGGTTGAGATAATTAATAGTGTCGACAATTCATAGCGTCAAGGATATTACCACTGTATACTAATACGCACGATAGTTCACCCCCTCGGAGGCATTTCAGATCCCGTTTTTTCATGGACTAGGCGGGCTTGCGACGTCTCCGATGGTCTTAATAGCGAGTTAACCCCGTGACTACCAAGCAAGGTCGAATTTTGTTGGTTCGAGCCCCCCTCAAAATACTATAACATACTCGTAGGGATTTTTTTCTTGAGCAAAATTCACTGGCGAAAAACGCGAAAGCGTGAGCTAGCAAGAATTGACGAAACTCGGAGAGCGTGTGGGGGGATGCTGAACCCTTGGCGCGATATGAAACGAAGGCGCGTACCGGGGGCGAGAAGGGACGACACCTGTGACCACGGCTTGTTCAGAAGCTGTACATAAAAAGTGAGATAAAAAGAAAACTAATAATAACAAAAAATGCCCACAGCGAAAAAAGCCGCTTTGGGAACATTTGCATTTCGTCGAGATCGTTCCATAGACGGGTCGCTCGGCGTTTGCATTCTCCCCGCCGTTGTAAGAAAAAAAAACGCTTTTGGAAATTTGTCCTACGGGCCTTTGGGTGTGTCATCTTGTGCAACATAAAACAATACGGCGCGCGTCGTGAACCAATGACGTCATCCATCACCTGCTGCGAATCATGTGCTCCGCGTAGACCGTGGCGTTCATCCCCCACGTCTTTTCGTTCCCTCCGAGCTCGATCACGCTGCTGCTCGACAGCTCTTTGACTACCTGCCAGCACAACGCGGTCACCGACCGAAACACTGCATTAACCATCGTTTCACATCAACCACAAAAACCTAGGGCTTGGGCACTAGTAGCCTCAATCAGCATAAATAACGCCTTCGACAGCAAGCAGTATACCGGATTGCAGCTGCATACTGGGTATTGGCCCTCCCAAAACATGGGGTTCCCATAAATAACGAGACGTGTTTCTTGGACGTACGTAAGGTCAAACCTACTGGCAGCATCTACTGGCAGGCTCAATCAGAAGACAGCTACAAGCAGATTTACCACTGCCAGAAAATTATAAACCTATGCGCCAGTACCCAACCCTAACGATTTCACATAAACCTTGTTTCCACTCATAGACTTGAACCACGGTTTCCATCCACGGTTGCGTTACAACCATTTTCCCAGGGCTCTTCACGGGTTGGATCACTGCCACGGGTTAAATCCGGTCACGGGCGGGTCAGGGTGATCTGACCCGTGAGGTGTGAAAACCTGCTGACCTAGCCCCACTCAAACGGTAAGGTTTCGAACACCTCCTGACCCGAAGTGACTCGCGGGGCGGAAACCTCTTGACCCCGAGCCGCGGGACGGGCCATGACCCTTGAAAACCCCATGTTCAACTCGCGGTTTCACATCAACCCGTGTTGCCACACCAATAATGGTTGGCTTGCCACCCAAACATGGCTTTACGTCAACCATGTGATTACCATTTCGCATGACCGTGATTTCACATAAACTATGTCTTCCAAACACCATGGCTGCCAGGCGATTGGAGGCTGGGGGGGGGGGGGGGGGGGGGTGGAGCGTGGTATGGTATCCGTTGAGTCAACACACAGCTCAGGATGAGCATCGCTCAAGCACCCGAGTCAGAGGTGCTCACCCACTTGACAAGACTCATGAGAAATAATTGTACTAGAGACCACCAGGCGGCGTAGGCCAAGAGGAAGGCCAGGAGGGCGCGCGAGAGTGAGGCGGGAGCACGTGTGGCGGTGGGCACGACGAACATGGTGCTTTAAGAGCCGACAGGACTCTCCATACCGCGGCGGAATGATATGAAAGACGCTCTCGAAGGCGAGGGTGATGCAAGTGGAGTGCTCAGAGAAGGACGCGTGATTATTGTGGGGTGGGGTGGGGTGTGGGCGAGTGCAACCGTTATAATGCATGGCCCTAGCCTTAAGACGATAAGCCCTCGCATCCCTACAAAGTCGAGACGGAGCACGTCGGGTTTTCGACCACGCAGAAATAACTTGCACCAAGCGAGAAGCACCGTGAGGTGTTCCGCGATCGCATGGACGGTGAACATCTGGAGAGAGCGGCTGGCAGCTTGCAGATCAAACACAACCAAAGACAATCTCTCGCACGATTTGCAACGCCCCTGTTCGATGAGAGACACCACGTACAACACCTTGTACACCAAGTCGTGCACCACAACCATCTGTCTAATCGGTCGAGGCCGAGCTTTCCAAAAATTCCGGCCGCCCGTTTCTTTTTTTCCGAAACATGCGGCGGGGCCGCGCGACCGCCCCTGCCGACTTCCAGCCCCCTCAAGGGTTAAGGTTAGGGTTCGGGTCAGGTTGGGTTTGGGTCGACGTGCAAGATAGAAATTGACCAAAAAGTGTTGCGCGAGATAATATGCACAAGGTGTTCTTGTACATATATACGACGTACTTCGTGTAAGGTTAGCGATAAGGCCAGGCATGAAAGAGTACCAGTAATGCAGTAATAGCGGGTATAATATATACCGATCGGTCGCCCCGGTGGCGTATCAGGTTATCCTCGAGCCTGGTATAGGTCAGTTTCGTGAGTTCGAGCCCCGCCGAGTGCATACTCGTATAAATTCGTTGGGACTTTTTCTTGTGGACAAATTGACTTGCGGAAAGCGCGAGAGCGCGAGTTAGCAACATTCGATGAACAATCGACGAGCAGTGGGATTGCTGAACCCTATGCGCGATAAAAATTGAAGGCAAGAACCGGGGAGGAGAAGGGATGACACCTGTGACCACGGCTTGTCCAGAAGCTGGAAAGTGAAAGTGTGCAAAAAAAAAAAAAAAAAAAAAAAAAAAAAAAAAAAAAAATACCCTGTTCGCGCATCGAATCGTTCTCTTACTCAAGGTCCGCAGGGTACCCAGCCGAGTAGATGTCTTTCTCACGTCTTCGACCTTGGGTTTTTGGTAAACTATTAATATGTACCGTGTGTTGCTGGTGCTGGTGCTGCTGCAGCAGCGAGTTCCTCTGCCCAGTGGTACTCGCTGCTCGTACTCATACTTGGTGCAGCGTACCAGGTACAGCAGCATAATAGCCGCGACATCCATACGACACAGCAGTAGTACGAGTTGTAGCTGGCACCACTAATAGCAGTCCAGCATGCATACTTGTAGCAAGACCTTACCGCTTGTATTCGGCGCTACTCGTAACGTTTTTATGGTTTCGGGTTAGGGTTCGGGTTCGTTACGCAGACAGCCATAGCCATAAACACCTCGTAAGGTGCCCTCTCATACAACAGACACCAGAACATACGATAGGAACACTAAAAAACACAGTGTTTACTGTAACCAACCTCGTGCGACCAAGCGCGGATCAATGCGATCAATGGCGGACGCGCCCAAACTACAGGCGCTCGACCCGAAGCGCATCGTTGTTGTATTGTTGTTGTATTGTTGATTGGTTGTTGTACGCGTTTTGGTGTTGTGTCGTTGAATTGTTGTACGCGTATTGTTGTATTGTTGATGTATTGTTGTTGAGGTATTGTTAAGGTACACTATTGTTGTTGAGGTATTGTTGTTGTATTGTTGTTGTTGTTGTTGCTGTATTGTTGTTGAGGTATTGCTGTTGGGGTATTGTTGTTGAGGTATTGTTGTTGTTGAGGTATTGTTGAGGTATTGTTGAGGTAGTGTTGTTGTGTTGTTGCCGTTGTTGGAAAAAGCACACACTAACCAAAGGTGGTACACGCATATATCACAGCTGACGCAATTCATGCCTCCACCAAATATAAAAGTGAAATCGGGAGTCAGCCTACGATGTGCCAGGTTCGCACGAGTACCCTGGTGCATACGTCTCCCTACTCGCGCCTGGAAAAACCGACTAGATACCCCGCTTGCCACCCAAGAATGACCACCACGTATATATTGCACCTATCACGACGAATACGGTTTATACTCACGGGACATCAACAAACGAAATAGATCTATTAATAATTGTAATTTTATAAAATACCTCTTACGAGTACGTACGTAAACACCACGATACTGCCTGTAAACACAAAACAAGTAAGAGCTGTCACGAGCCACGCCTTACCTCCAAGTTCTGCCTCTCCGGCCTGTCCCGCCCGGTGCCCACGAAGAAGAAGGGAATATCTCGCTCCTCTGGTGCGAGCCCACCTATCGTCTGGCTCGCTGTCAAGACGCTGCTCGCCGTGTACGGCACGGCCAACTGCTTATCTCGGCAGCCCCACATAGACCACCGGAAAATCTGCTCGTTGATCGCTACGACCGTCCTCCTCAAGAGCATCCTTTGCCATGGGTTCACCGCGCTGCGGCAGTTCCACCAAGCGCACACTACAACGTGGTCGGCGCCCCCGAACCTGTTGAAGTAGGTGCTTTCCCGGGTGAGGCCCTTGATCACCCTCGTCATGCGCTCGTTGTGGGTGAGCCCGCCGCAGCTGCCCCCCTCTTTGCCCAAGAGCTTGTAGCTCAACACCGGGTACAAGGGCACGAAGAAGATATCGGCATCCTCTGGGTCAAGGACGCGCCAGGGGTGGATGAGGAGGGCTTTGTGTAGCCAGATTTCTCCCATATCTTGGGCCATGTCGGCGCGCTCGTCTTGCCAAGGGGGCACGCCGCCGTGCCCGTCCCGATAGCACTTGATGAGGTCGTGGTGTCGAAAGGCGGGGCCGTCGTAGACGTAGACGCTGACCCGGCCAGAGTTGTTCATGTCAACCGCCTTCTTGATTGTCAAATTAGGCCCCTTCCTTCCTCCCTCTCCTCCCTTACCAGCCCCTAGACGATTTCCTCCTTGTCGTCCTCCTCCTTCTGCATCAAGAGGTGATGCTGCCTCGGCACCGATTGATGTCTCCCCGTTGGAAAGCCTGGGTGCCGCCGCCGCCACTGCCGCCGCTACGCCAAACAGGCATTTCAGGAAAGAGTGGGTGTTGCGAAGCGGGGGGACGATTGTCCCCCCCCACGTTCTACTTCGACATCGCGCGCTCCGCATCCTTGGGAAGGCGACACACCTTTTTACTGAGGTCTGGAGGAGGGATAGCCGACCCTTTGCACGTGTCTCTCCGAGCTACTATGCTTGCTGCTGTCGCCGCGGCCGGCTGCTGAGAGTATTCGGCGCTCTGTTCCTGATATGGGTTCCGTATAACAGCAGAAGAGTGAGACACACTCCCCGCTCCCCGCACAACGAAAAACAATACAAAGTCAACAAAAAGAGTCAAGAACCAGAAGAAGACTGCTTGCTCTTGGACTTGCAGAGTCTTTCCTTTGCTGGCCCGCTCTCAGCTGGTGACGCGCTCGCCCCAAAGCACAGCAGTCGCTAGAGTAGCCCTAGGCCGAGAACAGAGTGCTGCAAGCACGCACACACGCACACGCACCCGCTGCTGACGTTGTTATGAGCTGCTGTACACAGAAACTGGAAAGCTACGAAAAAGCTGTTTGGAAAGCTGTCGGCAGAACTGTCTCCGGAGCTGGGAACCGTTTTCCGACGAGAAGCCTTTTCCGAGGAGAATAATGCGAAAACAACGGGATAATAAAAAGAAAAAACCTGCAATCTACGACGTAAACTGCTTTATTTGCTCCCTTTTACACGACAGGGGGAAAAACGAGTAAAACTGCTGCTATTTATACGAAATCTACGTATACACTACGGGTATGCTCGAAGAGCGCACGAAGTTTGCACGGAAGTTTGCCCGAAAATTTGCCCGAAAATGGTCAAATATCATTTTACTTGAATTTGAAACTGGAAATGAAAATGGACGAAGTAGGGAGATAAGCAGAATCGATGGTAAAATGGGCGGCATCTACACTCAAGTCTTGCTGCTGCTGCTGCTGCTGCTGCTGCTGCTGCACAACAGACAGCCGACAAGGGGCTCCCGAGCAATCATGAGCAGCATGCATCCCGCTAAGGAAGGACGTCGACACCGCGACGCCGCTCGGCCGCGACGATGTTGCACGTCAAACAGCAGCGGAAGAGGAGAACACAGGGGAACATTTACTTTTTAAATTTCAAAATTTACACCGTTGTTTTATTGTCCTGAGCTGTGACGACTTCGTATGTGCGCCACTGCTGCTGTGTCTGTCGCGTGTGAAAACCTGTGCATCCGTGCATGTACGCGAGTGCGAGAGTATCATAAGAGACAGCGACCACCCCAAGCGGTACGGGTCAAGGAGTGAGATGAGATTCGTTGATGGTTCGAGCGTATAGTGAACAGAGGATAATAGCATCTATGTTACCCTTCAGACACAGGTACATTATAAAAATAAAAATACACCCACGAGCTGTGAGATCGAAGATTTCACGCCTGCTTAAGTTCTGTAGGGTTTGTGGATTCCGGGTAAGGGTATGGAGGTCTTCCAGAACTTCCAGAAGTTTCGGGTACGGGTATGGAAGTGTTACAGTACTTCCAGAAGTTCCGAGTATTGTGGCACAGGCATAGATAACTCACAGAAGTTCCGGGCGGGTACAAAACATGATGTACCCGTACCCCGGGTATTGTGGCACGGGTCTTACAGAACTCGCAGAAGTACCGGGTACGGGTATGAAAGTCTTGCAGAACTTCCAGAAGTTCCGGGTACGGGTATGAAAGTCTTGCAAAACTTCCAGAACTTTCGGGTGTTGTGGCACGGGCGTACATAACTTCCAGAACTTCCGGGTCGGTATAAACATGCTGTACCCGTACCCCGGGTCTTCGCGGCACCGGCGTACAGAACTTCCAGAAGTTCCGGGTACGGGTATGAGTGTCCTACAGAAGTTACAGAAGTTCTTTTGTAGGGTAATACCCGGGGTAAATATCCCGGGTATTGTTTTGTGTGTACCCAACAGACAGAACGAAAATAGAGAGTTCGGGTACGGGTATGAATGTCGTACATAACTCACAGACGTTCCGGGTACGGGTAGGTGTTAAGATACGGCCTCGAAAGGCCTGTAATTATCCGAGTTTGAGATCGGATGGATGGGTTTCGTATGATAAGGTTGGCGTTTTATATTCAGGAAAGTTAGGAAATAGATCGGAGGCTCGTGCCTCCGATCTCAGAAGATATCCGGGGCTCTGGTGGAATCGAATAAAGCTACGTCTCTACGAAGGCAACAAAGTGAGTAGTGCTCTCCGAGGACCTGCTCAATTGGCAGACCTGCAGGGGGCACTCTGTGTTTCCATCACCTGCAACCTTACAAATGGCGTCGTCGGCAGGACACGAACCTGCGCGTGAAATCACAATGGGTTTCCACCTCTACCCGAGCCGCGGCTCTCCGAGAAAACAGGGGCCATTGCCTCAACTGTCACGAAGACACTCACTCCTTACGCAACTGTAGGCATCCCTTTATCAACGCCAGCGGCTGTCTAAACCCTGAACTCGGCCAACTCGGCGATGATGACGTTTTTCCGACGGTGGCAAGCACGTATGGTTAGCTACCGTCGCGACGGAAGGTCTTCTCGCTCGCAAACGTACAACAAAAAACGCCGAAATCGTTCAAACCAATCACGAGGGTACCCACAGGACCAGGGACAGACAAACTGTCACAACGATACCACATACACGTCGGATCACCATGGTGGTATCCCGCGCTCGCCCGCCTCTTCTGCCCCCGCTCCCCTGCTCCTCGAATGCGCTTTGGAGCCGCCCATAACCCGGGCGGAAGTACTCACGCGCGCCAGCCTGGTACATTCCGTACCGGCAATCGACAGCTCGACGGCGATACGGCACCGTCGACAACACTGTTGTGGGCACCTCTTTTCGTTTCAGAAGATGGTCGTGTTCTGTTGCTAGCCTGTCCAGTAACGCAGCACAGATTGCCTCTGTCAGGAGCCCACGGCTCCTACGCCGTCTGCGGATGATTCTCACGGCGTAGTACCGGCGGCGGGAACTAGCGCTTCGAGCGTGGTTCCTCCAGCCAGTTTTTTTTTTTTCTTCGACGGCGAGAACACGCGCTTCCAGCGACGTTCCCCTCGACCATGGTTTGAGTTCGGCGACGGGAACCGCGCCTCCAGCGCCGTTTCCCGCAGCCGCGGCATAAACTCGACAATGGGGGTGGTACGCGCTCCAAACGCGCCCCTATCAACCATGGCACGGGAGCCTGCGCTTTGCGCGCTCCCCCCGAGGCACGCGTCGCGCAGCAATATAGCTGCGGTGACGGCGCGTCGCCGTTTTACGCGAACGTGTTCATTCCCCCCTCTCCCTGACCAGGCGGTGACGGTCGGTTTGAGGTGTGGGACGGTCGACCCTCAAAACACTTTTTCTGACCTCGAGGTGGCGTTTTTTTCAGGTGTGGGAAGGCCCACACTAAAACACCGAGATCTTTTTTTGCGAGGCTCGATCCGGTGTTTGCTCGCGATAACAGCGGGCGCTCTGTCCTTTTTCCCATCAAGGAGGAGTCGACAAGATTAGCTACCTCGTCTCCCTTCTCCAAGAGGCATAACGGAAAAGAGCCTCCTCGGGTGAAAACATTATTGCCACTTGCCCGAGCCCCGCTCCAGAAGACGCCCACAGGGTCTACCGACCCTGCTTCGTATTTTAACACGCTAACCCACGTGTTTCAGGCTACGTCTGCCCCAGTGACACAGGAAGAAGATCTGGCACTGCGCGACGGGCCAGTGGTGACGACACGGCCTCCAGCCTGATCAGCTGGACGCTATTCCCGTAAATTTACGGAAGAATCGCGCCTCTCGTCAAGCAGAAACAGCTCAGAGCCCCTGCCCCTTCGGGCGCAGTTAGGGCAGTTTTCTTGCGATTATACGCCAAAAAGCAAAGAGGCCACGACGCGAGAAACCGTGGGTTCGGACTCGCGTCGTGCTCCCGAGGCCTGGTGTTCCTGAGGGGGGCACTACAGGCCCAAAGAGCCGAGGACTGGTGTTCCCAGAGGGGGACATTGCAGACCCTAATGCCTAACGAGGCTACCGACGGGTTGGCACCGTCGGTGTTGGACTCTTTTTCGGGTGCAGCGAGGGCGGCTTCTTACGAGTTTCCGCCAGCGAGTGAGGAGGATTCCAGGCGAGAAACCCCGGGTTCGGACTCGCATCTTGCTCCCGAGGCCGGGTGCTCCCGCAAGGGAACACTACAGGCCCAAAGAGCCGAGGCCTGGTGTTCCCAGAAGGGGACATTGCAGACCCGCAAATGTCCAACGAGGCTACCGACGGGTTGGCACCGTCGGTTTTCGCCATTTTTTGGGCGCCGTTAGAGCGGATTCTCGCGCTTTTCCGCCAATGAGCGAAGAAAGACCCGAGGCGAGAGAAACCACGGGTTCGGATTCGCGTCGTGCTCCCGAGGCCTGGTGTTCCCGGACGGGGACATTGTCGGCCCAAATTCCAACACGGCTTTTGACCCTTCTCTCGAATACTCCACAGACAAAGTGGTGCCCTTTGCCGTTTGCCTTGGACGACGTGCCATATTCTTGCGCGGAGCAGTGATGGCCAAAAAGCCCAGGCTTTTCCAAGACCATCGAGCAGTGGGGCTCATCATGTCGTCGCCTAGTGCAAGCACACGCAAACGCATCGGTCGAGGCGTGTGCAACTTTGACTCCGGTGTTGGGGGCAGGGAGAAGCAAAACGACGTGTTATCTGGCACCTACGCCGAATTCACGCAGAATCCAGCCAAAAAAATTCACCTTTTGAGCTCTGACAACAAGCTTCTGGCTGAATCCAGCCCTCTGGACCCAGTGTGGGGCATTGGTCTCCGAGCGGATGGTCCCAGGGCCAATAACCCATGCCAGGGAGAGGAAGAACTTGCTCGGTGAAGCACTTTCTGCCGTTCGCGAAGCTATTCGCGACAATGAGACCGGGTCGGCGCACCCGGCCTCCCATAGTCGGTTCCGCACCTGCACTGCGAATGCAAGAACCAAGAGATCTCGTCCGCGCCACGACCGGGTCGTTAACAGCGGCCAGCGCTCGTAAAACTTCCCCTTCGGCGTTTCAGACCTATTTCTCGGGCGCGTTGGCCAATTAAAAGCCGTGGAGTTTTGGAGGTAGCTTCTAGCGTCGGCCCTGACCTTGAGCTGTCAGAACACGGCCCCTGTTTCGTCGAGGGTACTGTGACGCTGGACGACGTTTCGTTCACTATGAAAATCGCGTATGTCAGTCGAGCAACGCTCGACTCGGAGAGGCACTGGACTCCTCTAGATGTGGGGACCGGCAGCATTGTTTGGGCTCCCAAACGCCTCCGAGGGTACTGTGGGGACCAAAGTTCAGCATATCCACCGGCCACAATACACAGAAGAGCATTGGCAAAGTGGGGACCCTCAATGCACGAGTCCAGCGGTAGCTTGAGTTCGTCACCGCGTTCGATTGCACACTCGAGTACCGCAAAGGTAGCGCCAACAGCATCGCCGATTTTTCCGGCCCGTTTTCCAGAGCCGCTACGGAGTACGACCGCAGTGGCTTGAAAAAAAATTCAACCTCGTGGGGTTGACAAGCCCCAACCCCGTATGAGATAGCGGTATCTACCTCCTACGGACCCGCGGGCTGCGCGCTCCCTCCTCGCCGATCCCAGGAGTCGGTTCGGGTGGACTCGCGCCCCTCGCCAAAAGCACTGTCTTAGGTGGGCTCGTGCCCCACACCGAAAGCACTGCTTTGAGTGGACTCGAACCCTCGCCGAAAGCACTGTCTTGGGTGGGCTCGTGCCCCGCACTGAACATGCTGCCTTGGGTGGGCTTCCTCTCACCTCTACCGCATTTCACGATTTTCGCACACACGAGCCACGTATAAGGATTGACGGCCTTTCTGCTTCCCCGGGGAGATTCGTCGCTCGTGCTTCTGCCTCCGTCGCCACTCCCGAAGGCTGTTCCGGCCGCGGGTCGATTTCGCTTGCCGCTGACACCGTTTTCGCTTCGGTTTTTGCCATACCCATCGAGGGCGGCACGGGCTCCGCAGAAGCCCTGGCTGCAGCGACGCCCATCGCACAGTCGATTTATCTATCCCAGAGTTCTACACGGGAGTCGGCCCCCGCCGCGACCACCGGTTCGACTGTGTCCGTCTCCGCTTTGCTTGGCACTCCAGCCCCTCCGTTGTCGACGACGCGCCGACGAATAGCGACAACAACGGATAATGCACCCCCGCTGTAGACTGTAGATTCGGGCCCGGCGGGGTCCCTCGGCGATCTTCCAGACGAGGTGCACGGCCGCGGCCGGCTCCGCCCGCCGCCGCGACCCCTGCTCTTGCCGACTCGCCGGTCCGCACGGTGCCGCTACCGTCCGACCGCGACCACGCAGAGCCTATATGGAAACTCCTCTCTTACGGCTCACGCCTTCTCCTGGTGACACGCCGACTGCGCATACAAGGTCGGACGCCCTCGGCGACGCTGCTGAATTGCAGTTCGCTGATTTCGTCGCGCGTTATTCACATGTCGATTGGAAGCGAGAGCATCACGCTGAGCCGACGTGCCACGCCATGATGCGTTACGTCTCTATCGGCCGGCCATCGGTCCTGCCGCCCGACTTTTTGACGTGCTACCCTTCGCACAAGCATCCATCCCTCTCAGACATCAAGGAGCTGGCGGGTAAGGGTCGACTACATACAACCGACGACGACATCGTCCTACTCGTCCGTAACCCGGAACTGCCGTCAACAAGGTCGGACAAACCCAACTCTGTGGGGTGAGCTGCTTGCTTGCTAAACGACGAACCAGTTCGCATTTACGTCCCCCTGCTCATGCGCCCTTGGATCATGCAAGCTTGTCACTCGACGGCCTCTTGTCACCTTGGCACCACGCGCACGTTGCGCATGCTGGAGCGGTTTTATTGGTGGATTGGCATGAATGTGTGCACCTGGTGGTGGCATCGCCACTGCTTGAATTGCCAAGCGCGGAAAACCTCACGGCTGACTGTCCGCTGGCCCATCATCTCAATGCCTCTACCTGGAAGGTCCAGGTGTCGCCGTCAGTGCTGATTACTTCGGCCCCCTTCCGGTCACACCACGAGCCTACACCTACATCCTGCTGTTCACCGATCGCTTCAATCATCGGGCCGACATGTTCCCCGTCACTGCCGCTGAGTTCACCGCGGAGGGTACAGCCAATATCCTGCTAAACCAATTCATCCCCTAGTGGGGGTGCCTGCGCACCATACTCTCGGACAACGGACTGCAGTTCTTCTCCAAGCTTTCGCAAGCTGTATATCAGATGTTGGGCGTGCGCAAGCTCGCTACAAGCTCCTATCATCCCATCTGTACCGGGGGCGTTGAGCGGGTGAATCACACTATGGCCCAAATGCTGGCTATGGTCGTCAACGAACGACAACACGATTGGGACTTGCATCTGCCCCACGTAGAATTCGCTTACAACAATTCCGTCAGCGCGGCGACGGATCTGGCGCCCAACGAGGTCCACATGGGCAGACTCCCACGGCTGCCCCTGACGGTTTTTGACCGCACTGGTGTCGTGGGACACCAGAGTCTGGCCCGTGACCACCTGGCCTATTGCGACGTGGCCACCAACCGGCAAAAGCGCGCGAACGACATTGTCCGCGCACACCACGCCCTCACCGTTTCCCGTGTTGACCGCAGAAACTCCGCCCTAGCCGGCGCGCTGCGTCCAGCACCTAACTTCGCTGTGGGTTGTTGTTGTTTTTGTTGTTGTTGCCTCACATTAACTCTTGTAAAAAATCTAGAGTACGTGGTCACACAAAGGTGCTGGAGCCCTAGGAAGATCCGAAAAACCAAATAAAATCAAAATTCGTCCGGAAAATACTACGCTTTCAAGCCTAAAACGCACGATACGAAGAAGGCGCACAAGTGAAAACGTTCAATGCGCAAACTGAACTCACATGGCCACGGGTATCCACTCAACTACAGCATAGAGTTCCCCCGCTCCCACAACTAACCAACTCGTGGCTACAAACTATAGCGGTTGGGCTGCCTGCCCCGTACGAACCGCGCGGTAATCGTGAGCACAGACGAACGCGCCTGCTGTCTGGAGTGCTGTCAGAGTGACGACCCGTGGGCATGCTGTGGAACAAGAGCAATCGAACCAAAACCTACAATACAAATATCAATGATCGCCCCGCCTTCCCGACTTGTTTGAGAGGTTGCAGCGCATCTACGACGCCCGTGCCTGAAAATTGAAAATTGCGGGAGGTTGTTCCCCGTGAAGGGTATACAACTCTTCTACCAACTCTACAAAAATCAGTGACGTAAGTAACATGTTGTACTACTGCCTCGTAAAAAAAAACTGAAAAAAAGACGATCGCTGCTCTCGTGATGATGGTGTGCGTGTGAGTTGTGAGTGGTTGGGCATGGATGTACAATTCTGCCTCTACCATCCGCCAGGGTGTGAAGGCGAACACCGACACCATGATATTCAAGGCCAAACTCGCGCTTAACTGGACGGGCCCGTACAAGATCCTGGCCGTCGGTCCCTGCTCCGCCGCCGAGGCTCCGGCCGGTTCGCCGCTCGGGAGCAACCTCCTCTATTTGGATTTCCCTTCCGACCTGCCCGGTTCGGACGCTCGGTGTGTGGCCATCGAGCGCTGCAAACCCTGTGCCAATCCCCACGACTGCGGGGACATGCCCAAATACCTACCGGCGGGGCTGACTCAGTACGTGCTCAACAATTTTTCCAAGACGTCCCCGCCGTACCACGTCACTCATAACAACGTTTCTACTCCCCTCCAACGGCTGGAGGTGGAGCAGATCACTGGTCATCAGTCGGTACGGGGGCGAGGTGGCGTCATCGCGGTGCTATACAAGACGCATTGGGCGGGACTCTCCGAACCTTCCTGGGAGCGGGAAATGGACCTCCACCTCTCCCGCTCCCACATCTTGCGTTATTGGGCCGGAACCCCGGACCAGCATCGCCAAACCAACCGCCTGTACCGCCGAATGCGGATCGGGGCGGCACAGCGTGAGCTCTCCCGCAACAACGGGGAACGTTTCCTAGCGCCGGGCTACGCCTGTGTTCCCCACGCCGATTGGCTCGTCGCTACCACGACACAGTGCTCCTTGAGGGAGCCCACTTTTGGTACAAGGGAGACGATGGGTTATGGCGGCTTGGGAAAATCAGCGCGAGCACTACCGAGGACAAGGTATACCTGGTCCGCTTTCTGGACAACCCGGGACCGATTAAACTTCCTCTTCCCCCGGCGCGCTACACGACTTCGACAGGAGCCGTACGAGGCTCTTGGTGCTTGCAAGTTCACATCGCCAGTGCGTTTCCTCGAGGAATCCAACGTAACGTAGACGAATCTCGAGGCGCGGCCGTGGGCAGTTGACTTCCAAGCCGCCACCGCTCCTCGATAGTTCTTCAATTTTTGGGGTTGTGAGGTTTGAGTCTTTGTCTTTGGGTTGTTCGTAGTGTCCTGAGAGTCTTCGTCGGGTTTTGGGGCGGTTCTTTCCATTATTTTTTTCTTTCTGTCCTGCCGAACCCCTTGATCAGTGCCGGGCCAGGGTTCGGGTAAAACGCCGCTATCTGAGGCGCAGGGCTCTCGCTTTTTCGTCATTTGTTCAATTTCGCCCTGCCGACGCCCTCCTCAGCCCAGAATCGGGGGGCGATCAGGGTACCCTGTTCGCGCGTTACGTGGTACAGGGCTATGTACGGGTCAGTGTGTCATCTTTTTTCTTTTGTGTGCTGTATGTGTTCTACTTTGTTCTTTCGATCAAACATTTCCCCCCCTCGCGGGGCTGTAGGTATTGCCACCTTCCATCCCGGGTATTTGTCGTTTCCTCGTCTGAGCCCCCGGCATGCCGATGGCCCGCGGGAGGTTTTTCGCGTGACTTCTCCCTTGTGTTAGCGCCTGTGTTCCCCTCCATATCGACGGGGGCTCGGCTCACCATAGTACCTTTTCTGTGGTTGGTTTGCCGTAGGGCCTTTCCTGCCCGCCCCCGATACACCGGCGGTATGCGGCAGGTTCTAGATCCTTTTCTACCCCCCCCCGCCACACCGGCGGCACGCGGCATGTTTTTGATGGGTGACGTTTGCCTTGTTGTAGGGTCTACGTTTCTTTCAACTGCTTTTCTTCGCGTGTTCCTGGCTCCATAGCCAGATCGTTAGAGGTATGGGAGTGGGTTTTGAGGAGCCGCATCTTCGACTCATGGTCTAGTTCGTAGAACCGGAGTTTCCCCGAATCTCCCATATTTCTGCATTTGCGACTCATCAGGGTGGGCTAGTGTTAAGATACGGCCCCGAAAGGCCTCTAATTATCCGAATTTGAGATCGGATGGAAGGGTTTCGTATGATAAGGTTGGTGTTTATATTCGGGAAGTTGGGAAATAGATCGAAGGCACGCGCCTCCGATCTCAGAAGCTATCCGGGGCTCTGGTGGAACCGAATGAAGCTACGTCTCTACGAAGGTAACAAAGTGAGTACTCTCCGAGGACCTGCTCAATTGGCAGACCTGCAGGGGGCACTCTGTGTCTCCACCTGTAACCTTACATAGGGTTGTACGGAACTGACAGAAGTCCCGGGTACGGGTAATTCCCAGGTAAATACCCGCCTCAAAAGGGGCGAAAAAACAACAAGTTGACAGGTACGAAAAAGACAAAATTGTCAACGCATTTTATTTCCAATCACTGCGATTGGCATACTGCATACACTGATGCACTCATAGGAAATTACGCATACGTCTACTACTACTACTGCTGTTCTTCTGTAACACAGATCATACCCATAGCGTAGTATATATACCCCGGCTATGGCGTCTAAAACAAAAATGGCGGTGGCAAGCCCAATTTTTCCAATAGCTCGATAAGCCAAGTGTCACGACAATGAAGAACCAAAGCCACCGAAAACACAGAGAATAATGCACGACTTCGATGATATGATGGCGAGTTCTGCATTATTCCGATCGGAAAAAAAAACATTGACTATACGCAATACGTGGTTTCCCAATAGGAGGGGAAAAACGTTTTTAAAACAATCGAATCGAATTCATCCCGATTAATAAAAAAGAATAATTTCGATTCAAAAGTGTCCTTCGTTGATACGTTGATACGTACGTGCCCTTAGAAACGAAAGAAACATCAACATCAACAGGTGCTCTTCTTATTGTATGATACGTACTGCTGTTTTCTGTGTTCGGTGTTCGGTTTGTGTGACTGACAAGACATGACGACATCCTAATTGATGCATAATGTGGAAGAGTCGTGGTGCCGGAAGGTGGGAGGGAAAGGACGCAGGGGTATCAGCTTCGCTTGGACACAGCACCGGTTCTTCTTTGTAGATTTCTTATTGTTGGCGTTGAGCTATGAGAAGCTTGAGGAGACAGGAAAGGAGGAGGAGTGAGAGCATGGGGGTGGGGTGAGGCTCACAAAGTTCGCTTCGCCCTCCAGCATTGATGCTGCGCTCTCTTCTGGACCTTTACCCATGGAACGTACAAGGAACATTCTCCTAGATGTTCTATATTGCCATGAGCGCTCAACGCGCTTACTTCTATCTATCTTGTCCAGAGGAGGAACGTTCCATTGCCGAGAACGCTCTTGTGGCATAAGCTAGCTAGATTCCACGGGGTTATCTTCTCCACTCAGAATATTCCGTTCAAGAGAATCATCTTGTAGCCAATAGGCCATGACTTTGCGGGTTATCCCGAATCTATTGCCAGCTATAGTGACACTATACTACATTAGCCCACCCTGAATAGTCGTATATGCAGACCTCAAGACGGTCGAAGGGCGACGACAAAGTTCATCCTAAAAGACCGGGAAAGGGGGTCGAAGATGCGGCTATTCGAAACAAAGAGATGAGTCTATAGATTCCCCCACACCTCGTAATGAGGCCTAAACATCAAGGATAGGGCCATTTACTAATAAAGCAGATCGCTGAAAGAAAGGCCATAACAAGATAGAGGAAGACGGAAAGCCCAGATTGGGGCAACCTAAGTAGAGCAGCCAAAGCTGGAAACGAAAAAGGAAACCTGAAGACGAAGCGAAGATAGCAATAAAGGCAAAATCGAATCGAAGACAAAGGGAAAGACAGAAAAACATATTACCGGAGCGATCTATGTGGGACCCAGGGAGGGGCGAACGGAGATTCGTTAGCCATACAGGGTATGAATGCCCTACAGAACTTACAGAAGTTCTTTGTAGGGTAATACCCCGGTAAATACCCCGGGTATGGTTTGTGCGTACCCTACAGAACCCAACATGTAAAAAATACACTCCAGCTGTGAGATCGAAGATTTGGAAGATTTCGCCGGAACTCATATTTGCAAGCTGTGTACAGCAGTTGCACAGGTATATTATAAAAACAAAAATACACTCCAGCTGTGAGATCGAAGATTTTGTCGAAACTCATCTTTGCAAGCTGTGTGTGATAGATGCTCCGATCACGCGTGTTACGGGTTGTGCGTCCTCATTAAGGATACAGGTCGGCGACTCCCCTTGGAACTACAGTGTAGCTTGTACCAGGGTCAACAGGGTGATGTTAGTCAGTCTGTGCGCGTAAAGTATAAAACCCGTTTTTGAAGGGGACACAATCTGGCAGCTGTTGACGGAAATGCATCAGTTTATAAAGTGTATCCTGTAAGTCGTATAACCGGTGAGGGGAGGGCGGAGATTATAAGGGCGTGGGGGCCGGGATTTGAACAAGAGGGAGCGCGGGGGGGGGGCTGGGTGGGGGCAGCTCAATCTGTGCGCGGAAACTATAAATCCTTTAAGGAGACCAAATCTGACGGTTGTGGAAGGAATGCATCAGTTTATCATGTATAACCTGTAAGTCGTACAACCGGTGAGGAGAGGGCGGAGTATATGTTACACGTTACAGCGGTACACGTAATTGCGTGTTATCAAAACAACGGTATAGTAGGAGACGCCCCACGATCCCGCCCATGCAACGGGCGGCTAAAATATGTATCAAAAGTCGCCCCCAACGAAGCAGCGAGGGGGGGTGGTCGGCGGGGCACGTGAGTAAACAAATAAAGTAGACGCATGCATGCACGTGGTCGTGGGCGAAGGACCAAAAGCGCAAAGAAAGATAGGTTTTGCGCACAGATAGTATACTAGTAGCAGCCGCCTACGCAACTTGAGTCGCTTGAACGACCAATCGACACACGCATTACAATAGGCAAAATTACAGTGCGTGCGGAACCTACCTATCACGAAAATCGGCGCGACATGCGGCAAACATGATGCCCCTACGAGCGAAACTGGCAAAGGAATCAAGAGGGTCCCTGGCCTTTGTTTTATCCCATCATCGCCTAGAACAGTAATCATCATCGAGAGGAAGGGTTTGGGAAAGTTGGGAAAACAGCGGCTACGATAGGAGCATACACAGCTAACTGCTTTGCGCAGAAAAGGTGTACCTGTTTTTGGCGAAAATGCTTCTGACTGGCTGGGCTCCTCGACCGGGGTCAACCGACGAACTGAGAGGCACCGCCCAGTAAATTTGGAATACTTTATGCGTTTGTTCAATGGAGTACTTTTGTTTAGTATTTACAACCTACATGGGCCATGGGAGAGGGGGGATTTGTTCATCATCAGGTTGCACCTTTTCTGTTTTTTCTCTCACATTATTATGAATGTTTTCGGGCGAGTTGACGTTAGTAGATTTTTTTTGGAGCGAGGTCTCCCAGGAAATTTAGGTGCAGCCCCACCGCAGCACGTGTCGAGACGAAGCAGCCACCGAAACGGAAACGGAAGGCGAAAGGCGAAGAGCCACAAAAAAACAGAACCCAGTTCAACGTTTGAACCGGCAACAAGCAGAGCAAGTGGTGCGTGAGTGCGAGCTGACCACGTCGCCTCAGTGCCGCAAGGTTCGTCCGCGTTGCGTTTGATTGCCCAGACAAGGGCGTCACGACTACGTGTGATACCTGAGCAATTTTTCATGCGCAGATACTTACATGAAAGCGCCGGTTGAAGTAATGGACGCGTAGCGCGCTGAAGAAAGGATGAGCTTGATGGGCCCTGGTCATCAAGAAAGCAAACCTACGTTGGCCAAGCTGAAAAGCGTTTTTTTGAGTGCTTGAGCCTAGCAATTCCTCCCTGGTCGTAGCAAGCGCTTGGACGGACGGAGGTGCATCTAACTCTATGCCGAATGGTATATGCTTTCATGGCCAACATGCTTCCATGGCCAAAGCTAGTCCTGCGGCCGACGAAGGCTGCTCCGGCCGCCCTTCGCAAAAAACAGGGACTTCGATGCTGCCCACACCATCCCGCCGCTCCAGGAAGGTAGATGCTTACTCGGGAGTCCCTTGTGTCGAAAAAGGCGTGAGTGCGAAGGGGCGCACCTGCTAACCTTCACCGAGTCGCTTGTTATGCTTCCGTGGCCAATAATCACACTAATACGGACCGACGAAGGCTGGCCCGGCCAGCCTTTGTCATCAACAGTGAGAACAGCTCGATCTCTATGCTTCCCCCGCTCCAGGGGGTCAGGAAAGGTTGCTATAAAGGTTCTGTCGTCGGATATTAATAAATACCTATTCACAGATTCTCTACATACCGGTGTTGAAACTTTTTGGCTTAGGTTCCCCCTCGTTATCTCAGGCCTCGCCCCGTTGCTTTGTGGTGTAAGGCAGACTATAGACCTTTGGCCCCTTCGGCACACGTCTGAGTTAGCAGTTTTTACCTACATACGACCAACAGCATTTCAGTAGTACTTCGTGTACCTGACCCACCGCCGCCATGCTCACTCAGCATAAATTAAATATTACAAGGTGAACGCGTGCACCCAGCAAGGGTTTCGAGGTGATTTTAATCGCGCGTACAACCGTACGGGGGTGGAATATGACCCGTTAAGGATTGACAAGACCTCCTATAGTGCGTGCGCACACTCTCTGACGCCCCACCTTCCCGCACGGGGCGGTCAAAGGCCGATCGACAGGCACCTGTCTCACTTCCCTTGGCAGCCGGCCCCCATTCATGCCCAGAATATGGGTCCGAGACAAACAATCACCACGTCCACTTCCACCACAATCAAAAGTACCGTCGGCTCCATCTCCAGCTAAATGGGCGCGGCGGTCTTTTGTGGCGTCGGCGTCGCCGCCCTCCCAGCCCGATTTGAGCAACGTTCTTTTTTCGTTCCCTTGTTCCCAAGCGGCATTCGTAGTGGACGGAAGCCTTACCACGGGGCTGGGGCGACGGAAGACACTGTGGCGTGTGCTGCGGCAGCCTCCCGCCGTCTTGTGCCTTGTTTTATTTTCGGTTTTTCTCCATGCGTCAAAAGCACCATCTTCTGAAGAGGAGGAGAAGGGAGCGCTTCCTCGGAAGTTTCTTGAGAACTTTCCGTCGCTTGTGGCTCTTCCTCCTCTCCTGCTCCGTGCGGCGCTGCGATGGTACTCTCCTCGTTGCCCTCGTCCTAGCCTCTCCGGTGCGGTGTGTGGGCGAAGGGTTCCCTCGCTTGGACTTCCAGCGAAAGGAATCACTGATTGATAGAGCAGTCGGTGGTGGGGCTGTTCAGGTGTTGGTTTAGGTGCCACGCAACGGGTGCGGAATCTGAAAGATATATATATATGTCGGCGTTTTTTGTTTTTTTACATGTTCTAAATGCAGCAGTGGCCCACTCTATAGCGCCGGTATGTGTCCTGTAGCGGCAACCGGCACTACTCCGCATACTGCCACCACTTGTTCCCATCTGTACCAAGCGATATCACAGACACTATAGCGTGCAACCGGCATCATCAATCGGCGCTATAGAGGGACCCCTACTGTGCGACATGGGCGCCTTCCACGGCAGCACGCCATCGTCGCACCAAGTACCCCTGCAGGTTCCCCCAGCTATTCGACACCCGCTCCACGGCCGCATGCATCATGAGAGATGTCGCGGAAAGAAACCGCGACCATCGCCGCGAGCAAAACGCCGATGCCTGTTTGGTTCATATTTCGAGAGCCTGCCGCGTTCGCATTTTTTCCTCGTCGTCTCAATTTGTCCATTTGGCATACCACGACGCTTCACGCTCCAGGAATGGAAAAGAGGGAGAGAGGGAGATTGAAACGGTGTTACTGTATCCATTTTGGACCCCCCCCCCCCCCCCGTTTTTAGGAGCGGTTTACTGAGCCCCTTTAGAGCCCCCGAACCCCTCCCTATACTAAATCCAAGTAGTTCTCGTCCCCAAAAACGGGTTTCTAGTTGTAGGGGGAGTCAACAATAGGGTGGGATATATTTCTCAGTAGTAGAGGGGTTCGTTTCGTGTCGTGTCACCGGGAGGCGCGCCGCTGTCGAAACAAATGAATGCCAGCGCACCGCTGCCGCAGCAAACATAAACTCACTCGGATCCAGAGACGATCCAAACCACGCTATTCTGGGCAGGAACTCGCGGAAGTCCAACGGCTGGCCCAACCTTGACCTTGGGTCGATAGTGTCCAGTAACAAGTCCTTCGGCTTCGGCGTCGCCGTGTTGAATGCGTTCGTTCGCAGGTCGTAAGAGCGGGCGGCGGGCGAGCGGAGGGGTGGGTTGGTTGTTTAGTCAGTCGGTGCGGTCACCCAATGACAGCTCGGCAGCATCTGCCATGAACACCAGGCACGCGATACGAGGTCGGCGCATTGATCGCATACATGCGATGAGACCCTACAAAGGGAAGTACTGACAAGTCTAATAATTAATCGGCGTGCTAAGTTTATTTGGATGTTTAAGTACGATGCCGAAAGCGTTGCGCCGCAAACTTTGCTGCTGGTGATCTTGTTGCGGTTTAAATCGGTTCACTTACGAATGCGCGAGAGGTCGACGACCCATTGCTTTTCGCTGCAACCACCGCGAGCGGTTGTTGCTGATGACTGTCTGCTAAAAATATTCCTTTCTGACGGCTGTTGGCATGTGTAATGTACATAGCCCACGAAACAACACGGCAAGCCCAACGCTTTTTCCCGCACCCAGACGTCACACCGCACCTTGGTACCTTCCAGCGTGAGTTCTTCTTGCGAGGGACTTCGCCCTTTCACCGACAGCCCAGTGGGCTACCCCGCGAATAGTTGATGGTCCTGTCCCTCAGCCATCGCTACATCCTCATTGCAACCCCATTTCATCTTGATGACCATTTTCAGTAGCACCCGGCCCTTCAAATACAACAACTACTCAAAGCCTTCTGACCGCGATATAAACGCCTCCGTATCATTGTATCATTGGGTTAAGCGACACTCCCACAGCAAAGCGAGTAGCACAGCAGCACAGCAACACGACCGGCGCATCGCCTCACCGTTGGTGGCGGTTCCCCGGCTCGCACCCCCGACCCGATGGTATCCTTATTCCATCGCTACCCCGAGGAAATCCCACGACACGTAATTGAGCGCATCTTCACGGCGACTTACAGTACCCGAAGGTTTACACTTACTATACTTAAGAAAGTTGACCTCTAGTCGCGATGGGAGGCAACCTCGTACTATCCGTCGTCGAGCGACAAATCTGCACGACCAGCGCATCGCCTTACCGTTGCCGCCGGTTCCCTCGGCTCGCACCCTCGACCGGCGGCCGCGACCGTCCTCCCGCAGCACGACCACGCGTCCTCGCCGTCCAAACGGTTATCCAGCCGTCTTTTCGCCACGCCCGCCCATCTCTCAGCCCCTGCTCCCAATGCCGCTCCCAGCCCCGTCCCCAACCCCGCCCGTTTGGGCGTTCGAACGCTATCTCCTCCCTCCTTAGCAGGGGTTCCTGACCCTGCGTCTTTTTTTGCTGGCGTCTCTCTTTTACCCTTGGTTGGTTGGTCGGGTCTGCTCGGTCTCGGCGGGCGCATGAATATTCTGGTGTGCCCGAGCTGCCCGCTGTGGACCCAGTCCCTGCCGTCGAGAAGAGTTCTTGTTTCCGTCTGTCCGAGGGCCGGCACTGGCGATTGGAGGTTCCTGAGCGGCGCGTGTAACGCGAGAACCGAGGACGCACGGGTTTTCACGTGGTAATGCAAGTTTAGTATGCTCTCTTCCGTTAGGCATTCACGGGAGCACTCCATCATGGCGCTTGGTTGTGGTAAAAGCCCTGTCATATTATTGAGGTGGAAATAACGACCCTGGTGGGTGTTCCGAAGGCGAAATAACCGGTGGTTGGAGGCTATTGGAGGGCGTGTGTAACGCGCGAAACGAGGACGTGCGAGTACACGTGTCAAATTTGTTTTGGACATCTTCTTCGATGGGACGTCTACGGGAGCACATCATACGACAATTTGGTTTGCTGCATGCTCTTTTCAGTTAGTGGGGTGAAAACACCGACCCTACTGGTGTTCGGAGGGCCACAGCTGGCGACTGGAGGCTCCTGGTCGGTGTGCGTGGGACGCACGACGAAGAGGTGTACATGTTGGGCTTCGTTGGGCTTGTGCTCTTAATAGGGTGTGAAAGAAAACGTTCACGCATTTATTCCGGAACAGAGTACATGTGGCAATGCCCTTTTTACTCTGTTCGTTTGGGTGTTTTGCGGGAGAGCACCATGGCACTTGCTTCTGGTGTAAGCTTTGTCTTGTTCTTGAGGTGACACTAAAGGCCCTACTGATCGGTGTTCCGAGGGCCATGGCTGACCGGTCGCCCGGGGGGTCTAGTGGGCAACCTCAAACAACACCACGGTTGGAGTCAGGGGCTCAAATCCCGGGATGGATTTTTTTATTTTTTAGAGACGCCAACTGCCGAGAGCGCTCTACGATAGCGTTGGTAGGCACAATTCCACGCGAGTCGACGAAGGAAGAAGGCGCTGATTTCTTCTCACGATAAAAACGCAGGCGCGTACCGTGGCAGGGAGCGGGGAGAAGAGCCTGCTTAGCGGCCGCGGGTCTGGGTTACGTGTAGGGAGGGAGTCGGAGACGAAAAAAAGGGGAAGACATTAGATGGGGTGAGCGAAATAAACAAAGAAAACAGGTGACTGGACGCTCCTGGGCAGTGTATGACGAACGACGACATGCGCGTACAGGTGGCAGCGTATTTTGTATCTTTTTTTTGGTTGTTTGGGGGGAGAATATAGCAACATTTTTTTCTGGTTTGAGCTCTATTTTTTTGTTCTTGAGGAGACTACGACGGCCCTGCTGGCTGGTGATTCGAGGACAGAGCTCGTGACTGGAGGCTCGTGGGCGGTGTGTGACGAACGATGAGGGCGTTCATGCGAGTGCGCGTGACGACATAGTTTTTTGCCAGAGACGCGTGTTGTCGCAGACTAGAGTGCTGAACTATCAGCACCACCGCAAAATCGAGCAAATTCCTTCATACAAGAGTGTGAATCAGTATAACCGCAAAATGAGCGACTACTTCACGTCGTCTTAGTTTGAGCGTTTGCGGGGAAAAGTCGCGGCGATTACGTTTACCGTGTAAGCTCTGTTTTGTTCTTGAGGTGAACATAGCGGCCCGTCTAATGTTGGCACTGTCTGGACGCAGCGAGTGGATCAGTTATTAATTCTCTGCCGTTAAGCCTCCGAGATGAGGATGTGCACCACCACGGAAAACAAGAGCCGCTGAAAGGCCGCCTTATCTTGCCTGGTGACGCTCTGAGCTTACGCGCAGCAAAACAAGGAAAAACGAAGGACGCCGGTCTCGATTTTAAATTCCGTAGGTTCGCGGTTGAGACACAACAGAAAACGCTGCCCTCGTATTCCGCTGTCTGTGTGACCACATCCAGCCATCGCGCTGGATTCGGGTAAGTTTCGTCATTCGTCCATGCTCGGAAAAACGAGCACTGCACGATAAGTAAGTCCCGCTTCTGCCCATGCTCGGAAAAACGAGCACTGCACGATAAGTAAGTCCCGCTTCTGCGCAAAGGAACAAGTAAAGTATCTCCGCCCGTTCGGTTGTCTACAAGGCAACCCCCCTCTTTGCGAGGGGGTCATGGATGCAGGCCGCACTGGCATACACCGCATACCATTCCTCGACCGAGCCGTCACTCTCGCGCCGGTGCAGTGACGGACACTGTCACATTTATTGCTTCGGTTTTGCCTTTTCTTTCCATCTTCCGTATTAGACTCATCCAGCGGTAGGGGATGCAGTTGTTGGATTAACTACTATTGTACCTGTCCGGTTGAGCAGAGTCATCCCACGTTAGGGGTTGCAGTTGTTGGATAAATTAATAAGGTACCTGTCCGGTTGAGCAGAGTCATACCACGGTAGGGGATGCAGTTGGTGGATAAACAAATAAGGTACCTGTCCGGTTGAGCAAGGTAGTCAATGATCAAGTATATTTTACGAGTTTTTTTTCTTGTGCTAAGGCATAGAAGCTCGGTCGGGTTGTGCCAAGCAAACGCCTGCGAAGCCATTTTTTCGTGTGAGATATTCAGCTATCCCCTCATGATTGGAGAGAACTAAAAGAATTCTTAGAATCTGCTGGGTTTCTACCGTGGGATGACTCCGCAGCTGCCCCCCCCCCCCCCCGTGCCCCACCTCCGGACTTGCCTTCGTTTTTATCTCGCGGCGATGATTCTTCAACGTTCCCGCTGTTCGTTGATTTTCATCGTATTTTGCCAGCTCGCGCTCTCGCGCTTTCGGCGGCTATTGTGGAAGGCTGGGCTGGCCAATAAATTGTTGTGGCGTGCCATGCGGTTGTATGTGCCGCCTTTTGGCTGAGTAGGCACCCAAAACTCGTCCAAACATATTCACAGGTACGCTGGCACAGATTGTCGACCCATTTGTTCCACAACCCGACGGACGGGAGGGCTTTTAGTCGGCTGGCCCTGGGGGTTGGTGCTAGATATAATTCGATGGGTGAGGACATCGGGAGCTGTTAGCGTCTGTGTGCAACCCTTCGGTTAATGAAACAAATCGAATGCACACATATGTTCAAGTAAATAAATCAAACCTCGCGCTGCGGCGAGCAGGAAATTTTCGAGAAGGAGAAGGGGGAGGAGGAGGAGGAGGAGGAGGAGGAGGAGGAGCGGGAGGAGGAGGAGGAGAGGGAGGAGGAGGAGGAGGAGAGGGAGGAGGAGGAGGAGGAGGAGGAGGAGGAGGAGGAGGAGGAGGAGGAGGAGGAGGAGCGGGAGGAGGAGGAGGAGGAGAAGGAGGAGGAGGAGGACGAGGAGGAGGAGGAGGAGGAGGAGGAGGAGGAGGAGGAGGAGGAGGAGGAGGAGGAGGAGGAGGAGGAGGAGGAGGAGGAGGAGGAAGAGGGGTGGGAAGAGGAGACAAGGTAATGGTCCTGCACACGCCGATCCCTACATCATCTCCCGACCTGTTACAACATTGGTCAAACGTTACCCTACCAGTGCGCTTGGTTCTAATTCTTCGACAACAAGTTGGGAGCGCGTGCCACCCGTCCGGGAGTATAAAACACAGGGGTATGCACGAACTCACCGTCCGTCGTTAAAGTCTACGCTCCCGCATGGGAGAGCGGGTGCGGCGGGCTGGGGGGGTAAGCTGTCTGCCTCGAAGGTCCTGCGCAGATTCATGGCCTCCTGTTTGGGGTCAAACGGGATGTTCACGTGCGCGCAGATGATTTCAAGAGGCACTTCACGAAAAGTCAGAACAAGGTTTGCCAAAAGGAAAGCAAATACGGGAAAGAAAAATGTTCGTATCACGTCGTTGAAGCATGTTGGCCCTCTTGAGGGTCCGGGTATAACGACCAAAATAATTATGTAAGGAAGAAATTATGTCTCGTTCATCGGCTCCGTGAGCGCGCGCAGCAGTGCAATAATAATCATGCCGCGCAACTCGTTGTACTATTGCCGTTCGGACGCAAAGGTTGTCACCCCGTCGCCAGGCAGCCCCGCGTTGGTTCGAATGGTCAATGCTGTTTTCGCCACCTTTTTTCGTCACTTTGTCGTCACCTTCTCCAAGAGGGTTAAAACACCCTCTCTCTACGGTGGGGGTGTGCGCCTCATTTTTTCTGAGGCTAGCACTTTGCTCACTTGGGGAGCTCTACATGCTTCACACCCGAAAACTGATTTTGAGCAACAAAACTGATGTTTGAGAAAAAAAAAGAACGTCCAACCCGATGAACAAACCCACAAAAACCCAGGAATACGAAGTAATATCACTTCAAAAAAATGAATATGGCATTATTCTGACGATTTTGGGTTAAGGTGGGTTAAGGAGCCCCGTTATTCAGAAAAAGAAAGCCATACAGTGCTATGAAAACCCTCTATCGTAGCACGCGCCTTAACCCTTGTTTGGGGCTTCAGACGAGAAAAAAAATCTGACAATCAAAGCTGACGAACCGCGGCATCCTTCGCACGCAAGCAACCCGGGGCTAGGCTGCTATATTACCTGACGACGGGCTAACCCGTCGAGCTCAAGTGCGAGTGCCCGTAGGACACGCGCATGGCTTGCACTGCCCGTGTGCTGCATATTCGCGCTATGATAAAATAACGCGATTGAACCCGATTTTTGTCGCTATACATTAGCCCCAAAAGGCTTTTGGATGACCCCCACGCACGAGGAAACGTCACGCCGTCGGAAGATGCTTCTTGCTACCCGAAGGATGGATTGATCCTAACTATGGTTGTTCTGTGATATCATGTATCATGGTTGTGCGCCTGACCACAGGATACAGCGGTGAGGCCTAGGACACGTTTTGCTCAACCCGGCGTTAATCGTGTGTTTGTACTAGAATGGGTGCCACCCCGGATCGCAGGATAAGGCGGGGTGCGGAATACCTTCCACAGCCTAGCGTGGATTCGCGAGGCAGGCGGAGAGCTACCAGGTTGATCGCGGACACACCTACCGAGCACCCATGCATCTGGGAACGTTGAGACACACTCGTGGAAGCCGTGGTATACGCTACCCGAAGCGATCGCAAACGCCAGACCAGACAAGCACGGCTGGGGCATGGTTAGAAACGACGCTCCCGACATCGCTCTGGGGGAGGATGGGGTAACGGCGCAGGCGCAGCAGAGGGCTCTGGCGGGAAAAAAAGCCCCGCTTGCAGATTGACCATTATCTTTGGGGGCGGAAAAAAAGGCATATTTCGTAGATGGGCCGTTATTTTTATCGCCTCACCGTGTTCAACAGAGCGAGCTCTTCTTCGCAGGCTTTGCTTATCGGGCCATCGTTTCTCAGGGCGTCGTGGAGAAGTTCCTGCCTCTCCTCGCCCTTCAAGACGTGCCGCCAACCCGACGAAGGTAAGTAGGTGCCGATAAAGTGGCGGGGAAACGGAGCGCACGTGCGCGGGGGGGGGGGGGGGGGGGGGGAAGCAGGCGTCGGGGTGAGGACACAGGGGAGGGGAAGCGTAGCGCACGTGCAGGAGGAGAGGGGGGGGTCTGGGGTAACTAATTTGTTGTTTGCCTTAGTCATTTGGCCATTGATTGACCACGCATCCCTTTCGAGACGGGGCGCCGTTCCTACTGCTAATAAAGGCAGCACCAACATTTGGGCGCTCATTGCGTTCTTCCATTTATTACATATATATTTTTGCTTATCTATCTCCTTCCTCTTTGGCCGTCTGTGGCCACCATCTGTCTCCTAGTATAGCGGGCTTTTTCTGGCTGATATATTATGTATCAAACATCTCCATGTCGCATCCGCCTAATTTCCTCGTTTTCTTCCTCTAACGAATCCCTTTCCCCCTTGTGTAGTTCACATTCTCCCACTTTGTATGCGGGTTCTACTCTTTGCGTTGCCACAAGGGCAGCGCTGTGCGCCTTTCCCCTCCTCCACTCGACTACTGGTGTACCTCTTTCTTCTATCTGGCAGGTCCAGGTTTTCGTTTTTTCGCCACTATCTAGAGTGCCAAACTGGGGGAGGGGAGCCGAAGAATGCATCGGAAGGGCGGGAAAAAAGGCGGAGGGACGTAGCACACGTGTGTAGGGGGGGAGGGGGGTGTCCTCATTTTCACGAGTGGCCTCCTCGCATACCTATAATGCCGGGACGGAGCACGTCGGGTTTTCACTAACAAGGCAGACACCGCGTGCACCAAGCCCGAAGCGCCGTCAGGTGTTTCGACGCAGTCGTATGAAGGGTGAACTTCATCCTACTGACAACCTGTTGTGAGACGCACTTCGGTACCTTATGCGTATTTTTTTGCGTACGGATGATGAGGGCTTCGAATGCCTCTATTTTGTTGTCAGATGTGGCCATTTCAGAGAGACAGTAACTGGTGTGCTATGTAACTGCCGCGCACTACGTGATAGCATCCTCCCTGCGCGGAGTTAAGGTTCTCCATTCTCCGCCCCGCAACTTCATCTAACTCGACCACTCGACCACCATCTCGGACACCGCCAAAACAAGAAAATCAAGATTCAGTTAAAGTCGGACACCTGCTTTGTCTAGCTTACGTAGTGGGGCGCTTTACAGTGTCCTTGCCAACCTACAGCAGTACATCAACTCGGGGCGGGGGAAGGGTGGAAGGGTGATAGTCAGAGCGCAGAGCCTGTTGGCGCGCAGAACGGCGACGTTCGTCCGTATTCAGGTCGCTTAGGGAGTAGAACAAACGCAGCAGAAACCGTGCTCATGACCCCCCCCCCCCAAACACAAAACACTGGTAGCCTTCTGGAAGTGGTGCTGCTTGGGAGCGTTCCACGTAGTAGAGCGATGCCCTAAGATCCGTACAGAGTCATCCTACGCCAGGCGTGCAGCAGATTCTAAAGAATTTTCTGAGTTCTCCTATCATGAGCCCATCAAAAATATCTCATCATCCGTTACATGACTTCGAAGGCATTCGCGTTCGCGGCAGCCCGACCGAGGCATATTCATACTTCGTACGCCATCGTCTTAGACAACAGCAGTATACTCGCCTTAGAAAAAGTGACTCGTGATACGATAGAGGTATACCGCTTTTTGGCGAAAACGTGTTCTGAATGACGGGGCCCGCTCCTTAACCCACAATCGTCGGAAAAAAAACGACATTTTTTGGGGGAGGATGATTCTCGTTGCGTACCTAAGACTCTGGCATGTAGCAGTTTTCATTTTTCTCTGAATCAGTTTTTGGGTTAAGAATGCCATGTCTTAAGCTCCGAAAGTGAGAGGTCTCAGAAAAAAAAGTGGTGCGCCTCTATATCGTAGCACGCGGCAGGTGAGCTCCCCACTTGAGGACGCTAAAAGTTCAATTCGTAACGTGGGATGACTCTACAGCGGCAACCCCATGAAACACGGTGACGGCATCGAGTGTGTAGGAGACGCCGCAGGAGGAGTACCCGACCAGTGCGACAGTATCGAGGTTAAGCGCTGCTGAGGCGGCTCCAGCCCCGGCCCCTCTTGCAGCCCACGCTCACGCTGCGGTGTCGGATGCACCCGATGTCTTCTGAGAGTTTTCTCACACCAAGAGTTGCATGTCTTACATACATCTCACCCGAAGAGTTGACGTTCAAGAAGCAATGGAAGTGAAATCCCAGCGACATAGACACACAGCGACTATCGGAGCGTACACCACAAAGGGCGATCCAACGACGTCGGATAGGTCCCCGGTTGGGGTGACCCCGCCCGGGTCATCGCATGGCAAGGGTTGCAGTGGTTGGATTGACTAATAATGCGCCTGTCCGGCTGGGCTCCCCAAGCGTGGGACTATCGGTTGGCATGACAATGTAACGAAGACGTACTAGTTTTAGGACCAGCGCATCAATGGGCATGTTGGTCGGGGTTGCGAGAAGAAACGCCTTCGAAGCCGTGCTTCGGGTGATGATGGGTGACGTTGATGTTGAGCTCCTTGTGCTAGGGGCTCAGAACGTTCTTGGAATCTTCTGCCCGCCTAGCCTAGCGTGGGATGACTCGCTATAGCCAGGAGAAAATTGGCTAACAGCGCCATACCCCTATTGTACACGCCTCTGTGACTACGTAAGCTGGACAACCAAGGCATCGTTTTTTTTTTTACTCTCTGTCTTTGTGATGTTTTGGTGGTATTCGAGATGGTGTTGGAGTTGTTGTCGATCGTATTGTGCGGGGTGGAGAACCTTAAACTCCGCCCAAGGGGGATGGTACCACGAAGCGTGTGTATGGTAAGGCATCTACGAGGGACTGATTGTATTAATGCGATAGCCCCCCCCCCCCCACAAAACCAGCGAATAAAGAGATATGCCAGTAGTCGGGAGGAGGAAGACTTGGCTACAAATATGTGCCCGTGTGGCACAACAATAGAGAGTAGGACTCACATAGTAGGAGAACGTGAAATATACAAAAAGGAACGGGATGCGTTAGAGGAGGGGGTGAGGAAATTAGACGTATGCGACATGGAAGGGTTTGGTAGACTAGAGAGTAGCGAGAAAACGATCGCTGTCCTAGGAGATAGATGGCCGCAGACGGCGAAATAAAAACGGGGATAAGATATGCAAACGGTTTCTATGTAGTATATGGAAGAAGCGCGATGAGCGTCCAAATGTAGGAGGTGTCTCTATTAGGAGTAGGAACGGTGCTCCGTCTCGAAATGGATGCGTGGTCAATGGTCAAACGGCTCAGGCGAGCAACGAATGAGTACGCCCCACCATCCCCCAAAACCAGCAATTTCGTTCCACCAGCGTTTCATGGCTGCTCGACACGAGAAAGGATGCTATGAAAAAAAACTCGTCAACTCTTTTTCTTGGTCGCGAAGGACTATCGCACAATGACGTCGCGGTGGCATGGGACAACATACTTCAGGAGATACGGCCGGAAGTTGGTTCCAATTCCGGCGATTTCGTTAAGAAAATTTTAGGGGACTACCGTAAAACGACTCGACGCAGCTGCATGGTATTCCTATTGCTGCCTCTCGAAGGGACCACACCAGAGAAAAACATTTAAATCACTCGAAGCTGTCATCCACATGAAAGGAAGGTACGCACAAGGTGCCGAAGTCCGCCTTGCACAAGTGGTTCTTAGCAGGATGCAGCCCATCCTTCATGCGAAGCAAAAACTACCTCACGGCACTTCGCGCTTGGTGCACGCGATGTCTGCCTAGTCGGTGAAAAACCGACGTGCTCCGTTCGAGGAGTGTAGAGATGCGATGGTGTACGGTCATTCGACTACGGCTGTGCATGAAATCAGTACACCCCCCCCCCCGTCCCCCCCCCGCCATCGTAGCACACGTCTCAAACCCAATAACACCATCGCAGACTCGCACCAAGCTACCGTAGTGCCGGTTTCTGCTATAGTGCCGGTATGTGCCGACCGGAAAACGCCGGCACTTTGGCGGAAGCCCGCACTACTCGGCATACTGTTCCCATTTGTGCCCAGCGAATTCGCAGGCATTAGAGCGGCAACAAGCACTACCCAACAACACTCTGCCGTTGCTGCTCGTTGTTTGTTTCCATCTGTGCGCCAAGCAATTTTGCAAGCATTATTGCGGGCAACCGGCACTACTCAACCGGCACTACGGAGGGACCGTTACGGTAATTCCGTGTGTTACTCTCGGCTCTTTTCTTGCGCACCTCTGCAATGGACTCGGACATGCGTATCATTTCAGCCTTCGCCTCGTCCAGCTTAGTTTCCGCCTCAGATACCCTTTCTCTCATCGAGGCCTGAAACGGAATGGACAATGTCAGGAGCATCGAGCAAGTTATCAATCGATAAGACGATCTTTCTACTACTATCGAGACCTGAAACGAAAACCCACGTCGTCACGAGCAGAACCGAGGAAAATATGAATCGGTTAATCGTTTCGACTGGCGTGTGTTCTCCCTCTCTGACAGAACCAGACCCGGCAGCAAACGGGGACACCAGTGAACCCTCCCCTCCCGAGGATAATATGCTATTTGCGTAATTCGGTTGGACTGGCGCGTGTTCCCCCGTCTTTGCCAACACCACTTCCGGCGGCAAACGGGGATACCATTGTATCATCCCCTCCCGGGGATATGTTATTGGCGTTCCCAGGATGGGAGGTTTTCCACTACAATGTCGCCGATGCCGTCTGCGAAAAGGCGCTCAACGCACCAGAGTGAAGGCGACGAAGGACTCTACATGAAGCAGTACAGAACAACTAGCAAAGAAACAGGGCGCTGAGAAAGGCAGGCTGATATTTACCGGAACAAGAAAAAAGATCCGGGAGCCGTTGTTATGCCGAATCGAGCGTAGAACAAACCCTCTCCCAAGCAAGCCTGCGTCAGTACTTCCGCGTCTTGTTCGATGTTCTGTATTGTACATGCGTTGCCGCCGGCCGTGGCGCCAATGCCGTAGTATCTACAGGAAGCCGCCACGATTTCAGCAGCTCTGGCGGGCTACTGGTGACACCGACCACCCTACCAACGCCTTGTCAATGAGCCGCCTTTTCCACACCGCTGAATTATTGCCTAGGACAAAAGATGTAGTTCGTGGCACTTGTTGCGACCTGTTTATGGTACCAGTGATATATATTTAAATAAAAAATCTGTGTGTGTGTTTGCTGATTGCTGACAATCTTGAGGTTGAGGGGGGATGTCTGTCTTAGGACGGACGTCGTCGTAAAAGTGTGGCCTCGCGGGGGTCGACGCCTCAGCAAGGATAAACCGAACCGCCCCTACATGTTGCGGGGAGGGGTGCGCGTCATGTCCCGTATGTTTTTTTTTTCGTCGTCGTTTCCGGAAATAACTCCATTTCATTAACCCCTTCAGATCCCCCAAATCCCTCCCTATACTAACTTCAAGTAAATCTGTCCGCTAAAAGGCTTTCCAGCTGTTGAGGGTTTAACCCTTAAGGACTGCACCGACGGTTCTTTTCGGAATTTATTTTTGGATGTTAAGTGGGTGGGATCCTTTTCGCAGCAGTGTAACATAGAAATTATTATTTAAGGGAGAACGATTAAGCCGACGGAGACATAGTGTACCGACTCACAAGCGCATCTTGTACCGCGCACCACCACGCCATAAAAAATATCAGCACACTGAGGACCAGCAAGTGTATGCACCCCGTTTGGCGTGCGCAATACAACGTAAGCACATCGCGGCAGATAATGTACATAGCACCCCAAAGCACCCCCCCCCCGCCCGCGCGCGCCTCGATAATAGTACCCCATATCCCCCCCTCCCCTTGATAATATCCCCCCCCCCCCCCCCCCTCTCTCGAAAATAGCACTCCACCCCCCCCTTCCTCTCTCCCTTCGTCTTGCCAGTCTCAGTTGAGCCTTGTGCCGGGCCGTCTGCGTCACGACCCTCCTCTCCAGCGTGGCTTCCAGCACTTCCGCCCGTGGGACACAAGACCTGCCCACGCACGCCTTTCTCGCCACCGGAGCTTCTGGCAAGAAGGAGACGTCATCATCGTCATCATAATCGTCGTCGAGTTCCTGCGCCTCGATTTCGGCAGTACACGTAGCATTTGGCAGAGGGGGAAAAGGGTGGCCGGTCGGTACCTTGGCAGTATTTGGCGGGAGGTTGGTGCTTTGACGACGGGGTGGTTCGCGTTTGGACCTGTCCGCACAAGTCGTCCCCGCCACACCGGCTCTTCTGGCATGGATGATATATCATCACCATCGTAGTCGTAATTGTCGTTGAGTCCCTGCGTCTCGATTTTTGAGGTGTTCGGTGCAGGGAAAACGGTGGCTGGTTTGTGTTTTAGGTGCTTGCTAAGGATCAGGGGAAAACGGTGACCGGGTGGCATTTTGGCGATATATGGCGTTGGGAAAGCGGTGGCCGGTTGGTCTATTGGCAGCATTTTCATAAAGAATACCAACAAGAGCGACAGCGCGGTCGACCGACCAACCGACGACGCGAACGCCGACGGCGGCTCAAAACCGCCACTTGCTACCAACCGGGCAACGAGTCGACCACCTGGCTGAACGAGAGGCCGAGCGAGCGACCGAGGGAATCCAAAAACGAAACCGAACCATAAAAAAGAAGGGAAGCAACTACCTATTTCGTCATTGTCATCATCGTCATCATCGCCATCGCCATCATCATCATAATCATCTTCATCATCATCGTCATCCTCATCCTCCTCATCCTCCTCATCATCGTCATCAACAATGTCATCAACAACGACGATAACACCATCATCACCATCATCATCATCGCCATCATCATCATCGTCATCATCATCACCATAATCATTCTGTTCTATAACAACAGACACGTGAGGCGTAAGTTTGACCGAGTGGGTAGCCGATACTCCACCTTGCAAGCTGTGTGATTACACCGGCCGCTTGTGTTCCACACTAGCAGTAGCTTCCTCGTGACCAAGGATAAGGCCGTACCAGGTGGGTTGATACTTAACTTTGCAAGGAGATGAGCGAGCGACATGTCGTGCCCTCGTACTTTACATCTATTACGAGCTACGTGAGTTTTTTTTTACTTTACGATGGCGCCGAAAACATAGGGGCTCCTTTCCAGCCCCGCGTGCCCGAATCTACATGTTCCCGCGACCCACCCGACGATCGCATTCTCCCAAGAAAAATATCACATACAAGTACGACATTTTGTTTGAGCCCCAACCCCTCTGGGACGCACATACATGAACCAACGCCCGACCACACAGAAGTAACGCAAGTTAGTTGGGTTGGGTTGGGTTGGGTTGGGTCGGGTAAGGGCGAGCCGTGGGGACGGAGCGGCTGGTGCCGCCGGCGCCGTCAAACGATTGTCTAGCGGCAAACGATGGCGACGGCGGCGGCGTTGGTGGAGCAGGGTGTTGCGGGAGCGGGAACGGCGGCGGCGGCGGTTGGCGCGAATGGGGTGGCGACGGCAGAGGATGGCGTGATGGAGTTGGAACTCGAGGGTCGTGCCGGAACCCTATTCTGTGGTGTTGTGTTGGGTTGGGTTGGGGTTAAGTGGGATTAACAGCAGTTGCAAATATCAACGAGAGCGAATTCCGAACGAGAGCTGGTTTCATATCTTTCTTCGTCGAGGATGTAAAACGTCGGTGAGTTGCAAGAAGCTGCAAATCGGGAGTGCTGACCCCTATGCGCGATAACAAAGACGGCGCAAACCGGTGTGGGAGAATTAAAGACACATATGACCACGGCTTGTCGTCCAGAAGCTCATCGAGGGTAAAGCCTCTCGCGAGCTGAGCTGGAAAGCAAAAGGGGATATACAAAAAATGTAGCTAAAATAAGAAAAAAAAGGAAACAGGCTTACCTCGCCGTCGAGCGCATCCCCCTTGGGGAGGCGGATTTTTCTTCGCACCGGCTCCGAGGCGGGGGCGGGGACCGGTCGGCCTCGTAGCCCCGCCACGAACGTCAAGTTGTCCGTCGACAGGTGCTGACGGTCGGGGTGGTTTACGAGGTGGGGGGGCAGCAGGAACGGTGAACTACTGCACTTCATCACGTACAGAAGGCGCCCACTATTTCTGAAATTATTCTTACCAACGTCAGATGTGAGTTCGAGAAATTTAGGGTCGATGGTCATCTTTGCAAGCTGCACGTAACACACCTGTCGCCCGTTTTTAGTACGTTGTCATGGGTCATCACTGTTGAAGGCAATGTTAAATATATACACTGCAGCAGTGAAACCTAAGCAACAGTAATGATCGGCATTATTAAAACCTCCGCGATGAAACATGATCCAAGCCCAATAACGTTTTGGGTGACATGGAAATATTGCCAGATATCCCCAAGAGTAAGAAGAGGTATGTGTAGTCTATTGTCACATCAATATTCACGTATTGCATCGTTTTTCTCACAACCTAAACATCGAGTAAATAGCAAGACACCCTTAATTATGATCCATCTGTCAAAGTACGGCCTTCCCACCCAATACCTTAACACACCATTAAAACAAGTGCATTGCTTTTCGTACAGCAGTGGATCCTCTATGGTGCCGGTATGTGCATTATAGAGGGAAAAGTACCAACAATATGGCGGCAACCGGCACTACTCCACACACGGCCGCTTCTGGTTGTTGCTGTGGTATCCCCTCTTCTTCTTGCTTCCATTTGTGCCAAGCCATTTCGCAGGCGCCACAGCGGCGAACCAGCACTACTCAACCGGCGCTATGGCCGGTCGCCCCGGTGGTCTAGTGTGGTTTTCACCTTCGAATACTACTATCGTTGAAATGGACCTAGAGTTCGATTCCCACCGTGGTGAGATTTTGACCCTGTCCGCAGAAATGCAAAAAAAAAGGATCGACTGCTGAGAGCGCTTAGCGGCGTGGGCACGCACAATTCGACGCAAGCAGACGGGGGTTACAAAATGCTGAACTATTCTCGCGATAAAAAAACGAAGGCACGTACAGTAGTGGGGAGGGGGGAGGAGGGCCCGCTATGCGACCCCGGATCTGAGTTACTACTGGGAGGGAGAGCGAGAGTAGTGCGAGGATAATAAATGGGATGAAAGAAAAAAAAAAAAAAGTAGAGGGACCTCCACTGAAAAGAGTCATACTGGTCTCGAGACTCTCAGTTTCTTATTTTTTCGCCAGTATTTAACACAGCTGTTGTACGAGTATGGGATTGGGTACGGCACCCGACTCGGGGCATCGTTTCTTCCGTCAACTTTCTTATTCATCGCTAGCTAGGAAAGCTTTTTTTTTTCTGCCAATCTCGGCTTGTGGATTTCTTCTTACCCTGTTTCTTGTTATAGGAGCCCTAGTCTATACTTGTACCAGGTATTGTATAGGGCGGAGAGTAATGGCGTCGCGCTTGCGGCGGGGTGCAACCTCCTTTGGCCGAGTGGGTGCAGCAGTATTCATGGCGGAAATTCGTTGCCGGGGGTGCACTACTGTCCGCGCAATACGTACCTTGTATGCGGCATTGACTACAGTTTTGCCCTCATGTGCCAGGTATACCAGCAGTCTTAAGTATTTCGTGCATTCTTACTTTGTTCGGACAAGCTCGTGGCTTGTTTGCTTGTTACAGACTCAGCAGCAGCGTGTGCGTACTTCATGTTGTGCACGAACATGAACGTGCGAGTAGAGCTCTACCCCTTGCTTTCCTGTTCTCCTTTTTTGTAGTTTGTCGAAACAAAGCGCACAGTCTAGTGCTTGTAGAGCTGAGAGCTACTGCAGCACTCAGTCGCGAGTTGCGACCAAAGATTGGAGCACATCACGGTGAAACACGTTTTTTTCTTCTGTTGTTTCGCGAGCACGGACTCTCGTTCGCCTGAAGCAGCTAGCTAATACCAGTACGTAATACTCGCACTACAGCTCCGAACTACCAATTGATACTTCTCCTATATCGACTGCACGCACAACATGTCACGGCTCACCTTGTAGTCGCTGTACGCCAGGCGAACCCTCTCAGACTTGGCCATGAGGACCGCCATCGTCACAGCACGGCCAAGGGCTGGCAACTTCCACAGCACAGTGATGCCCCTCGTTTATGCCATTTTGTAGCAGTATTGCAATAGCTAACGGCTCACCTGTGTGAGTTCGATCGTTTGCTAATCGTGGCAATGATCGAGATGGGCAGCTTTGCAAGCTGCTGTGCATGACATGATGATGCGTGCTACACACGCCGGCTGCGCGCCTTGATCAACTCGTAAAAAAATACCGATATGGACGGTAGCTGGACGGGCATTTTGTTTTTTTGAAACGGCAGGCATCCGAGGCGAACCGGAACCAATCGGCCCGACCACCGACTGCTCGCTTCAAGCGTCAAGACGTCGAGACGAGCAGGCGAACAGTTTGCGCTCGACCGGCTTCAAGCGAGCGGCATCCCCAAGTAGTAACGAGCTCGCTCGGCATTGCATACCTTTACCCGCCAGACAGGAGGACATATGAGGAGTGAATGCATGTGCCAGAGTCTAAACGCTGTCGTCGTGGACATAAGAATACTTACTGTAAGTAGGTGTACGTACATAAGCCTGTCCCTCCAAGGCTAATGCTCTTAGGATAATAGCACCGCAGTCTTGAATATCCTTACTCTATTCCGAACAGAGTAAAGCAACAAAAGCAGCAGAAGCACAGCAGCACAGCAGTACAGTATGTAGTACAGCAGTGCAGCAGTACTGAAACAATAAGAACATGGCCTACTATTTTGTACTGAAAATAGTGTAGGACATACCCTGCCTTACATAAGGATTCCGTTCCAGCCTGACCAGAAGTAAGAGATTCTTGGCTCGTGTCGCATATTGTAGTAGTATTGATATTTAATAGAATATAACCAGCCGTACAGAGTGTGGGTCCGCCAACAAGAACCACCTGATAATCTGTGAAATACTCGAAACGTCGTCTTCGTGACACCATCCTTTGAACCTTGAGAGCATAATAATATAGACTCGTAATTAACATATAATAACTAGGAGTTAGTGTGCATAGTACCGGCCCTCTGACGAGAAATGGGGGTATTGGTGGCAAGGATAGGTTTTTCTCATTCAAGAAATGATGGGTCCTACACAAGTGTCTTCAAAATAACAGCTCTGTCGAAATTCTTATTTCTCGGTAAGTAACCTTTAGGCTAAGTTTTTCTGGTAGTAGTGCTCTTTCTCGTGAGGGGGCCGGTAGTTGTCAAGGAATTAGGGGGTATTAGTCCGTTTGACTACTTGCCAAAGGTTAACCAATAGCTTACCTAAACTAAGTCTTATAACACTCCCCCCCCCTGAAACGGCGGGATACCAGGTCGACCGAATCTACGGACGGACCTGTCAATATCCAAGCGGTTTCACATCCTGGGTATACCGGGGAGAGTATTTTTCAGGGCTACCTGCAATATGTGCATTTTTGGTGGAAGGTCGTGAAAGCTTCCATGAAGGCTTCATGGAAGCAACGGAAGCTTCCATGGAAGCATGGAAGCTTCCATGAAAGCTTCCACGGAAGATTCCACGGAAGATTCCACGGAAGCAACTTCCACGAAAGCTTCCACGGAAGCAATTTCCACGGAAGCTTCCACGGAAGCAATTTCCACGGAAGCTTCCATGAAACGGAAGCTTCCACGGAAGCAACTTCCACGGAAGCTTCCATGAAAGCTCTCACGGACACAACTTCCACGGAAGCTCCCATGAAAGCTTCCACGGAAACAACTTCCACGGAAGCAACCTAACCCTAACCCTAACCCTAACCCTAACCCTAACCCTAAGCTCCCATACTTCCATGGAAGCTTCCATTAATTCCGCGAAAGCTTCCATTACTTCCACACGGAAGTTGCTTCCGTGAGAGCTTTCATGAAAGCAACTTCCACGGAAACAACTTCCACGGAAGCAACCTAACCCTAACCCTAACCCTAACCCTAAGCTTCCATAATTCCATGGAAGCTTCCATTAATTCCGCGAAAGCTTCCATTACTTCCACGAAAGCTTTCGTGGAAGATTTTTGGAAGCTCCCGTGGAATTTACTTCCACGGAAGCTTTCATATCTTCCATATCTTCCATGGAAGCTTCCATGGAAGCTTACGGAAGCTCCAATGAAAGCTTCCGTGGAAGTTACTTCCATGGAAGCTTTCATATCTTCTACATCTTCCATGGAAACTTCCACGGAAGCTTCCATGAAGACTTCCGTGGAAGTTACTTCTGTGAAAGCTTCCATAACTTCCGCGAAAGCTTCCATCACTTCCATGAAATCTTCCATGGAAGATTTCGTGGAAGTTACTTCCATGGAAGCTTTCGTGGAAGCTTTCGTTGAAGCTCCCGTGGAAGTTACTTCCGTGGAAGCTTTCAGTTCTTCCATATCTTCCATGGAAGCTTCCATAATTTCCACGAAAGCTTCCATCACTTCCATGAAAGCTTCCATGGTGGCTTTCGTGGAAGTTGCTTCCATCGAAGCTTTCGTGGAAGCTTTCGTCGAAGCTCTCGTGGAAGTTACGTCCGTGGAAGCCTTCAGTTCTTCCATATATTCTATGAAAGCTTCCACGGAAGCTTCCATGAATTTTTCGTGGAAGTTAATTCCATGAAAGCTTCCGTAACTTCCGCAAAGGCTTCGATTACTTCCATGAAAGCTTTCATGGAGGCTTTCGTGGAAGTTATTTCCATGGAAGCTTTCGTGGAAGCTTTCGTGAAAGCTCCCGTGGAAGTTACTTCCGTGGAAGCTTTCAGTTCTTCCATATCTTCCATGGAAGCGTCCGCGGAAGCTTCCATGAAAGCTTCTGTGGAAGTCACTTCCATGAAAGCTTCCATAACTTCCGCGAAAGCTTCCATTACTTCCATGAAAGCTTCCATGAAATATTTCGTGGGAGTCATTTCCATGGAAGCTTTCGTGGAAGCTTTCGTGGAAGCTCCCGTGGAAGTTACTTCCGTGGAAGCTTTCATATCTTCCATATCTTCCATGGAAGCTTTCATGGAAGCTTCCACCGCTTCAATTTCTTCCATGGAAGCTTCCACGGAAGCTTCCATAGCTTCTATATCTTCCGTGGAAGCTTCCATGAAGGCGGTGAAAGCTTCCACGGAAGCTTTCATGAGCTTCCACGCAAAATAAAAGTAGTGCCGGAGACCGATTTTTCAAGTTCGACATGGGGAAAGTCTGGAAAAGTTTTTCTGGTGGATGTGGGATTTGAACCCAGGACCAAACAATCCATGTTTTGTCGACGACGCCATTTGTTAAGGTATTAGTGGGGTATTCGCCCGTTTGACCACTTGCAAAAGGTTAACCAATAGCTTACCCAAACTCATCCTTTTAACATAGTGGTGTATGTATGTGCTGTATGTGTTGTATGATACTTGATACATGGCACGGTTAGGTTTATGTTGATGCCGAGCAAAGAAAAACAGAGCACACAACACTACAACGCTAGCAGCAATTGCAACGTCGTGCCAGTCTACCGTCTACTGTATAACGAGCAAAACGGCACAACACAGAAGCCACAGCAGCAAGAGCAGCATTGCCAACAAGAACACCATAACTACCACCACCACCACCACGAGCAGCACGAACGACGACTACGACGACGACGACGACGACCATCACAACAACAACAACAACAACAACAACAACAACAACAACAACAACAACAACAACAACAACAACAACAACAACAACAACAACAACAACAACAACAACAACAACAACAACAACAACAACAACAACAACAACAACAACAACAACAACAACAACAACAACAACACAACAACAACAACAACAACAACAACAACAACAACAACAACAACAACAACAACAACAACAACAACAACAACAACAACAACAACAACAACAACAACAACAACAACAACAACAACAACAACAACAACAACAACAACAACAACAACAACAACAACAACAACAACAACAACAACAACAACAACAACAACAACAACAACACAACAACAACAACAACAACAACAACAACAACAACAACAACAACAACAACAACAACAACAACAACAACAACAACAACAACAACAACAACAACAACAACAACAACAACAACAACAACAACAACAACAACAACAACAACAACAACAACAACAACAACAACAACAACAACAACAACAACAACAACAACACAACAACAACAACAACAACAACAACAACAACAACAACAACAACAACAACAACAACAACAACAACAACAACAACAACAACAACAACAACAACAACAACAACAACAACAACAACAACAACAACAACAACAACAACAACAACAACAACAACAACAACAACAACAACAACAACAACAACATTGGCAGCCGTAGCGTTCGCCAATGTACACGATTTCTTGATCCAAACTTGGCGGCGCCAAAAAATCGAGCCTTATTTTTATCCAAGGCTATCTTTCTTACTAGTGGATCTATACTGCTGTAAGTATAGGCGTGGATATACCTCCTGGTGGTACAGCAAAGTATGAATATATCTACTCTTTCAACCTGATGCTGATACGCAACCATGGTGCCGTTTCTCTCACAGCTATTTCACTTGGAAAACATGAAGCTGTGGGAAGTATCTCTTACGATCACCCAACCTACCGCCACCCCCCCCCCCCCACCCCCTGCACACTGTTGCTGCTGCGCTGCTAGGATTGGGGTCGGTTGGCAGCGACGGTGTAAAACACGCCTCTCTCACTGCGTGAGCTGGACAACTACAGTACATTATTTTTCGTTTTTTTTTTTTGGTTTGGCGGTAACCGAAACGGTGACCGATTTATTGTATCGTATTGTGCAGGGCGAAGAACGTTAACTCCGCGAAAGGGGGATGCTCTCACGTAAAATCGGGGAGCGAGTAAATCGAATCGAACATGCTTCCATGATTTGAGATCCGATGATAAAAGGAGTATGATATCGCCCGTCTGACGCATTGTCTTCGTCACCGGATCAAAAGCGAGAAAAATTGAGGGGACGATACATTATCTGAGGATTCAACCCCTCGCCCGCATTGCCGGTTTGGGCAGACGTAGTCCGGGACCCGATGCAAGGGGTGCTCAGAAGATTGCCGTGGCATGCCCCGGTGTTGGATACCGGCGCGGGTGGGAGCGCGTTTGTGCCAGGCTTCGTGCGGAATCACGTAACGTTTTGAGATGAACTTATCCTGGAGGGACAACCCCTCCGGGACGAGCTTATATCGTATCTGCGTAACGGGGTTAGCGTCTACGACTTTCTGGTTGATTCCTCCCGGGTTCCATCGAGACCACTTCCGTACAACGTGGAACGTTTCCCGGGAGCAGTGTTTGCCAACCGTATTCCATCATCGCACGCCAGCTTTGTGGACGCTGAGACCAACTCCCTAGTGGAGCGCGGGTGCGTTGCTAAGTGGTCCGATGTCCGTAGCTCGTCGGCGCCGGTACGGACGCGACTGATTCAAGCGCTGTCGGTGGAAGAAACAAAACCACGTCTCATCTACGACGCCCGGCCATTGAACCAGCGATGCAAGCGAATCCGGCTCACGATGGATACGGTGTCACGTGTAGCTAATGTCGCGTCCGAGGGCTGCTTCCAAGGATCCTTAGGCGATTCATCCGCTTTTCACCATATCTTGTTGAACCTGGCCTCATGACCGCTATTTGGATTGTAATACTGCGGAGTAGACTATGTGTGGTGTGTTTACCTTTCGGGTTTTGCGAAAGCCCGTGCGTGTACCATACCTTGAGTGAGGCGCGGGTGGCATATCTTCGGTGGAAAGGGATCCCGGCCCTAGCGTACCTAGACGACTTGTGGTTGGGGAACTTCAACTCTACGTATGGACGGCCTGAGCGAGAACAACGGCTAGCGGCCACGGAAGCCATCCACGTTGCGATGTTAGAATCGTTTTTATGTGGATACTTCCTGTTGGTCAAGAAGTGCGACTTACGACCGAAGCGGATACAGCGGTACCTCGGCATGCTTTGTGACTCAGAAACCGCCACGTTTCGAGTCCCCGCAGATAAGCTAGGGAACTTCCAACCTCTGCTCCGGACGGGCCTCGAGGAGGGACGGTTATCGTTTCTGACGCTGGAACGTATTGCGGTTAAGTGTATGAGCTTGACGGTGGCCATTCGCCCGGCCTCCCTGTGGACTCACGCCATGTTTGCGGTGTTGTCAAAGTTGGAGAGGTCAGGGGCGAGCAGGATCGATCTGGCGCGCGACTCCCATGCGGACCTTGTGGGTGAGTTTCAGCAATGGATGCGTATTATGTCCACTTCTCACGAGGGACCGTGGCAACGGGCACGGTATTTCACAGCCTCCTTCACCTGTGGGTCGACGGACGCATCGTCCATCGGGTGGGGAGGGGAGGTCAATGCAGGCTCGGATCCGTTTCGGGCGGGGGGCGTATTCCCGCAGCACTGGATATCTAGACATATCAACAGCAAGGAGATGTACGCGTTGTATTTCGTGCTGCGGCAGTTTTGTACGCGATTCCCGGATGCTTTGCGGTGGGCTCAAGTGTTCGTCGATGTTGACAACCAGTCGGTAGTGGGAGCGTTTAAGAGAGGGAGAGCGAAGGACCCAGGAACACACGCGTTGTTGGTGCAACTCTTCGATTTGTAGGTGGAGCATGGGTTCATGTCGACATTGAAATTTATTTCGACGGCAGCGAACGGCATCGCTGACGCTATCTCGCGACCCTCGCGTGAGTCTGTTTTTCGACTGCACCCCCGGGGCTTTTCGGAACGTGTGGGAAGCCCTGGGCCCGTTCAGTATTGACCTCATGACGTCTACAGCATCGGCGCAACGCATCCCGGGGAGTTCCCACACGCTGCCGTTCTTCTCACAGTACGACTGTTTGGAATCCTCGGGGGTAGACGTGTTGGCGCAGGATGTTTCTAGATTGCCACGTACGGGAGGGCAGGCATTCGGGTACTGTTTCCCTCCCCCCCGGTTATGGTGGGACACGTCGTACAACACTTGACGGAGTGTCATGCGCACGCGGTCGTTGTGGTCCCCGATACGAGAGCGTACTGGTACCCACTCATCCAACAGGCAAGGGTGCGCTCGTTGGAAGTGGCCCCGAAGGGAATGTTTGGGTTCTTTCAGTGGCCTTACCAGGACGGTACACTTCGAGAATGGCGGTATCCCAAATCGGCGATGGTTGCGTACGAGGTTGACTTTCGAACAGCAGGCGGATGAGCGTGTCCTCAACCGTCTGTTTATACTTGTTAATTTCGTTTTAGTGGGCTTTGATATGTATGTTTATAGTTGGCTTCGAGCGTGGGTCGGTTTATTTGCTTGTCCGGTGGTGCACCGGCGCTATGGCCAACGTATTCGTCCTATCCCCCCATTCGAGTTTCTTTGCCCGGACCCTCCTTTGGGTGCGTACGGGTGTGGATGCAGAGTGGGATCGAGCCGCCCGGGGGCGCGACTTGCGCACGAGAACTCGTTCGATATGTGTTATGTGCCACGTGCAGAACAGAGAATGTCGGACATTTCTACTACTGCTGGTTCTGTGGGACGCAGCCATTTCGGGGGGCACCTGTCCCGCGGGACCCAGATACGACGGTCGTGCGGATCGATGTGGGAAAACTTGAAGCTCGCCGGGCGGAGGTCTTCGCTGCAATGGCTGAGCGTCCAGGTCAGAAGCGAAAAAGTAAGATAGCCGACGACTTCGATGCGTTCCTCCTGGCCTGGTCAGGGGGGCGCCGAGGCTGGGCCACGGCGACCGACGACGATGTCTTCGACTGGGTGTGTTTCCTCGATTCTCAAGGTCACGGGGCCACGTGGGTGCACGATCGATCTTGTCCCGGGGTGGGTATTGCAGACGGAGGTGCATGCCGGCCGGGTAGCGGTTGCGCAAAGCGGTATGCAGCTGGATCGATGGATGAATGATTTATTTCTAAGTTGCGCATGGCCATGCGGGAACAACTTGGAAAAATAGCGGAATGGGACCCGGTAGAAAAGAAGGGCAACCCCTGCTCGAGTGCGCTAGTCGAATCCTACCTTACGTTGGTTAGCGAGGAACAAAAACAGATGGGCGTCCCCGTGAAGCAGGCGGCACCGATGCTATCGCATACTCTAGCCCAGTTGCTCCAAAGCATGCGAGTGCGTGCGCAGCTCGCGGAATCGTTGTCCCAGCGTATCGCAATTACTCGTGATATCGCTTTGTTTTCCTTGGCCTTTTACTCCATTAGGCGAGGATTTGACCTCACCTTCACGTTGGCCTCACGGGTTCTGAGACTACCCGAGTCCGCAGGTTTGGTGTTTAACTTTCTTTTCGGAAAAACCTTGCGGAAGTCGGTAGAAGCAGTGGTGGTCTTGGCAGACGCAGAAAATCCGCAGGTATTCTTATTCCGAGGGGTTATCGAGTACATCTCTGCGGCTCTTGCGATTGGCTGGGATTTTACCGCGGGCTACCTGTTCCCCGTGGTGGGGGGTAATGGGGAGAGGGGCTCAGTGGCGATCACTGCACCCCGCATGACGGCCGCTTTCCAGGCACATTTACGCGCAGGAGGGTCGTCCGACCACTGCACGATGCACTTGTTTAGAGTAGGCGGATCGCTTAGCAAGTCCTCGCAGGTACGGCGGTAGACGAGATCATGAAGGTTGAGGATGGAAGACCGAGCGCGTCGCGCGGTATTACATTGGACCAACTACCAGCGCGGGGGCAAATTCGGAAGGGAAAGGAAAACGCGACGGGGGTTCTCAGCAGGCGCGGGACAATAGCTTCGAGATAGCCATCAACTTCCCGTTGTCCCAAGCCTTTCAGGATGATTTTGCAGCGTGCAAGCAACGGTAGCCGAGATATACCGTAAGTATGGGTGAGATGAGACAAGACCTAGGCCTAGCCCAAAAGTACACATTGATCACAGACAACGGCGCAAGAAAGTATGGGTAGGATCACGGGCGGGGGCAGGAGGCCTAATCTAATCCAATGCTTACATCAAATGACAGGCGAAGGAGCAGAAGAATACTAACTGTTAAGATACGGCCTCGAAAGGCCTGTATTTATCCGAATCGAGATATTTTGGATGGGTTTTGTATGATAAGGTTGGCGTTTTATATTCGGGATAGTCAGGAAATAGATCGGAGGCACGTGCCTCGGATATCAGAAGCCATCCGGGGCTTTGCTGGTGGAATCGAATAAAGCTACGTCTCTGCAAAGGCTAAGAAAGTGAGTGCTCTCCGAGGGCCTGCTCAATTGGCAAGCCTGCAGGGGACACTCTGTGTCTCCGTCCAATACTCTTACAATACGGCGTCGACGGCAGGACACGAACCTGCGCGTGAAATCAAATGGGTTTTGAATCCATTCGCCTCGCCGTAGTACCTTTTCTGTGGTTGGTTTGCCCTAGAGCCTTTCCTGCCTCCCCCCGCCACACCGGCGATATGCGGTAGGTTCTAGAGCCTTTTCTGCCACCCCTGGCCACACCAGCGGTGCGTGGCAGGTTTTTGATGGTTGGCTTTAGCCTTGTTAGGGAGTCTGCGCTTCCTTCAACTGCTTGGCAGGTTCTAGAGCCTTTTCTGCCCCTCCCGGGCCACCCCGGCGGTGCGTGGTAGGTTTTCGATGGGTGGCTTTTGCCTTGTCGTAGGGTCTGCGTTTTCTTCAACTGCTTTTCTTCGCGTGTTCCTGGCTCCATAGCCAGACCGTTAGAGGTGTGGGAGTGGGTTTTGAGGAGCTGCATCTTCGACTCATCGTCTAGTTCGTACAACTGGAGTTTCCCCGTATCTCCCATATTTCTGCATACACATTACACATGCGGCTCATCAGGGTGGGCTAGTGTTAATATACGGCCTCGAAAGGCCTGCAACTATCCGAATTGAGATAATGTGGATGGGTTTCATATGTTAAGGTTGGTGTTATATGTTCGGGATAGACAGGAAATAGATCGGAGGCACGCGCCTCGGATCTCAGAAGCCATCCGCGGCTCTGGTGGAATCGAACAAAGCTACATCTCTGCGAAGGCTAAGAAAGTGAGTACTCTCCGAGGATCTGCTCAATTGGCAGACCTGCAGGGGACATTCTGTGTCTCCGCCCAATGCTCTTACTTAACGCAGTGTTGTCTTCACATTAAACCGTTGTTTCTACCCTAGGACATCATGATTCAGTACACCCAGAGACCGTGCTGACTCATGCTTTCTCTTTTTTTTTCTTCTTCATCCCATTTATTATCCTCGCATTACGATCGCGCTCCCTCCCAGCAGTAGCTCAGATCCGGGGTCACATAGCGGGCCCTCCTTCCCCCTCCCCATTACCTAGTACATATAGCAGTGTGTGGCTTCATTTTTATCGCGAGAAGAATCCAGCATTTTTTCTTCCCTCCTCGTAGAGAGATAGGTTATAGACTGTGAAACAGAGTAAACCAAACAGTCGCAATTCATAGCGTACCGGGTACGAGAACACAACAAAACAAGCCAGACCATAAAAAAAAGAGGAAAAACAAAACAAGCCAGACCATAAAAAAAAAGAGAAACAAAAGGGAAAAATAACTGAAAAAAAATCAAGAGGAAGAAGGAAAACAGAGCAAAACAAACGGCAGGTACGTTGTAGACTTGATACCTTCTATGAGCCCAATGCCGCCTTTAGTCAGTTCCTAGGGTCTGCTAGCATGACGTTCTTTCTCTTTTCCTTTCCTTGCTCTTCTTGTTCAATGTTCTTTTCTTGTTTTTCTCGTCTTCTTTTCTTTTCGTTCCTTTTTCGCTTTCTTTTCTTTCATTTCTTTCCTTTCCTTTCTCTTCATATCTCCATATCTTTTCTTTTTTTCTTTTTTCCTATTATTGACTTGCGTTTGAGGTCCGTATGCGTAGTGATAGTGCACGTGAAATATATACGTGGTAGTTTTTCTTGGGTGGCAAGCGTTATAGACGGTTTTTCCAGCCGCGAGTAATGGGCCGAACGCACCAATATCGACCTGGCACATCGTAGGTTGACTCCCGATTTCACTTTTTATATGTTTCTGGCGGAGGCATGCATTGCATCAGTTGTGACATATACTTCACGCACAGGATATCACCTCATTGTCTTTCGAGAGCCATCCATGCCGCTGCTTTCCCCCCCCCCCCGCCCCGAACGCCCCCTTCTTCCCCATCACCCGCACCATCGCCTAGACCTAGCACCACACGTATAACAAACCCCTCACCTAAAACCCTTCCCCCCCCCCGCCCCCCCCGCCCCCACCACCCACCTCCCCCCCCCCTCCCCCCCCCCCCAACCCATCCCAACCCCACCCCCTCGAACACTCCACCCTCTATTTACTCACTGATTGTACGACTTACCCCAGGATATACATGATAAACTGATGCATTATTTCCAAAACCGTCACATTTATCCCCTCAAAATAATGTATGGTTTCCACGCACATATTGAGCTGCCCCAACCCCCCCCCCCCCCTCCAAACCCGCTCGCTTTTGATCAAAACCAGGCCCCCACGTCCTTCAAAACTCCGCCCCCCCCCCACACCGGTTATTGGACTTACAAGATTCACTTGATAAAAGGATACATTTCCCTCCACAGCTGTCAGATTTTGTCCCCCTCAGAAACGGGTTTTATAGTTTCCGCGCACAGACTGACTAAAATCATCCTGTTGACCCTGATAGCTACACTGTAGTTGCAAGGGGAGTCGCCGACCTATATCCTTAATGAGGACACCCAACTCGTGATACGCGCGATCGGAGTATCACACACAGCTTGCAAAGATGAGTTTCGACGAAATCTTCGATCTAAAATCTGGAGTGTATTTTCATTTTTTATAATATGCGTGTACCACCTTTGGTTTGTTTGTGTTTTTTCCCTGGGGTATTCCTCAGCTTCTGAGTGACTGGAGCCTGTCCTGTGATCACGGACTTGATTATGCGAGTTTATGTGAGAACAGCAACAACAAAGTAGGTGCTATGGTAAAGGAAAGGAAAGGCTGCATTTGCCAGAGGAACACCATCCATACGTGCTGAAGCAAGCTGAACAGAAACATATAATACCTGTTGCACGGACAAAACAACACGAAGAAGATAACCAACTAACTGCTGTTTTACGGACGAAAACAACGCGAAGTAGAGGAAGAGTATAGGGAGGGAATAAAATAAACGAAAGAAATGGGAATTTGGGTTGTGTCTACCGCTGCCAAGCATAGCGCACAGCGATCAGTGTCTCCTATGTGCTGCCGTGTGGGTTGTGGCCTCGTGCCCTCTGATTGTTGTGCCGTTGTGCCTGGTGTTGGCAGGCCAATGGTATGATCTGGTCGTTATTGATGGAAGTTCACTCTAAATCGTTCACTCAAATTGGAATTTTCACGCCGTTTTTGGCAAATTCTTCGTTCAAAGTTCGCTCGGCGGGATTATTTGCTTGAATTTTTGGATTCAATTCTTTACACGCAAACACTGTAACCATAAACAATAGATCAGATGGGATGAGTAAAAAATAAGAAATGAAAAAATGGGCCCGAGGGGGCTGTCAATCATTGATTGACTCTCTGACAGCTCACCACATATATATACGTAACCAAAATTGGACTTTCAACAGAACAACCATATTATATATATTGTAATTTATAATAAAAAATAAAATACACTCTAGCTGTGAGATCGAATATTTTGTCGAAACTCATCTTTGCAAGCTGTGTGTGATACTCCGATCGCGCGTATTACGGGCTGTGTGTCCTCATTTAAAGATATAGGTCGGCGACTCCCCTTGCAACTACAGTGTAGCTATCAGAGTCAACAGGGTGATGTTAGGCAGTCTGTGCGCGGAAACTATAAAACCCGTTTCTGAGGGGGACAAAATCTGACAGCTGTGGAAGGAAATGCATCCGTTTATCAAGTAAGTGAATCCTGTAAGTCGAATCACCGGTGAGGGGAGGGCGGAGTTTTGAAGGACGTGGGGGCCTGGTTTTGATCAAAAGGGGGGCGGGAGGGGGGGGGGGAATGGGAGGGGGGGCGGGCGGGTGGGCAATTTGTGCGTGGAAGCTACAAATCCTTTAAGGGGATATATATATAGACTATGTTTTATAAAATTAAAATACACTCTAACTGTGAGATCGAAGATTTTGTCGAAACTCGTCTTTGCAAGCTGTGTGTGAAGGAGTAGTGGGCGCTGGGCCGAGGGGATGGAATCCAAGAGGTCAGCCGGTGGCGGAGAAGGGTAGTCCAAAGATAGGAAGCGGGTGGCAGCGTAGCACACGGGCTCTGCGCGTTGTTCGAGCGCCCAGTCTCTGTAGGTGTAACGCTCAACGCGGGCGAGGAGGTTGGGCTCGTTGTTGAGGTCGGCAACAGAATCCGGGAGAAGAAGCGTCGGTGTTGATGGGGACGTCGGAGAAGTCGTCGAAGGAGGGGCCGGCCTTGGTGCGGTTGGTGCTGGTGACGCGGGCGGCGTGGGGGCGGCAGCTGGAGGCGTTGTCGTCGGAGAAAGCATTGGTTGGGCCCCGGCCGGGGGCGTAGGCGGTCGACCGGTGGATGTAGGTCTTCTGGATACGGTTGGTTTCGGACGGCGTCCGAACCCAAGGTCTGCGGTAGGTCGGGGGGTTCCCGCGGCGGCGGCGGCGTGATGACGGGTCCTTGAAGAGATCAGACCAGAAGGCGGTGGTTCCGTGGCGCCAATGGTGGACAGCGGCGAGACGACGGGTGGCCTGGAAGCCGAGCCAGGAGGAGCGCCGGTGTTCACGGCGGCATTCTCGGGGCTGACGAGCGGTCTGGCGGTGGAGTCGCGGGTCGAAATAGGCCCGACGAAGTTGTTGGGGATGCCGTGGTGCTCTATGCGTGATCTAGTAGGCGGAAGTCGCCATAGTCGTCGGCGGTGAAGGGAAGAGGCTGGATTGTTGGAATGGGTCTTGAAGGGGGGGACACGAGCCCACCCAAGCCGATACCCGGTGTAGGCGGCTCGTTCGGTGCGAAGCCGCAGGGGCGGATGAGGTAGATGCCAACAGTGTCGGGGCCACTGAGGCGGTTGTGTCCGGTGCGGTCGGCGTCGGTGGCTGGTTGTGGTAGGCGTGAAAGGAAGTCGGCGTTGCCATTGGCCGTGCCTTTGCGGTACTTCAGCTTTGTGTAGTTGTACAAGCCGAAAGGAACTCGAGCCAGCGCCGGACGCGAGCATTGTGCTCACCAACCTTGGCGATCTTCTCGAGCGCCTTGTGGTCCGAATAAATTTGGAAACGGGTGGACCACAGATGCCCGCGTAGTCGCTTGATCGCCCAAACGATGCTGCCGGCCTCGAGGTCGAGGGGTGTCCATGAAGGTTCGGAGTCCAGAGTGGCGCGGCTGATGTAGATTATGGGGCGGACGGAGCCGTCAGGTTGTTCCTGCTCGAGAGTCGCTCCAAAGCCGTCGATGCTAGCGTCGCAGTAGAGGCGGAAAGGGCGGGAGTTGTCGGCGACGGCGTCCCAGTCGGGGTAGACGAGGATCGGTGGCTCGGTAAGTTCGTGGAGGATGGCGCGGATGGTGGCTTCCATGGCGGGGGTGAAGTCGAAGATGGCGCCCTGCTTGAGTGGAGCGTTGATGGGGCGAAGGCGTCTGGAAAGGTTTGGTAGGAACTTGCCGTAGTAGTTGATACCTCCGAGGAGTGACCGCACCTGTTTCTTGTCGGTGGGCATGGACATTTTGGTGAGGGCGGCGACCTTCTAGGAGTTGGGGCTGTAGCCGCCAGCGGAGATGGTGTTCCCCAGGAAGTCGGCGGTTGTGGCGCTAATTTTGGCCTTGGAGGGAGAAACTTTGAGGTGGTGCTTACGGAGGCGACCAAAAAGGGCTCGGACGTTAGCGACATGGTCGGTGGGGTCGGGGTCGAAGACGATGATGTCGTCGAGGTACGCGGCGACGCGTTCCAAGCCTTTGATGACCTCGTTAATGACCTTAACGAACCAACCGGGGGAGGCACTGCTGCCTTGCGGCATCACAAGCCACTCGAAGAGCCGGTCTGGCGTGCAAAACGCCGTCAAAGGGATGGTATCCTTGTCGATGGTGATTTGGTGGAACGAGGAGACCAAGTCGAAGAGAGAGAAAATGCGCCCTTTTCCTAAAGAATCGAGGACCTCGTCAACGCGGGGGATGGGAAGCTGTCCGAGGGATCTGGTGGCGTTCAGCTTCTTATAGTTAATGGTGATGCGGACACCGCCGTCTTTCTTTGGGATGGCGACCATGGGGCTGGAGTAAGGTGAGGTCGAATGCTGGATCAAGCCGACGGCCAAGTACTGGTCGAGGACGGCGTCGGCCTTTTTGGCAAGGATGGGGTTGATCCTGTACGGGCGGGAGGTAACTGGTTCGCTGTTCGGAGGTACGGTGATTTTGAACGACATCAATGAGCACGAGCCGAAGTCTGTCTTGGAGGTGGAAAAGACGTCCGGAAACTTGCAAAGGTAATCTCCCAGGCTGTCGATCACCGATGGAGACCATCCGGAACCGTGGAGGTCGAAGATTATGTCGCACAGATGCGGCGGCAGACGGTTCCAGAGGTTGAGGAAGCTAGTTCGTTGATCGGCGTCGTGGCGTGCAAGGAGCTGTAGGCACGGGGCTGTCGGTGGGTCGTGGGGATCGGCTGGTAAAGGGTTCTCGCTGGCCACAGGGATGTTGTCATGTAGGGCATTTACGCCCGGCGTAGGCGGAGGGGCTGGGGGGTCCAAAGAAGGGTGCCCAAGGGTGGCTAGTGGTACTTGCACCAGCGAGGAGAGGGAAGTTCCGAGGAGGTCGCCCGGTTCGAGATCGGTTGATCCTGACAATGGGATAGTCTGGTGTCCGTCGGAGACGAAAATTACCTTGTCGGTGAGAAGGTCCTCGCGGGGGAGCATGTTGACCATGTACTGTCCGGTAAACGCCGGGGCGCCTGACTGGCGCACGAGGTTGACCTTGACGAGCTTCGGCGAGGAGGAAAGCGAAATAAATTTCGTGCAGGCGAACCAGAGAGGGTAGACGTCGTCGGTGTATCGGTCGTCGGGAATGAAGGCGGAGGCCCCGTTGGTGTCGTGGTGGTGCAGGGAAAGCTCGCCACAGGTCGGTTGGGGGGGCTGGTGTGGCAGCTGGGGCTGCCGCGGGAGCGTGGTATACGAGCGTCGCTCGAAGCGCATCCAGCTATCTCGCCCCAAGAGGATGGGATGCTGCATAGTTCCTGCAGGAACGACGCAAGCCCATACTGCCAGGGCGGCGGTGGGGGTTTGGTGGTGCTTAAACTGGATGCTTAAGCGGATGGAAACGGAGGTGGAGAGGGGAGTCGAGGTTCCGAAACCTCCCCATGAACGAGGTGAATTCTGTCGCTCGCACTCATCCGTTGCTGGCCGGGACGCCTTCAGTTGTTCCACGGCGGCGGCGGTGATGAACGACTGAGGGGAGCCTGTGTCGAGCAGCGCCACGAGTTTGCAGCGTTTCGCGGCGGTAGGGCCGCTGTGGACTAGCACTTCGGTCGTGAACGACGCGTCGTCGACAGTTAGGATGCCGCTTGTAAGGCACGGTCCATGCTCTGGTATCGTGGGCGCGGTAGTAGCGGGGTATAGGTTGGTTGCGCCGTCGACGGCGGAGACCTGAGCGAAGTGGCCGCTGGGCAAGGCATCCGGGGTGGAGGGTGGCAGAAGGAGTCCAAGCGGGGTACCGGCGTTTGTTGAAGGGGGGAGGGGCTTGTCTCGTGGATGCCATCTGCGGTGAGGAAGACCCGGCTGGAGTCGGTGAGGGTGGGTGTTGGCTCAGCGAAGCAGGGGGGGAGGGCGCTTGTGGCGTGGAGGCTCGAGCGAAGGCGTTCGCGGACGCCCATAAGTACCCGGCCTAGCAGGTTCCGACCGCGCCAGCGCGCCCTTTCGCAGGCGAACGGGTGGTCGGCTCTGTAGCCGATGCCCCAGATGAGGTCGTACGGGCTGGACTCAGCAATGTGCTTGTCGCCAGTTGCCTCGAGCGCTTGTTGTAGGTCCGGGTTTTGGCTGAACTTGCAGAAGTTGGTGTTGAGGACGATGTCGTAGCGGTGTCGCTCCCAACACCCCTGGTCGAAGCCGGACACGGTGCGTCCAAGAGATTTTTGGTCGGCGGGGTCAGGGGTGGTTCGGATGCGAAGCTCTGTCGCGGTGTCACCGAAGAGCGCAGCCTTCTGCGCCATCATCATCTGTTCGGCGCAGTTGTACGTGACGCCCTCGTACTCAGGTACCACTGTGAGAAGACGGACGAGGAGTTCCAGAAGAAATGGAAATTACCCGGGGGGTCCGCGATGTCATGTGCTGGCGAGGGCGAATCGTCGGAAGGGTGTTGCAGGGGTGGGGGTCGGCGATTGTTGGTGATGTCGCTGTGTGGCGTTGTCGGGGGTAGAGTCAGGTCCGATCGGGCGGTGCTGACTTGAACGCCCGAGTTCGCGGGGGAATTGCTCGGCAAAGCCGAGGTACCGGGAGGGTCCACGCGGTGGCGCGTACGCTGGGCGGGGATACCCTGAAAGGTCCTGTCTTCAGGCGTTTGGAGAGTAGAGCTGTACTCGCTAGGGCATGCAGATCCTGTGGCCCGAGTTCACGCAATGCGTGAAGCCGCCGAGGATGACGGGGCAGGTTGCTCAGAGCATGTCCTGGTCGACTGTGATCGCGAGTCTTCCGTCTGTAGGACGGGGCTGTCCCTCGAGCTCAGGGACAGTGGTGCTATCAACACCGTGGCAGCGAGTGGGAAACCGTCGTTCGCGGGCCCAACGTTGCCACTAAAGGGGCGCACGTCCTGTGATGAGCGGGTAAGCAGTGGCCAATCTGGGGTCGAGGCGGGCTCAGGGGGCGATGGCCCGGTAGACGAAACAGCCGTTTCGTGTGAACTGGAACCGTTGGTAGTCGTAATCGTCGAGACTTCGCCCGGGTTAGCAATGTCTGGAATCTCAGCGATAGTCGGCAGGTAGCATTGCACATCGCGTGAAGGCGTCGAGTGGAGCATCCCAGTAGGGCTCGACGTCTTGGCCTCCTCCCGCCCACACCTCAAGGCAATCACTGGATCAAGAGGATCAGTTCTTGAACAAGTGGTTGGGGTTTGGGCTGGGGTAGGGGGGGGGCGTAGGGGGACAGGGGGCAGGGTGTGGTGACGCATGTGGTGTACTCAAGCGTCTTGAGACCCGGTGTTTGCAGCAAGTGCTGTTGGCAAAAATGCTGCAGTTGCTCCACCACCGGCTCTTCAGTTGGTGCGAAAGGTGCCCGGTTGTCTTTGATTGGGGTTGGTCGCGTTGTTATTCCCGATGCGCACGTTCGGCGGGGCGGCGGCTGTAGGGGCATAGGTCGCCGGGTCGTGTTTGGCTGTCGACTGCGATGCGGCTGCGGCGCGCCGTTGTTGAAATTGCTGCCCTTGCGACTGTCGGTTGCCGTTGTCGTGGGAGCGGCCGTTGTCGTGGGAGCGGCCGTTGTCGTGGGAGCGGCCGTTGTCGTGGGAGCGGCCGTTGTTGTGGCGTCTGTTGTTGGAGCGTCCGTTGTTGCCCCGGTGTTGGTTGGAGTGGTCGTGGTTGTAGCGGTTGTTGTTGTTGTTGTTGTTGTTGGCGCTTGTTGGCGCCCCGGTTGTCGTTACGGTTGGCGTAGCGGTTGGACTTCCGGTCGACGTTGTGCTCGTACTGGCCCCGGCGGTAAGAACGCATCCGTTGTTTCCATTGACGGTAGGCGTGGCCACCATCGTTTAGCTGGCCAAGCGCAGGATTGAGGATGCCGGATACGTTGAGGAAGTCCTGAGGGCAGGTCTTCATGCTGTGATCCGTACCGTTGTGTGATACTCCGATCGCGACTGGGTGGTTGTTTGTCCTCATGAAGGATATAGGTCGGCGACTTCCCTTGCAACAACAGTGTAGCTATCAGGGTCAACAGGGTGATGTTAGGCAGTCTGTGCGCGGAAACTATAAAACCCGTTTCTGAGGGGACAAAATCTGACAGCTGTGGAAGGAAATGCATCAGTTTATCAAGTGAATCCTGTAAGTCGAATAACCGGTGGAAGGAGGGCGGAGTTTTGAAGGACGTGGGGGCCTGGTTTTGATCAAAAGGGGGGCGGGAGGGGGGGAGGGGGGGGCAAGGGGCGGGGGGGGACGGAGGGGGGGGGGGCGGACGGGTGGGCAATTCGTGCGTGGAATCTATAAATCCTTTGAGGGGATAAATCTGACGGTTTTGGAAAGAATGCATCAGTTTATCATGTATATCCTGGGGTAAGTCGTACAATCAGAGAGTAGAGGGCGAAGTGTTCGAGGGGGTGGGGGTGGGATAGGGTGGGGGGATGGGGGCGGGGGGGGGGTAGGGGGGGGGTGGGGGGGGGGGTGGGGAGGGAAGGGCGTTAGGTGGCATAGATGGTAGGGGTTTGTTATACGTGTGGTGCTAGGTCTAGGCGATGGTGCGGATGGTGGGGAATGAGGGGGCGTTCGGGGCGGGGGGGGAGGGGGGGGGGGGGGGGCGGGGGGGCGGGGGCGGGGGAAAGCAGCGGCATGGATGGCTCTAGAAAGATAATGAGGTGATATCCAGTGCGTGAAGTGTTTATTAATCTGGCGGATTTCGATATTAGGTGGGGCGTTTGAGCGAGGGAGAGCGAAAAGGCGGGGCGCGGGGGGGGGAGTTTAGGAGGTTTAGGTCACATATAATATTCAAATACACTCCGGCTGTGAGATCAAATATATGTAAAGGCTTATTATACGCGTGGTGCTAGGTCTAGGCGATCGTCCGGGTGGTGGGAAAAGGGGGCGTTGGAAGGGGGAGGGGTTGAGGGGAGTGGGGAGAAAGAATGAAAACTACGTCATGGATGGTCAGAAAGATAATGACGTGATATCAACTGCGTAGAGGTGTTTATTACTCTGGCCGATTTCGATTGTAAGTGGGGCGTTTGAACAAACTAGGCGGAAAAAAAATAGAAAAAAAAAGAGGAAGGGGGGGGGGGGGGGGAGGGATCGGGGGAGGGGGAAGGGGATATATTATATAATAAAAAATGAAAATACACTCCAGTTGTGAGATCGAATATTTTGTCGAAACTCATCTTTGCAAGCTGTGTGTGATACTCCGATCGCGCGTATTACGGGTTGTGGATATAGGTCCGCGACTCTCCTTGCAACTACAGAGTATAGCTATCAGGGTCAACAGGGTGATGTTAGTCAGTCTGTGCGCGGAAGCTATAAAACCCGTTTCTGAGGGGGACAAAATCTGCCAGCTGTGGAAGGAAATGCATCAGTTTATCAAGTGAATCCTGTAAGTCGAATAACTGGTGAGGGGAGGGCGGCGTTTTGAAGGACGTGGGGGCCTGGTTTTGATCAAAAGGGAGCGGGGTTGGAGGGGGGGGGGGGGAGGTGCGGGGGGGGAGTGGGGGGGGGGGGGCGGGGCAGCTTAATTTGTGCGTGTAAGCTATAAATCCTTCAAGGGGATAAACTTGACGGTTTTGGAATACGAAAAAACAAGTGCACCAGTTTATCAGGAAAGGAAAAGAGAATGCACCAGTTTATCATGGGGGGCGCGGTTGGGGCGGGGTTGGGGCGGGTGGGGCAGCTCAATCTGTGCGTGGAAACTATATATTCTTTATACATATTCGCCCCCCCCCCCCCCGATCCCTCTTGTTCAAACGCCACACCTAAAATCAAAATCTACCAGAGTAGTAAACACTACCAGCCAGCTGATATCATCTCATTATCCCTATAGCCATCCATGTCATAGCTCCAACTCATCTCCGCCCTCCCCCCCTTCCCCCCCACCTTTTGTTCCCCGCCCAGTTCGTTCAAACGCCCCATTTACAATCGAAATTGGCCAGAGTAATAAACACTCCTAAACAATTGACATCACGTCATTATCTTTCTAGCCATCCACGACGTAGCTTTCATTCATCCCCCCTCCCCCCCTCCAACGCCCCCTCCTTCCTCACACCCCGCACCATCGCCTAGACCCAGCACCGCGCGCATAGCAAGCCCCTACATATATGATTAATACGCGCGATCGGAGGATCACACACAATGTTGCGAAGATCAGTGTCGACCAAATCCTTGATCTCATAGCTGGAGTGTATTTTCATATTATAGGTGACCTAAACCTCTTGAAAACCCTTCCTGCCCCCCCCCGCCCCCCCCCCCCCCCCCCCCCCCCCTCCTTTTTGTATTATTATTATTATTGTTTTCTTTTTCCTCGCTTTCTTTTGCTCAAACGCCCCACCTAATATTAAATATCGAAATCCGCCAGAGTAAAAAAACACTTTCACGCCCTGGATATCACCTCATTATCGTTTTAGAGCCGTCTATGCCGCTGCTGCAATTCGAACCCCCCCCCGCCCCTAACGCCCCCTTCTTCCCCACCACCCGCACCATCGCCTAGACCCAGCACCACGCGTATAGCAAACCCGTACATCTATGCGACCTAAAGCCCCCCCGCCCCCCCCCCGCCACACGCCCCCCCCCTCCCCCACAAGAAAGATTTGTAGTTTCCACGCACAAATTGAGCTGCCCCACCCGTCCCCTCCCCCCCCTCCCCCCCTCCCGCCCCCCTTTTAATCAAAATCAGGCCCCCACGTCCTTCAAAACTCCGCCCTCCCCTCACCGGTTATTCGACTTACAGTATTCACTTGATAAACTGATGCATTTCCTTCCACAGCTGCCAGATTTTTTCCCCCTCAGAAACGGGTTTTATAGTTTCCGCGCACAGACTGCCGCACATCATCCTGTTGACCCTGATAGCTACACCGTAGTTGCAAGGGGAGTCGCCGACCTACATCCTTAATGAGGACACACAACCCGTAATACGCGCGATCGGAGTATCACACACAGCTTGCAAATGTGAGTTACGACAAAACAATTGATCTCACGTCTAGAGTGTATTTTAATTTATATGTAAATGTTTACGACGTCATGGCAAAAGGACCACACACAGCACAACGACGTATAACCTCTGTTCAAAAACGACGATGAACCAGCATGCAAGTATTTTGCAACTGGTAATTTGAGTAATTAATGTTATTAAATAACAACATGTTATTATCATTCATATCAATTCTCGTTCATATAATATTATACGTGGTATTATATACTTACTTGTAATACTATTGATATTGTTGATAGCGGAGAGAGGCATACAGACAGAGCGTCGATGGGCGGGGAAGAGCCGGATTGAACTCTCCCTGAACGAGAACCTTTGTTCTTTAGATCAGCAGCGCAAGCTGCGAGGACTGTACTTACAGTGGTATCCGAAGGGTGCGCCAGCTAGCGTTGGGCTGCAAAAGCAACTGAGTTAAATCGACACACGACGCGTAATAAAATACGTGGAAGTGTGGTGAGCTATGGCTTTATTCTTCCCTATCCGCCAGAGGACCAAAAAAAAAAAAAAAACATTTTGTTTTTTGGGACGGGGGAGAAGGGGAATCGATTATAATTGAGCGTACACGACAGCAAGTGCGAATGATCGGGTCGAGTGAGCTAAGGTGATGAGGCGGCCATAGAGAACCGCATCAGGAGGATGGCACACGGAACCCACGACCCGCAGGCACACCATCATCACGAGAGCAGCGATCGTCTATTTTACTTTTTTCTTCGAGGCAGTAGTACAACATGTTACTTACGTACGTCACTGATTTTTGTAGAGTTGGTAGAGTTGTATACCCTTTTGATGGGGAAGGACCCCCCGCAATTTTCAATTTTCAGGTACGGGCGTCGTAGCTGCGCTGCAACCTGTCAGATAACCCGGGAAGACGGGGCGATCATCGATATTTGTATGGTGGTTTTTGGTTCGATTGCTCTTTTATTACTGCATGCCCGCGGGTCGTCACTCTGACAGCACTCCAGCCAGCGGGCGCGTTCGTCTGTGCTCACGATTACCGTGCGGTTCGTCCGGTGCAGGCAGCCCAACCGCTGTAGTTTGTAGCCGCGAGTTGGTTAGTTGTGGGAACGGGGCTACTCTATGCCGTTGTTGAGTGGATACCTGCGGCCACATATGAGTTCAGTTTGCAGATTAGATAATTAATTACACTTGTGCGTCTTCTTCGTGTCGTTCGTTTTTAGGCGGGAAAGCGTAGTATTTCCCGGACGAATTTTGATTTTGTTCGATTTTTCGGATCTTCCTAGGGCTCCAGTACCTTTGTGTGACCACGGACTCTAGATGTTTGACCGGAGAGAATGTGAGACAACAACAACAACAACAACAACAACAGGTACAGATTCATTCACCTCGACCATTCTTTATTTTGCTTTTGATACGTGTGTGCGACTTGCGTGCCGCATGTCCCTACCTTCCGCAGAACCGCAGCGCGAGCGCGCAGAGAAATTGTTTCGTAAGTACGAAGAGCATATTATATTGAAATCATCAATCTATCCACACTACTCTAGAGACACAGCAGCAGTTCTATTAATAGTGGTGTATAAATACGCTCGATCGGAGTATCACACATAGCTTGCAAAGATGGAGTGTATTTTTATCTTTATCACTGTACGTGATATGCACGCAGAAATGATAAGAGGGTTTGAGCGTTAGGAAATTACGATATACACAACAACACCACCACCATCATCACCAACTATACAACCAAAAGACTAAAAACCAGCAAGAGTACACCATTAATCTAGTGCTGAGTGTGCGCGCGGCACGGGGTGGTGGTGGAAACCATGACCGGCTTTCGAGCTGCTATCCACCACGCCAGCAGCATCAGACATACACCGCGCGCCCGATGGATCGCTTTGGCCGTCGTGTTCACGCTTTTGGGCGGAGGGCTCCTCAAGTCGCGTGAGGCCAATTCTGAGACGACCTCGGCCAAAGGACACCCCCTCCGGCCTCTCCTGAAGGTCGAAGAATACTACGCTCACCCGGTGACAGTCTACGTCTACGACGACCCTGTGTTCGATCACGCGGCATTGATACAGTGTTACCGGGATACTCATGGCGGTATGCCCCCCTGGCAAGACGAGCGCGCAGACATGGCCCAAGACATGGGAGAGATCTGGCTACACCAGTCACTGCTGTCGCATCCATGGCGCGTCTTAGACCCAGAGGATGCGGACGTTTTCTTTATCCCTCTATACCCCGTGCTTGGCCTCAAGCTCCTGAAAAACCATGGGACATGCGGTGGGCTCAACCACAAGCAGAGGGTGACCAAGGCCATCATGCACCTCGTAAAGAAAAGCACCTACTTCAATAGGTTCGGTGGGGCGGATCACGTCGTGGTGTGCGCGTGGTGGAATTGCGGGAAGCGAGCGCTCAGCCCTCAGCACCGGATGCTGTTGCGGCGCACTTTGGTCGGCATCAACGAGAACGTTTACAACTGGTCCATGTGGGGCTGCCGGGGCCGCATGGTGACCGTGCCGTACACGGCGTGCAGCGCCCTGACAACTACCGGGGCTATTGGCGGTCGGAGTCCGAACGAAAGAGACATCCCTTTCTTTTTCGTGGGCACGGGGCGCGCACGGCCTGAGAGAATCAACCTGAAGGTGGGCGAGGGGTATGGGAAAAACGGAACGAACTAAAATTCAAATACTTTCGACGGGAGAAATACCGATACTGGCCATAACGCTCTGCTTACCAGTCAGTGCAGAACGTATCCTTCGCTAATTCCGTGTTGTTTGTCCCCCAAAACGTGGGTGCACCAGTTCTAAAGGTGTTACTAGTATACTTGGAAAATTGAAACTCTACACAATCTTTGAGTAATTTGTCCCCGTCAAAGCGAATTCAGTTGTGAAAAGGTGAATATTTCCGTACTAATTATCATAATCATACAATGACTTCGTATGGAGCCCGGCATTTAAGATTAACTGATATCATCAAGGGGTGTGTCGGGGTGTGTCACCGATACCGCCGTGGTTCTCCACTGCTTCATCAGCCATATGAAGGCATGGTATGATATCCTAAACTAGGCAATGCGAACGCAGACCAGATCACAGAACAAAGCACCTCGGCTGACCGGCGTATCACGTATCATACATCACGTATCATAGAGGGCATGCACGTCGGAAGCTCGCATAGCAGTTTCCAGAGCTCAGATCCAGCTCAGGGTATATTCCTCGCACCCAGCTTGTATTATGCTTTCCTTGTCTTTTCCTTTTTTTCCCTCTATTTTTTCCCTTTCTTTTTTGTTTCGCTTTCTTATTTTTTCTTTTCTTTCCTTTATCTTCTTTTCTTTTCCTTGTTTCTTTTCTGTAATTGGCTTGCGTCTGTTGTTCGTATGCGTAGTGATATACTACGTGCAATATATACGTGGTAGTCTTTCTCAGGAGGCAAGCGGTATAGTCGGTTTCTCCAGGCGTGAGTAATGAGACGTATGCACCGGTATGGACCTGGCACATCGTAGGCTGACTGCCGATTTCACTTTTATATGTTACTGGTGGAGGCATGAATTGCGTCAGCTGTGATATATGCGAGTATCACCTTGGGTTGTTTGTGTTTTTCCCTGCCTAGGGTATTCCTCAGCTCCAGAGTGACTGGAGCCTGTCCTGTGACCACGGACTCGATTATGCGAGTTAATGTGAGAACATCAACAACAACAACAATACGGCTGAAGTTTAACCGTTCCCAGCAGAGTTGACAGTCAGTCGTTGACAATTGTTGATATTGGTTGATATGTTTGAACATGTACGTGTTGTGTGACGTTTCTTCATAATTTGGTATCGACGTCTCTAAAAGTATAGCATGATAGACCATGTAATGACATTTGAAAGTATTTGTTCGATTGGTCGCCTCGATCATTTATTTATATCATAGTGGAATCCTATACGAGCTGGTCTGGCCTAGAGCGAGCCGCGACAGCAAGATGGATTTTCGCAGAGCAGTTTTGCGATTTTGAGGTGAAATTTGGAATTTTGAATGGCGGCCGGGAGGCGTTTTCGTTGCTACATTAACTTGCAATATTCAAGTCCTTGGTCACAGGACAGGCTCCGGTCACTCTGGAGCTGAGGAATAACCCGGCGAAAAACACAAACAAGCCAAAGGTGGTACACGCATATTTTAAAAATAAGAATACACTCCAAGCTGTGAGATTGAAGATTTTGTCGAAACTTGCCAATTTCGACACACGACGCGTATGAAAATACGTGGAAGTGTGGTGTGCTAAAGCTTTATTTTTCCCCATCCGCCGGAGGATAAAAAAGAGAAAATAAATCGTCTTTCTTTGCAAGCTGTGTGTGATACTCCGATCGCGTAGTTCGTGTTGTATGTTCTCATTAAGTTTTCTTTCTTTCACACGCGTCTACTTTCCAGCTTCTGGCCAAGCCATGGCCACAGGTGTTGTCCCTTGTCCCCGCCGGCTCTTGCCTTCAATTTTTATCGCGCATAGGGTTCAGCAATCCCACTGCTCGTCGATGTTTCATCGAGTGTTGCTACCTCACGCTCTCGCGCTTTCCGTAAGTCAATTTGTACACAAGAAAAAGTCCCAACGAATTCATACGAGTATGCACTCGGCGGGACTCGAGCTCACGAAACTGACCCATACCAGGCTTGAGGATAACCTGGTACGCCACCGGGGCGACCGATTAACAATCATCTTTGCAAGATGTGTGTCATACTCCGATCGCGGGTATTGCGGGTTGTGTGTTCTCATTAAGAATATAGGTCGGCGACTTCCCTTGGAACTAAAGTTGTTGTTGTTGTTGTTCTCACATTAACTCGCATAATCAAGTCCGTGGTCACAGGACAGGCCTCAGTCACTCTGGAGCTGAGGGATACCCCAGGAAGAAACACACACAACCCAAGGTGGTACACGCATATGTATATCACATCTGACGCAATTCATGCCTCCACCAGAAACATATAAAAGTGAAGTCGGGAGTCAGTCTACGATGTGCCAGGTCCAGGCCGGTGCATCGTACGTCTCACTACTCACGCCTGGAGAAACCAAATATTCCGATTGCCACCCAAGAAAGGCTGCCACGTATGTACGAGCTGGGCCAGCCTAAAAACGGATAATCAATCCGAAGGTCGTATCTCGCGAACCACTGCAAATTAGAAAGAACTAAAGACACCGCTGTAATCGGCCAATCATCGTGCGTAGGCAGCGCCACGTGGTGACGTCCTTGGGCGTCATTCAACAAAATGATCAGGGGGTCTGAAAATATACTTGTATTTAGTGTGTAATAAACGGGTTTTTGAAACCGTTTTATGCGGCGGAACAGCACGTTTTTTTGTTTTTTTTCCTCCAAGCTGTCAGCTGCAGCTTGTAGCACTCAGCACTCTGCTGCTGGTAGACACCCTGCGAGTCGCACCACTCGCGACGACATGGCGTCAAGCGCCAGTGGTGCTCCGGACTGGAAGAAGACCTCGGAGCCTAGGGTCGACTTCGATAGGAGGGCGGGGAAATGGAGGCTGAGGATGAAATACACGACAAGCTAAAAAAAAACCACCATCATCGTGAGATCATCGCATGTCAGCACTCGCGAGGAGGTGGAAGCAATGGCAACTTGGTGGCGGCTGGGTTGGGAACAGGGAAACAAAGGCAAGAAGGTCAACCCACTCACACAGGTCAACCCACCCATACCTCCGGACCAACAGCAAAGCTCAGACTCCCCGCCTACAGCAGAAGCCATGGCTACTCGTACGACTCTTCCGCAAGGCAAGTTCCATTCCGTGCCGTGTGTTTTTTTTTTCCAGTATGTGTTTAATTTTAATTGCGCCGCGTGCTGCTTGCGGCTGCTCGACGTTGTCCCTGTTGTCTAGTGAAGCTTGCACTGTCTGGCAAGATGCCTGTGCGTGCAGCTTTGCGTCGGTACGGTAGTGGGGATTCCCGCATACGTTTTATGTTGCTGCTGCACTGCTGTTTTTGAACCTGCGTCATAATGGTGCCGGTCCTACACTGCTGTTTGTGATACACCTGCGCCCGTGCAAGCATGGGACGCACTCCCTGCGGTTGGCGGTACTCGTACGTCCTGCTGCAACGAAAACGTGGTTACCGCATGCATGTGCTGGCTGTATTTTTGTCCGCACAAGCGCTACGAGTACGAGTACTGATGGTGGCAACAATGGTACATAGGCGCACGCGCCGATAGTGCCGTTGGCTTCACTTCTGTTCTCCTGTTTGACGTTGCCCTTGCTGTCTCACGTAGCTTGCATTGTCCGGCCAGATGTCTACGTTCAGTTTTTGGCCGGTACAGCAGTGCTGACCGCAGATGTTCATGTTGCTCTTCCACTGCTGTTCTACGTACTCGTGTGAGAATGGTACCGATCCTACTGCTTTTTGTGTGATACGTCTACGCCCCTGCAAGCGTGGGAGACTTGACCCACTCTGCGATTGACGGTACTTGTTTACGTGGAAACCACGCCTACGTGCCAGCCGTGTTTTTGTCCTGACCAGAGCCAGTGGCAACACGTGTCTCAGGTGCACACTGACGCTGCCGTTAGTACAGTATCCGCCTGCATGGCTGTGAGCACGACTGCCAGTACGAACAAACGCCTGTACTGTTGATTGACTGTTCCCCGCGTTCTCCCCATCGCTTTCCAACGCGACAGGTAAATCTCGCAATAGCTTGCACCGGCTGAGCGGCGCGCAAGAGAACGAGTTTAAGAGACAACGCCTCGCAGGGGGTAACGTGGCACGTGGGGAATGGATGGCATCGACGGTCCTGAGCGATCGAGACAAGCGGATCATCTCGCGTGCATGGTTTAGGCGCGACGAGAGTCTGGGGAAGAAGTTCACAGCACGGAGGTTTTATCTCGGGCATCGCATCACCGAGCTGAAGGCCAGAGTGCAGGCGGACGCGGTACTCATCTTCCGTCTTCGGAAAGGTCTGTTGGGGGACATCACCGAGTTGCTCCATGCCGACGACGAGTGCTCTGCTGGCGAGAGGGATGGCATGGACGCGGAGGCGGGTGGGCACCTCGCGGGCGCCGACGCACTCCCGCCGGGGGCCAGTGCCACACAGCGCAATCGGTTGTTCAGTCAAGCGATGTCGGTCATGGAGGTGGTGCAACAACAACGCGACCGGGATCTGCTCCAACTGGGCGAGCTCGAAGATGCCAAGCGAGTCGCCGACACCACGGAAGCCACCCCTTCGCTCGCCACCCAGAAAACAGTAGAAGCAAAGGTGTTCAAGCACATGGACGAATCCTCGCGCATTCGGTCCCCTCGCGTGCTGATACTGCCTTGCGCGCCCTTATGATTTCGTACTTGTGTTCTTTCATGGAGACGCTTTTTGACATATATTGTCAAGTACGACCATGGGGTAGATTTCAGGCAAGTACGTGAGCTAATGTGATAACATCATCATCATCATCAGTAGCACTCGTGGGAGAAACTCTCGTATTGATAGCACAGCACCGTTGGTACGTACGGAGGGGTAGAAATGGGAGGAATTGGTAGAAGTGTCGCGCTCTGACACTTTTTTGTTTGTTACGATCCGTGCCGATGTTTGGTGCCCTAGTGTCACTGGAATACTACACGCGTATAATTATGTCGCCATGAATGGCAACACATCATTTTGGGTGGCCTTTTATCGCGAGCAATTGAACCGCATCGCTCGGGACCTTAATATTAATCTACGAGGTACAGATGAGTGCTCGCAGCGTCGCAGTACTACGTGCTGCAAAGGTCTTCCGCCCCTCCCTCATAATACGCCCGAAAAGAAGGACCCGATAAACTGCGATGCCCCGCTCAACTTTGTGAAGTTTGATCTATAATTTTAACGTCGTATTTCAATTGCATGTACACACAAACGACAAGCGTGCCTTTTTTTTCTTTTTTTTTTTTCAAAAGTTATGTCTACTTTTGTATTTTTTTGGATATTTATATTGGTAATATCTCTCGGACTAAAGGAAAAAAAAAAAAAGCTTGCTTCTCAATTGTTGGTTAATACATTATAAACATCGTGTTGAAACCTCACGTTCCAATTCGTAATATTGAGCGGGGCATAGTCAATCCACTGATCTAGCCGATTTTAGGCTGGCCCAGCTCGTACGGAGTTGTTGTTGTTGTTGTTGTTGTTGTTGTTGTTGTTTTCTCACATTAACTCTTGTCAAAAATCTAGAGTCCGTGGTCACACAGAGGTGAGTATAAGCTATCAGGGTCAACAGGGTGATGTTAGTCAGTCCGTACGGGGAAACGGTGAAACCCGTTTTTGAGGGGGACAAAATCTGACAGCTGTAGATGGAAATGCGTCCGTTTATCAAGTGAGTCCTTTAAGTCGTATAACCGGTGAGGGGAGGGCGGAGTGCTTAACCTCTTTACAGATGGAAACCCTTTTTGGGGACAAAATTACTTGGATGTAGTATAGGGATGGGTTTGGGGGCTCCTAAAGGGTCAAGGGCGTGGGGGCATGGGTTTGAAAAAGAGGGAGCGGGGGGGGGGCGGGGAAAGGGCTGGGCAACTCAATCTGTGCGCGGAAACTATCAATCCTTCAAGGGGATACACCTGACGGTTTTGCAAGGAATGCACGAGTTTATCGTGTACATCCTGTAAGTCGTACAACTAGTGAGGAGAGGGCGGAGTTCACGCATGTATCACAGCTGACACATTCATTGCTCCACGAGAAATGTATAAAAGTGAAATCGGGAGTCAGCCTACGATGTGCCCCAGGCCCATACTGGTGCGGACGTCTCACTACTCGCGCCTGGAAAAACCGACTTACCAAGAGGGAAAAAAAGTCATTCTAGCAGACCCCAGGAACTGACTAAAGACGTGTAGCCCAACGGGTCAAGCTGGAACCCCCTAAACAAACGTCGAGGAGGTAAAATTTTGATTGTTTGAGTGAAACGCCAACCTAAAAATCGGCCGAAATATACGTCAAAAACCAGGCATGTTGGCGAGGAGTCGCAGACGTATTAGCAACATTGGGTTTATGGATGACAAGAGATAGTATAGACAACGCATCGAGGACCGCCAAGCAGTAACCAGAAGCTCCCGAGCGTCTACATCGTAGATCGAACGCGGGACGACTAGGTTGTTGTTGTTGTTGTTGTTCTCACATTAACTCGCATAATCAAGTCCGTGGTCACAGGACAGGCTCCAGTCACTCTGGAGCTGAGGAATACCCCAGGGAAAAACACACACAACCCAAGGTGGTACACGCATATATCACAGCTGACGCAATTCATGCCTCCACCAGAAACATATAAAAGTGAAATCGGGAGTCAGTCTACGATGTGCCAGGTCCAGGCCGGTGCATACGTCTCACTCCTCACGCCTGGAGGAACCAAATATTCCGCTTGCCACCCAAGTAAGACTAACACGTATATATTACACGTAGTATTCATCACTACGCATACGCACGACAGGCATAAGTCAAATGGAGAAAAAGAAACAAAGAAAAGAAAAGAAGATAAAGGAAAGGAAAGAAAAGAGAAGAAAAACGAAACAAGACGAAGAAGGCAAGCAAAGAGAAGAAAAAGACAAGAAAAGCAAGAAAAGACAAGACATGAAAGCAAGGAAAGAAGAAGAGCAAAAAAGAAAAAAGAAATAGAAAAAGAAAAGAAAAATGTCATACTAGCAGACCCTAGGAACTGGCTAAGGATGGCATTGGGCTAACAGAGGATATCACGTCCATCATCAATGGCACCTGGGAGAGAACGCAACATGGCGAAGAAGTCAGGGCGGTCTTATGCTATCTTGTGACGGCCATTAGAAGGCCCACAGCTTTCAATATGATGATGGCCAAACCCAGACTTCAGTCTCTTGGGCATGACGCTCCCCCTTCCGCCCCTCCCCCCTTCCTCCCTTTCCCCCTTCCCCCTCCCCCCCTCCCCCCTCCCCCCCTCCCCCAGTCCCCTCCCCGCCCCCCCCCCCTTCCCCCTCCCCCCGGCCGCTTAGAGATGCCAACGGTGGATGACGCTGCCGCAGCCGTTGCGCGTCGCTCTGCAGCTTTGCGTCTCTCCGTTTCATGCCAATTCCGCATGAACAACTCGGCTCCCTCCTCTACTCTTCGAAACCATCTGCCAGCCTTCTGAGCAGCCTTTCGCCATCCTTCGAATTTCATTCCAAAGACCGACATATCCTCCTTCAGATGATCCATCCAGTCTTTCTCTTGCCCCCCTGAGTAGCCCTTACCCCCAACAAACTCCCCAAACATCACCCTCTTTGGCAGACGCTCCTCCCCCATGCGTGCCACGAATCCCGCAAACAATATCCTCCGTTTGCGCACTATCGCCTCTATGTTCTCGGAATCTGTCTGGGCAAGCGCGTCGGCGTACGATAGTTACACTGCACAGACGTGACGGTCCAGTGACGAAACAGCAGTTTCGGTTACGAACCGTCACATGGATTTTCCACCATGTGGACGGCATGTCTAGTAAGCTTATCTCCCTAGGGGTCTGAGGAAAGGTGGGGAGAGCGTAGTGTTGGAGCCCAACGTGCAGGTTCACCGGCTAACGCAGAAGCCAGCAGAAGCAGCACCTCAAGGGCCCACAACTCTATCTCTCATCCGCCGGCCGGCCAGCGCGTACTTTAGAGTACAAGCATGGATCATTGTTTGTTTTATGTGTCTACTAGCATTTGGCCAGTACAGTAGGAGTGTGACTATGTTGCATTTGTACGGTATCTACCGTGTCGGGGTCTCGGGCCTACCCGCATAGGCTCCATATGGTGTTCTCCAGGGACCCTAGCTAGTAGTACGGGAGGAAAGGCCAGACTTAACAGACGTAAGAGCTAACGAACAGGGCGGCTACGCCGCCCTTCGTTACACGTTGAAAGTAGGGCTTTCCCTCCTGATGACAGAAGTAAGCTAATGACATGGCATATCGGAAGATATCAACAAACCCTTTTTTTTTCTGGGTTCCAGCTTGAACGCCTACCAAATGTGCTTGGCTTTGCACTTTGCTTTCGAAGTTGTATTATATTAATGCGCAACCCCCCGCCCGGAGAGGGGGGTTGGAGATGGGAATACCCCGGGGCTGCCCCGCCGGCAACCCCACGCTAACATCCGTATACACGAGTCAACTCCCAACCCAACTGGCGACATCGAACTCTCGACGCCAGCCAACAACCAACGACGAACAATCGTTGGCAACTCGAAGAAGACATACGAGGCAACCGCCTATAACGTGCAGCATATGAAAAAACGTACACACGCGTGTAATAAATATGCTATAAAATATGCACGCCTGCACACACCATGCACATTAAACAAATGCACTTATTTGCCAATATACGGATAATTCCCCTCTCCCACACTTTCAGATTGCGCGCTAAATCCGAGCCGATGCACTGCCACAACGTTCGCTGTTAACTATCAACATAATATCTGCGTAAAACAGTCATACGTAACCCCACCGCACGGAGGGATACTCAGATATTACACATGCTGAAAAAAAACACAACAACGAACACCCCTTGCACCACGCTATAACACTGATGCGGCTAGTACCCACCGCAAACCTGCGCAATCTACGAAACCCCGTCGCATCTTCAGCGAAAACGGCTACGTTTGCCAAAACAGTAACAAACACGCGCAACGTTACTGCGACCGATTAACTCCCCCTCCACTGACTCCCTCAAAAGCACGGGCGGGTGGGTGGGAACTTAAACTAGTCTGTATCACACCTTGGACCTGTAAGCTCTGACTCTGCCCCCTACGCGCTCCGCGTGCAGGTCGTCGCCTAGACAGCTGGGCCAGGTGTGTCCAATGCTATCGCTCATACGACTATGAATTACCGCATTGATCTGATTGGTCAAACTTCTTACGTACGTACAAAACCCATATTTTCTCATACTTCGATAATGTTCTGCTTTGCACTTTGCTTTCGAAGTTGTATTATATTAATGCGCAACCCCCCGCCCGGAGAGGGGGGTTGGAGATGGGAATACCCCGGGGCTGCCCCGCCGGCAACCCCACGCTTACATCCGTATACACGAGTCAACTCCCAACCCAACTGGCGACATCGAACTCTCGACGCCAGCCTCCAGCACAAACTGGTAGTTGACCCGTATTACGAATGTAGTCCCACCCCCCCCCGCCCCCCCCTACCCTTGAGTCGTAAGAGTGCACACGGGATAACACACTCCTTTGTAATTCCGCGTTTGCCCAACTAGTCAGAGCCCATCGGCCCTCACGCTGCAACACCGCCGGTGTTGCACCCCCTGCCGACAAGTGCGTTGCGCCTCCAATGCTCAGGGAGTGCAAGGCGTACTCCTCCGCACGCACACCCGCCAACGCAACCACTTTCCGCAAAGCTACCGTCGCTTGATGTTGTGTCCACATGGACCATCTGCCATTACCAACGACACACGCAACCAAGGGGGCCGAAGAGGGAAGAAACAAGTAACAAGACATCAATTCGATCATTAGATCGACGGCGCCGCCACCTTCCCCCACGCGCATCGACGGACCCTTTCGCACATGCGTGACAACCGCCCCTTTCCGCGGTTGGTCACCCTGCGACCCGCGAAATCGAGCCTTGACATGATCCGCGGTTGACCACTGCGCAACAGTAAGCTGAATATTTCCGCAAAAGAATGCAACATCAGCACGCCGCAAACAATAAGTCTCGTGAACTCGTAACCGGGTTTCCGCGAACATTTCTGACGCGCGAGTCAAGAGACAGAACGAAGCGCACAGGGCCGGCCACAAAACACGACCCCCGGCACGCCACGGGGGGATCAGCTTCTCGCCCGCGAGCAGCATATCCCACGGACAGCACGCATATTAACGAGGACGGAAGCGCGATCCCAGCGTGAGATACCGTCCGCGGCAACGTTAAAAATACCCCCTACGCGTTTCGCGTCGAAGCGCCAACCAGAGGACAATTTGAGCACACCAAGGAGGCGCATCAACGCGCCCGATCTCGGCTCCTTCCCGCCTCGACAACGCCGCACCCACTCTACGGCTGCTTCGTTGTCGCCACGCCACAACACGCAGTCCCCAAACGCGGCCGGGCGCTCGGCGCACGGAGATACGACGACCCACGGGGACACGACCATACCTAGCAGTTCGAGGACGTTAATCGATATATCGGTCTCGCCTGCAACTGACTTGCTCGACCCGCAAAATCGAGATCGTTCCCCGGCGTCAATATCGTATCTCCAGTACACCCCAGTTTCAAGGCAGAAACCCCCGACACCGGTTTTGGATGCACCCGAAAACGGAGTACGTTGGGAGGGGCGCTCAAGCAAATGATACATCGGAGCCGACAAGGTTCTTCCGCGCGCGTCCATTCCCTCCTCAATAAACCATCGCCAAAACTCGAGGTTCCCTTGAAACTCCGGTCCAAAGACGAGGCGCTGCCCGAGGTTGGCCGTACGACAACCAAATCAGATCCGGCAGATATGCGCGGCATACCCACCGAAGCCAACAAACGGTTCACGAAAAACCGCCCCGGACGCACAGCAAAGGAGACATGTATAAGGAAGCCAACGAGCTGCGACACCTGCCGCGCTGAAGCAGTTGTACGAGACGAGGGCCACTCCGCAAGGAGATTTGCAGCTTGAGGCGCTTATGGGACGGCAACGTAACCGTAAGCGCCTCCGTGCCAATGATCCAACCCAACGCCTCCCGTTGCGTGTCCCAGTCAGTGATTTTTCTGGTGGACAGGAGGGGCGGATCAGAGACACCACGTTCGCCCAACAAGCGAAAATGGTCCGATGCCAGCGACTGGACAGCGCGCAAACAACGGTGACCGTCCGGCCACCATTGCAACTCGACGACAATGCCATCGTCTACGTAATACCTCACAAAGAAGTAGTTCCCGGCGTTGCCACCAGAGCCAGAAACAGGCCCACAATCACCCGGGATAGAGACAACTGGAACCCCCCGCGGCGGGGAATTCCGACGTGCGCGACGGCAGCAACCCCTTTTTGGGAAACATCTGCGCCTTGAAAACCGAAATCAGATCCGACAGATATGCGCGGCATACCCACCGAAGTCAACAAACGGTTCACGAAAAACCGCCCCGGACGCACAGCAAAGGAGACATGTATAAGGAAGCCAACGAGCTGCGACACCTGCCGCGCTGAAGCAGTTGTACGAGACGAGGGCCATTCCGCAAGGAGATTTGCAGCTTGGGGCGCTCATGGGACGGCAACGTAACCGTAAGCACCTCCGTGTCAATGATCCAACCCAACACCTCCAGTTGCGTGTCCCAGTCAGTGATTTTGCTGGCGGACAGGAGGGGCGGATCAGAGACACCACGTTCGCCCAACAAGCGAAAATGGTCCGATGCCAGCGAGTGGACAGCGCGCAAACAACGGCGACCGTCCGGCCACCATTGCAACTCGACGACAATGCCATCGTCTACGTAATACCTCGCAAAGAAGTAGTTCCCGGCGTTGCCACCAGAGCCAGAAACAGGCCCACAATCACCCGGGATAGCGACAACTGGAACCCCCCGCAGCGGGGAAATTCCGACGTGCGCGACGGCAGCAGCCCCTTTTTTTGGGAAACATCTGCGCCTTGAAAACCGAAATCAGATCCGGCAGGTATGCGCGGCATACCCACCGAAGTCAACAAACGGTTCACGAAAAACCGCCCCGGACGCACAGCAAAGGAGACATGTATAAGGAAGCCAACGAGCTGCGACACCTGCTTCGCTGAAGCAGTTGTACGAGACGAGGGCCACTCCGCAAGGAGATTTGCAGCTTGAGGCGCTTATGGGACGGCAACGTAACCGTAAGCGCCTCCGTGCCAATGATCCAACCCAACACCTCCAGTTGCGTGTCCCAGTCAGTGATTTTTCTGGCGGACAGGAGGGGCGGATCAGAGACACCACGTTCGCCCAACAAGCGAAAATGGTCCGATGCCAGCGAGTGGACAGCGCGCAAACAACGGCGACCGTCCGGCCACCATTGCAACTCGACGACAATGCCATCGTCTACGTAATACCTCACAAAGAAGTAGTTCCCGGCGTTGCCACCAGAGCCAGAAACAGGCCCACAATCACCCGGGATAGATACAACTGGAACCCCCCGCGGCGGGGAATTCCGACGTGCGCGACGGCAGCAACCCCTTTTTGGGAAACATCTGCGCCTTGAAAACCGAAATCAGATCCGGCAGGTATGCGCGGCATACCCACCGAAGCCAACAAACGGTTCACGAAAAACCGCCCCGGACGCACAACAAAGGAAACATGTACTCCGGAGTATAAGGAAGCCAACGAGCTGCGACACCTGCCGCGCTGAAGCGGATGTACGAGACGAGGGCGCTGACACTGTCTCAAGAGGGGGGAGTTTGCCGAGGCGAGATGACCGAGGCTCGCGGAGCCTTGCTCGGCCATCGCCTGCATCACAACCGCCCGAGCATCCAACCAAGGGTCCACCGCAACGAATCGCAAGGCACCCGAACGTACGCCATCAAACGCCCCTTGTACACGCAGCAAGTCAGCCGGCAACTCACTCACACGCACACAAGAAACCGTACCTTTCTCGCCGAAGGGGACCGAGCCCGGAGCCACCGCCACGCGAGCACGCCCCACACCCCCATCGCCAGCCAAAGCTACCAACGCACGCCCACGCAGCCCCCCTCCTACACCTTGGGTGGCCGGCCGGGCACCCGCTCCCCCGCTGGCCCCCGGCGCAGTCACCGCTCTACCAACGGCAAGCTCAGCAGCCGCCCCCCCAGGTGTTGGCCCAACCGACAGGAAGAGACCGTGTCCTCATCCAGAACCAGCGCCGCCACTACAACCCCCGGACCCACCGCGGGGCTCTGAGCGCAGCACTAACGCCCGCGACCCACCAGCCGGCGCCGCCGAACTGCCACTGTCGCGAAGAGCATCAGGTGAAGTGGCGTCGGCCGGGGGAGCCGAATGCAAGAATTTGCAGTTGGAGACGAAGATCGTCGTTTACCATCTTGCTCATGACAGCCCGCGCCGCGGAGCCAGAGAGCAGGATAGTATTGCTGGTTGCTTGGTTTTGCTTGGGTGTGCCGGCGTAGGTCGGCAGACGCTGTCGTGAAGGCGGCATCGATCGTTGCCACCCTCTCCCGGCAATGGCGGTCGCCGTCGCTGTCGAGGGACAACCCACCAGACAGGACCGCCACAAGAGCCTGGCGCAAGAAATCGAGGCGTTCAGCGACCATCAGCAGGTGTTCGACCATCCCTTCCGCGCGCGGCCCGTACGCACGAACGTCAAAGTCACTGATCGCGCGGAGCTGGGTAGCCACTGACGTAGTGACGTTGACATCCTCGCCTACGAAGGACTGGATATCCGCTGCCGAGTCGCCAATGTTGGGAGGTATGCGCCCGCGGAGCACCCAATGTTTTCTGAACGCCATCTTTTTCCATAGCGCAGTGTCGTCAGTTAACTGCGACCTTTGGACGTGGCGCTCCCTCGCGTCCCCACTGTCCCTCGGGGCCGGCTGCTGATCGGCAAAGTTGTCTATGAACTGCTGGAGCATGGCCTCGACGTGCTCGGTTTTAGACGCGCCACCAGCCACCGCATCCTGCAGGGTTTTAAAGGAGGCCAGCAGTTGATCCATCGTCGACTTGAGGCGGAACACATCTCTGTCTATCCGAGCAAACTCGCCAGACACCTGCCCTTGCCAGCGCAGCACTTCAGCCTAAATTACCCCCGCAGCCTCGGACACAGCGGGACTGGGGCTGAGCAAAGATGGTGCCGCGGTGGCAGACGCAGCAGTAGCAGCAGCCGAAGCGGCTGCGGCACGGCGACCTTCGGACTCAGCTTGCACAGCAGCCAGAGCTTCGGCACGGCGTTTGTCGACCCCAGCTTGCACAGCGTCGACAGCAGCTTGAGCCTCGACTCGAGCAGCAGCCGAGGCGGCCTGATTAGGACCGCGTACAGCAGCAGCCACGAGAGCTTCAGCCTCCGGTGACTTGCACTCCTCCATCGTCGGGGAGTGCACGAACTTAAACTAGCCTTGAACTAGAACTTAAACTAGTCTGTATCACACCTTGGACCTGTAAGCTCTGACTCTGCTCCCCTACGCGCTCCGCGTGCAGGTCGTCGCCTACACAGCTGGGCCAGGTGTGCCCAATGCTATCGCTCATACGACTATGAATTACCGCATTGATCTGATTGGTCAAACTTCTTACGTACGTACAAAACCCATATTTTCTCATACTTCGATAATATTCTGCATCACGTGAATATAGTCAAAATTCGTAAAAATGCGCTGCGAAAACCAGATTTTTTGTCTCGCATTGTATTAATAGTATTATCTTGAACTCGTATCAGGATCTTCTGCGCGCCATATATATCTCTTGACAGAGACCGAATTAAGCGATGATACGGGTATCGATCGTTTCCCCATGCCTCAAGGAACACTCACACCGAGTTTCAGCGTGATACGCAGCACAACATTTTCGGCCTTCCGTATAGACTTTAGTATCGATACGTACATCTTCGGGAGTGACGGGATTTTATTTGATTTGTAATTTTTCGACGCAAAAACACTCGGATTGAAATTTTTCCAACGCCAACAAACAAACGCGGTACAGAGGGACCGAGACGCACAGAGCTGCGAAATCTGGCGTCGAAATACCTCCCATTATGAAAAAACTCACCCACATAGTATATTCCAAGTACCAACAACACAGCTTGCAAATATGAGTATTGACCCGAAATTCGTCGAACTCACGGCTGACGTCCTTGAAATATTTTTATATAATACATCCAAGTAAGTGATTGCGAAAACGCCTATTGAGTGAACGTGAGGTTTAAGGCTGGTTCATCAGCTCGTAGGATATTTATATGAGCATATCTGGCTTTATCATAGGGCTCGAATCCCACGTGGGTCCGTCTTTTGGGTTGCAATTTTCAAAAATTGTCGAGTGTTTGCATTGTACACCGGTCGCCCCGGTGGCGTATCAGGTTATCCTCGAGCCTGGTGTAGGTCAGTTTCGTGAGTTCGAGCCCCGCCGAGTGCATGCTCGTATAAATTCGTGGGGACTTTTTCTTGTGGACAAATCGACTTGCGGAAAGCGCGAGAGCGTGAGTTAGCAACACTCGATGAACAATCGACGAGCAGTGGGATTGCTGAACCCTACGCGCGATAAAAATTGAAGGCAAGCTGGGGGGGAGAAGGGACGACACCTGTGACCACGGCGTGGCCAGAAGCTGGAAAGTGAAAGTGTGCAAACAATACATGTTTCGTCAAGTGATTTTTGGTGTAAAGAGGAGAAGTTTTTTGTCACACATGACTGGTGACTCGCTGCGCGAGAAGGCACTTGGCGATCGTCGGCAGTGGCGGAATGTTTTATCACATTTGACCGCGCGAGAAGTCACTTGACGATGGTCGGGAGTGGCGGAATGTTTTGTCACACTTGACTGGTGGAATGTTCATCCCTACAGACGTGGTTCGCTTGACCAAACTTGGTTTACGTTGTAGACCCCCTGCAATCCATGGCCACTACTGTGAACGTCCCGAGGCCAAAGCCCTCTCCAACCGTCGGGGGCGTCATACGCTTCCCGTGCGTCCCATAGGGTGGCGTACGCCACTCTTCTCCCCCGCGTGTCGATGGTTACTGTCGCTGGCGCTTTTCGGCGCAGTTCCGCGAGCGCGTTGATGGCGTCCATTGGGGGGTGGAAGGCGTCCTTCATGAAATCGCGGGCGGCGCCTCTGTCGCGCAATACAGCACTCGGGAAGACTATGAATAGGCCCCCAAGAGTTTTACCCCTAGATACAGTGGTGTACCCCTGGCCCTGGGCGAAGAATCCTCTACTCGGAATCCACACGGCAACCCGCTCGAACCCAACACCCTGTACCCTATGTATGGTCATACAAGCGGCGACCATGAGCGGCCACTGTTTCACTATGTACGCTCCGCTGACGGCAACTCCCCTGCAGAACGGCGGTCACGTGAAGCACGATGAAGTTGGCGATTTCATTTTTGAGGCGGAGAATGTCGCCGATAGGATGCTCGTGTTTAGTCCCCTGTAAAGGTAACAGCAGAATTCGGCGGGCAAGGCCGCATGGTGTGAGGACAATGTGCGCATGGGTTACGTTGTACGCAGGTGTAGGATGTAACGTGCTGAAAGACAAGAACCATTGTTACAGGACGCCCAGACGTAGCTGGAGACGCCTACACACATAGGACATGACGCATAAACAGGCGACGGAAGGGATTTGCACCCCAGGAACGCCGGTGGGAGGTGAGGTAGTATGGCGGGTTCGAACAGTTTCGAACACGCACGCGTATGCTACAAACGCAAGCACAGGACGCACACACGTAGCTGGAGACGCCTACATACATAGGAGATGATGGATACACAGGTGACGGAAGGCATTTGCACCGCAGGAACGCTGGTGGAAGGTGAGGTAGTAGACTATAGCAGGTTCGAAGACGTACGGGTATGCTACAAACGCAAACACACGGGAGTACTGCTGCGCTACACATGTACGTACTCTACACACGCGGCGAGAGCGGTGTGCACGCCGCTGTACATACAAACACAGCTGTGACCATGCTGAGTGCGTAGCGTATAAGCAATGCCGTGTACATACCTGTCCCAAGAAGGTGCAGTTCCCGTTGAGCAGAGAGTGCCAGCCGCAGTTGCCATCCCCCCTGCACGGAACAGTGCGAGTGTTCCGGCGCTGTAGAACGAGGCCATTCGGGCAGTGCAATTGCTGAATGGATTGTTGTTGCCCTCGCAAGGCGGAAGGATGTAGGACGAACTCCAAGCGATGAGGCAGAGAGAGCCCTGCAAATGTGTATTGGAACAGTTGGTCTCCCCAGTCGTCAAGATACCGCTCTGCTGCAAGGACGTTCCGCTGCATGTTGTGCAGAGATTCAAACGCAGCACCAAGTGGTGGTACGCCGTGACGTTTGAAGAGGGCGAAGAACACGCAGCCGCAGAGGAGGAGGAGCGTAGAACGAGCGAAGGGGCTCATAGCAGACACCCACAGCACGCTCCGGAGACCACCAGCGCTGGGTTGGCAGGCCAGCCGAAGGGTGCTTGTATGCTACTACTAGCAGTGTAGAGTGTGTTGGTGTTCGTGTGTGTGTCCCAAAATGCACCCACGAGGTGGTTGTTTGCGTGCGAGGGTGTAGTTCGTCACGCCGTTTGATTTGAATCGCAGCCGTTTGAATTTGATGGTTTTGTAAGGACGAGGAGGGTTTTTTGGGAAGGGATTTTCGAGGTGGTTGTTTGCGTGCGAGGGTGTAGTTCGTCACGCCGTTTGATTTGAATCGCAGCCGTTTGAATTTGATGGTTTTGTAAGGACGAGGAGGGTTTTTTGGGAAGGGATTTTTTTGTCCGCAGCCCAGGGCACAACGAAGTGAAATGTTTGTGTGTTGTGTTGTTTTTGTTTGTTGTCCCGCATCGTGATGTAGCAGGATCGAACAGCAGAGGCGCAAACGTTCAAGCGCATGCACCACCAGCGCTGGGTTGGCAGGCCAGCCGAAGGGTGCTTGTATGCTACTACTAGCAGTGTAGAGTGTGTTGGTGTTCGTGTGTGTGTCCCAAAATGCACCCACGAGGTGGTTGTTTGCGTGCGAGGGTGTAGTTCGTCACGCCGTTTGATTTGAATCGCAGCCGTTTGAATTTGATGGTTTTGTAAGGACGAGGAGGGTTTTTTGGGAAGGGATTTTTTTGTCCGCAGCCCAGGGCACAACGAAGTGAAATGTTTGTGTGTTGTGTTGTTTTTGTTTGTTGTCCCGCATCGTGATGTAGCAGGATCGAACAGCAGAGGCGCAAACGTTCAAGCGCATGCACCACCAGCGCTGGGTTGGCAGGCCAGCCGAAGGGTGCTTGTATGCTACTACTAGCAGTGTAGAGTGTGTTGGTGTTCGTGTGTGTGTCCCAAAATGCACCACCAGCGCTGGGTTGGCAGGCCAGCCGAAGGGTGCTTGTATGCTACTACTAGCAGTGTAGAGTGTGTTGGTGTTCGTGTGTGTGTCCCAAAATGCACCACCAGCACTGGGTTGGCAGGGCAGCCGAACGGTGCTTGGATGCTAGTAGCAGTGTCGGGGGGGGGCGACGCGCCCCCCCCCGAACCCCCCCCCCCGGGCCCGACACAGTGTGCGTTGGAAGGACCCTCACCAGTGTGCGTTCGAAAAAGTACATGGAAAAACTATAGTATGTATTTTTAAAAAAGAGAATTATAAAAAATTCAATCAAAAATTCCATTAAAAAAAAATGCTGAGCGAACTTTGAAGGAAGAATTTGCCGCAAAACGGCGTAAAAATTCCGATTTGAGTGAACGATTTAGAGTGAACTTCCATCACTGACGACCTGGTCCAGCTGGTACGATTGGCCCACAAATACCGAGCTTAACCCCTTTACAACTGGAAACCCGTTTTTGGGGACAAAATTACTTGGATTTAGTAAAGGGAGGGGTTCGGGGGCTCTAAAGGGGTTAACACCGTTGCCCTTCAGGCACAACAACGGCACAACAATCAGAGGGCACGAGGGCACAACCCACACGGCAGCACACAGCAAACACTGCTCGCTGTGCGCTGTGCTTCGCAGCGGTAGACACAACCCAACCTTGGCGCGGAGGCACATAGGGTAGCTGGGGAAGCATGACGCGTACCCGAAACCTCAGGGGTAGGTGCTAGTGAACCAGCGCTCCCGCGCTCTCTACGATGTGGCCTGGCTCTCTGCTGCTGCGTCATGTCGTATCCGGTGCTGATTTTGTCAACCACCGTCGGTATACCACAACGCCGTCGCCGAACCTCCACCGCCACCGCCACCCACGCCGCACGGCCGCCGCCGCCACTACTGCTACTGCTGCTGCTGCTGCTGCTGTTGTGCGGCGGCGGCTATTGTGCTGCGGCTGCGGTTGGTGTCTCCTGCGTTTGTTCCTAAAAAAATATATATTTTTTTTGGCTGTTTTAGTGTTGTGTTGTTGTGATGATCGTGGTGATGGAGCCAGGCGCGCCCGAGCTGCTGTGCCTCATCTCTGGCGGGGCCATCGCCACCGCCACTTCCGTCCCTGCCCCCCGCCCCCCTGCTGCTGCTGCGCCAGCGGCTGCTGTGATGCTACTGCGCAGCAGCAGCTGCTGCTGTGCTGCTGTTTGTCTGATGGTGTTGTTCTTTTTTGTTTTGTTTTTTTTCTCACACTTTTACTTCCAGCTTCCGGACAAGCCGTGGTCACAGGTGTCGTCCCTTCTTTCCCCCGGTTCTTGCCTTCAATAGAAAAAAAAAAAAAAAATGAAAATACACTCCAGCTGTGAGATCGAAGATTTCGTCGAAACTCATCTTTGCAAGCTGTGTGTGATACTCCGATCGCGCGCATTACGAGTTGTGTGTCCTCATTAAGGATATAGGTCGGCGACTCCCCTTACAACTACAGTGTAGCTATCAGGGTCAACAGGATGATTTTAGTCAGTCTGTGCGCGGAAACTATAAAACCCGTTTCTGAGGGGGACAAAATCTGACAGCTGTGAAGGGAAAGGGGGCCTGGTTTTGATCAAAAGCGAGCGGGTTTGGAGGGGGGGGGGGGGGGGGGGGGGGAGGGGGCAATTTGTGCATGTAAGCTATAAATCCTTTCGAGGGGATAAATCTGGCGGTTTTGGCACCAGTATATTATTGGGGGCGGGGGGGGGGGGGTTGGGGCGGGGGGGGGGGGGGGGGGGGGGGGCGGGGGGGGCAGCTCAATATGTGCCTGGAAACTATACATTATTTTGAGGGGATAAATGTGACGGTTTTGGAAATAATACATCAGTTTATCATGTATATCCTGGGGTAAGTCGTAAAATCAGTGAGTAAAGAGAGGGTGGAGTGTTCGAGGGGGTGGGGTTGGGATGGGTTGGGGGGGAAGGTGGGGGGTGGGGGCGGGGGTGGGGGCGGGCGGGGGGGGGGGGGGGGGGGGGGGAAGGGCTTTAGGTGAGGGGTTTGTTAAACGTGTGGTGCTAGGTCAAGGCGATGGTGCGGGCGATGGGGAAGAAGGGGGGGGGGGGGGGCAGCGGCATGGATGGCTCTCGAAAGATTTTTATCGCGCATAGGGTTCAGCAATCCCACTGCTCGTCGATTTTTCATCGAATGTTGCTAACTCTACAGCACCATGTCTAAATTCAAAATTTGATGCTGCCTCCCCGCTCCCTGCCTGTGATGTGGAGGCCGTGTACGTCTTTTCTGCGATTCGTTCACCGCAAACACAACCAAAAGCATACCGGAGTGAATCTGGCCTATTTCTAGCTTGATACAAAAATATTGAGTGATTTTTTTAACGCAAACACTCGAAATTTGCAAAGGGATAAACTGAGAGCGCCTCTAGCAGCGTGGGCAGGCGCAATCTGATGCGAATCGACGAGGAGGGAAAAACGGGCAGGGAGTCTTCTCGCGATAGAATTAAAGGCACGCGCCGCATGATGGTCGGCAGGGCCTCCTTAGTATCCTTGGATCTGAGTTAATACGGTATACAGATATAGGGGATGAGAACAAGAACGCAGGGCGGGGGGGGGGGAGAAAGGGAGGTGGGGGGGTAAGGAGGAACAAGTTGAGAAATATACGTAAATGCGAAGATAATAGATTAGTCTAGACAAGTGTGTGATCTAAACAACTAAAATGAAACTGCTTCCACGCCGTATTGTATCAGGTATTTGCTGGCACCGCTCTTTCGCCAGAATCAGTTGTTGCTGTTGTCTTCACATTTTACGCCGGTTTTTTTTTCGCAACATTTACTTTTCAGCTTCTGGACACGCCGTGGTCACCGGTGTTACCCCGGTTCTTGCCTTCAATTTTTATCGCGCATAGGGTTCAGCAATCCCACTGATCGTCGATTTTCATCGAGTGTTGCTAACTCACGCTCTCGCGCTTTCGGCAGGTCAGTATGTGCGCAAGAAAAAGTCCCCACGATTTCTTACAAGTATGCACTCGGGGGGATTCGAACTCACGAAACTGACCCATACCAGGCTCGAGGATAACCTGATACGCCAGCGGGGCGACCGGCTGGTTGTTATTTCTACCCAACGACGTCATCAGTACACCCAGATTCGGTGATGATTCATCCTAGAAAGATACAAAACTTCTGTGTCACAGACGTCTGTGAAACAGAGTAAACCAAACAGTCGCAATGATTCATCACAGTAAATCAAGTGAAGTGCTAGCGTACCGAGCACGATAACACAACAAAACAAGCTAGACCATAAAAAAGAAAAAAATAAAAGAGAAAAGAAGAGAAAAGAAAAGAAACAAACGACAGTTTTTTTTTTTTTTTTTTTATCCTCCGGCGGATGGATGGGGAAAAATTAAGCTTTAGCTCACACGACAGGTGTTTTGAAGAATGTGATGCAAGGAGATCGGAAAGGAAAGGCTGCTAGAAGAACAACAGAGGTGCTGAAGAGGAACAGATGCATACCTGTTGCACGGACAAAAAAACACGAAGAAGACAACTCCTCTTTTACGGATAAAACAACACGAACGAAGAAGATACCGGCACAAGGCCGGTGGGGAGGGCAATAAAGGGAGCAAACAAAAAAAAATGGGTAAAAAAAAAAAGAAGGGACAACAGCAAGTCATTACTGCTGTCGCTTTCGCGCTCCCCCCATTGAACCCAACGAACACAAACAAAGCGGAAACCACCACTCGTTGTAGAGGGTTCAGGGCTATAGCACATGCTCAACTTAATTTTAATCGAACTGGTACCTTGCCACACGATCTGCCACTTCGATTCTGCATTAATCTACAGCTGTACCAGCACGTCTGCCTCCCCCCCCCCCCCCCCCCCCCCCCCCTCTTACCCCGGTTTCCCTTGGTTGCTGCTCTTCGCGTCCTCTGCTGTGAGGCGTTGCTCAGCCTCGCCCCTGTGCCACCTCTTCATGAAGCGGTCCGCCGCGTCGACGATCCTCCGGTGCCAGTTCCCACTACTCTTAGCCGCCCTCGGCCACAGCACAATCGCTACTCCGAACAGTAAAGGGGAGCTATCCGTGGACCCCTCGGTTGCTTCGAATACCCTGAGGTCATCTACCAGACCACTGGGTCCAGTTCTTTTCTGGTCGGCCTCGTTCCGGATTCACCCCACCAGCCATCGTCCCGAACATCACGCGATGGGTCAGCCGCTCATTTGTCGTCCGTTGTACGGCTCCCCCAAAGAGAAGGCGTCGTTTGCGGATACTCGTCTCAACGCTCTCACATTGTGCCTTATTGAGAGCGTTGGTGTACGACATGCGGTGGTCGGTGCGCTGTCGGCGTTGAAAACCCATGATCCTCAGGAGGGGCTTGTAGTGTGCCGTTCGGACTTTGGGGACGTGCTCCAGGCCGAGAGCCCAGGCCACACACCCGTACAGCAGGGTCTCCGTCACCTCGGTCTTTAGCAAGCGCACCTTTAACATGAACGGGGCATCCTCCATTTCGTACAGCTCGCGCTTGAAACGGTCGTAGCATGCACACGCGAATCGGATCCGTCTGATCTCTGGCATGGTGTCGGCCTTTGCATCGGTAAGACCGCCTAGGTACAGAAACTGCATCGTCTGCATAGACTATACCTCTGGCCCGCTTCTTCGACGACGAGCGGTGAGGTCGGGAGCATCTGGTTGAGTGTGCGCACCAGCATTGTATCCGTTTCTTTACTGACACGATGAGTCCTGCTGCTTCGGAAACGGTCACAATGACGGTCATCATCTTCGCAAGGCCTTCCGCCGACTTAGACACAAACTGCCTGCATCATCGGCGTACAGCATACCCCAAACTGACCTTTGCACACATGCTAGCGGTTCAACCTCCACCCGGTCCTGCACACATGCTGACGGTTCAACCTCCACCCGGTCCTGCCCGAGGTCCTCCTCAAGGTGAACCAAATCCCTCAAAATGTCTTGGTCCACACTGAAGCGTACCAGGACGGCATGCATCGCAGCGGCGAAAAATAAATTGAAGAGAAGGGGCGACTATACTCGTTCTTGGCGCAGTCCCTGTGGGTGGTGTCGAACGGTTCAGATTGCTCACCGTCATTCGCGCGCACACGAGCTCGCATGCCTATGTGGAACTGGCGGATAGTGGTCAGCATCTTCTCGGGTATGCCGGAGCGTGCGGGCACCACCCACAGCAGCTCTCGGTTGACGGAGTCATATGCTTTCTGGAGGTCGATCAAGCACATGTACATAGGGATTGCCCTAGCTCGAAGTGCGCAGGTGATAAATATATAGCCCATCCGGTAATGCCCCTACTACTCGTGTCATTAATTTTTTCATACTTCTACACTTTGCAGTTCTTGACAAGCCGTGGTTACAGGTGTCGTTCCTTCTTCCCCCCGGTTCTTGCCTTCAATTTTTATCGCGCATAGGGTTCAGCAATCCCACCGCTCGTCGGTTTTTCATCGAGTGTTGCTAACTCACGCTCTCGCGCTTTCCGCAATTCAATTTGTGCACAAGAAAGAGTCCCTGACACGAATTTATACGGCTATGCACTCGGGGGGACTCGAACTCACGAAACTGACCTATATCATACAGCAGTACGTCGTACCTGGTATTTACTAGTATTAATGGTAGGGTCATTCGAAACCCACTAGTGTGGCTGCTGCTCGTGATGTTGGTTGGAGGGCGCTCTATCTGCTCTGTTGCTATTATTGTTGTTGTTGTTGTTCCCACATCAACTCGCATAATCAAGTCCGCGGTCACAGGACAGGCTCCAGTCACTCTGGAGCTGAGGAATACCCTAGGGAAAAACGCAAACAACCCAAGGTGGTACACGTATATGTCACAGCTGACGCAATTCGTGCCTCCACCAGGGACATATAAAAGTGAAATCGGGAGTCAGTCTACGATGTTCCAGGTCTATACAAACAAACAATCGAGTTTGTGTACTTATGTGGGGCTATCACCGCAGACGGAGACCTTAGCATTGAAATAACCCGGCGTCTTCAGAGGGCCTGGGCGTGCTTCCAGCGGTACAAGATGGGAATCTATGATCGCCCGGGTGTGCGCTTACGGTTGAAGGTGCGGTTGCTGAAAGCTGAGGTGGTCGAGACACTTCTTTATGGTTGCATGACGTGGAGCCCGAAGAAGCCTGACTATGACAGGCTACGACGGGTTCACCACTCCATGCTCCTCCGATGCCTTGGATGGCGAAAACGGAAGCGCGACGACCACACCCCATCGTACGCTGACGCGCTTGCCAAGACAGCTTGCGAGAACATAGAGGCGATTGTGGGCAAACGGAGGATATTGTTTGCGGGGGTCGTAGCACGTATGGGGGAGGAGCGTCTTCCACAGAGGGTGGTGTTTAGGGAGCTTGTTGGGGGTAAGGGCTACTCAGGGGGGCAAGAGAAAGATTGGATGGCTCATCTAATGGAGGATATGCCGGTCTTCGGAATGAAATTCGAAGGGTGGCGAAAGGCTGCTCAGAAGGCTGGCAGATGGTTTCGACGAGTAGAGGAGGGAGCCTGGTTGTTCATGAGGAATTGGCATGAAACGGAGAGGCGCAAAGCTGCAGAGCGACGCGCAAAGGCCGCGGCAGCGCCTTCCACCGTCGGTATCTCTAATCGGCCGGGGGGAGGGGGAAGGCGGGGGGGGGGGAAAGGGGGGGGGGGGGGGGGGGGGGGAGGGGGAAGGGGGGAAGGAGGGGGGGAAGGGGGGGCGTCATGCCCAAGAGACTGAAGTCTGGGTTTGGCCATTATCGTCTTGAAAGTTGTGGGCATTCCAATGGCCGTCACAAGATACCGTAAGACTGCCCAAACTTCTTCGCCATGTTGCTGCGTTCTCTCCCCAGTGCCATTTAATGATGCACTTGATACCCTCTATGAGCCCAATGCCGTCTTAGTCAGTTTCTAGGGTCTGCTAGTATGACATTTTTTTTTCTTTTTTCCTTTCCTTGCTTCTTCTTCTTGTCTTGTCTTTTCTTGCTTTTCTTGTCTGTTCTTTTCTTTCCTTTCCTTCTTCGTTTTCTTTTTTCGCTTTCTTCTCTCTTCTTTTTTTTCCTTTCCTTTCTCTTCTTATTTATCCCTTGTTTCTTGTTTCCAATTGACTTGCATCTGTCGTGCGTATGCGTAGTGATAGATACTACGTGTAATATATACGTGGTAGTCTTTCTTGGGTGGCATGCGGTAGAATAGGTTTTTCCAGGCGCGAGGAATGAGACGTATGCACCGGTAGCATGATACAAGTACCTCAGATGTATCGTATTTGCATGGTCTCTCGTCGGGTTATCATGCGGAAACTATACTATCGGGAACTCGAAACGGGCCAGTGCTCCGGAAGATTTGCGGGGGTCCGTGTCTTCCATTTTGTCACTATTTTCTGCGAATGTACAATGGAAGACAGGGGCACAACCATAGACCCCCCAGCATTTCTCGTGAGTACGTTTAGCCAAATTTTGGCACCGTCGATCCACGGTTTGCGCAGCGATGGCGGGGCGGGGCGGTGGGGTTAATTCGTATACGTAGGTTGCACACAAGGTTCTCTGCGACTGACGCCGTCCGCTCAAGGTAGCGAGGCGAAAACTTGAAAACCTTGGACACACTCGTGGAGGTTGCAGGCGCGTCAGTAACATTATCTGGTCTTTCTCATGTGGGACCCCATGTGCGATGTCCCGCACGAAAAGTATGACGCCATGGGGGCATCCCGTGGAATAATGTGATCCAGTGGGAAATTCCATATTTCACACCCATGGGACACCACAGAAGACATCCCATGGTAATATCATATACCGGATGCCATGGGACTTCCTATGGAACGTCTCATGGGTTCCCACACGTGGCGTCCCGTTCGAGTACATTGATCTTCTCCTAGGACCTTCCCAAGGGGTCTTTTCTGCTGTACCCCGTGGATCCTGTGGCAAGTCCCATGGGACATGCGATGGATCCCTCGGGAAGTCCAATAGAACCTTCCTTGGGAGCATGGGCATTCCGCTTTGCTTGATCCCATTAGAATACCCTTTGAGATATCCTGTGGGAACTCCTATAATGCCATGGAACGGATCAATCAAAGCGGAGTGTGATCCACTGAACGCGCTGCCATTACGACATGCACCGGGTATACATGCATATTATCTAGATGCACCGCTGCCGGCGTCTGCCTCTTGGTTGGTGTCTGGGCTTGTGGTTTTGTTTTCGCCTTGAATTGAAGGTGTTTTCACACCCCGTCCGGTAGCTTGCTCGTTTCGCGTGTGGCTGCCTTGGTCGTCTAGCGTAGCGCTGAATTTGGCTAGCAGTGTTGCTGCGGATTGACTCGTGGGTGGGTTGGTTGGTCGGTTGGTTGGTAGGTTGGTTGGTTGGTTAGATTGGTTGGTTGATTGGTTGGTAGGACATGGCTTCGGTTGAATGTTGATTGGTTTCCACAATTGAAGGTTGATTGGTCGTTGCTGCGGTTGAAGGTTGATTGGTTTTTGCCGGGCACGATTGAAGTTTTTTTTATCGTTGCTGCAGTTGAACGAACCCCTTTTTCTTTTGTCCAGGTGGCCGAGGACCTGTCGCCGGACAGCGTGGTGACAATCGGGGCAGACGGTACGGTCTGGTCCGAGGGTGCATCCGTCTACGCCGACAGAATTTCTCGAAGCAGGTGAGAGGTGGAACAAAGTGAGATTTGTTTATTATGTTTACCCACCCGGCAAATAAGCACCCGCCCCCCGGTCGACACGTCCGCAGCACTGCGATACAACGCCTCGACTTTGATTCGTCCATAGCATTAATTCAAGACATTCTTTGTTCTCTGCCTTCGTCTGCCTTCGGAGCAAACAATGTAGTGGAGGGGGTCATGAATTTTTTATGAATGGTTCATGCTGCCGTGTTTGAGACAGTAAGTAATATTTGTTACTTTCATGGTCAAGAAGGAGACGACATGTCAGCAGCATGAGCTTCAACGTCGAACGCTCACATACAAAAAACACCCGTACTGCAGTAAGTAGACTACACCCAAGGGAACTTCACCAGAAAGGAAACCTATGCTCAAGTGAGATATTTCGTGAGTGAAGCACAGTACGGGGGGCCTGCGCCACAGAGTGTATGAGTGTTTGCTGTTTGTAGAGGAAATTGCATGTATGTAAGTCTCAGAAGCGTGATGATGCAGACCCTCGTAGGCTGTGCCAAAGAGTAAGCACTGCGTCCGTTGAAGGACGAGTGCGCACTTTTGCAGCAGAGAGAAGACTGGACGAGGACAAGGCACAGCCACAGCCGTTAGGTTAAGACTAGTAGTACTACTGGCTGGCTGCTGTTGTTCTTCGTCTGAGTCAGGCGGGCAGGCAGACGTTGTACAGCGCACACTTTTAACAGGCAGGGGGGGGATGGGGATGGACTCAGTTTATGCATGGCCGTAGTCGCACGGCCATAGGTTTACAAGAGAGGGGGAGGGTATTCGTGCTGATTTCACGCATGGCCGTAGTTGTATGGCGGTATACGCTGGCATCCCTACATCACCCGGACGGAGCACGTCGACGTTTTACCGACCACAGAAGGCAGACATCGCGTGCACCCAGCGCGAAGCGCCGTGGGGTGGTCGGCGAATTGCACGAAGGGCGAGCTACATGCTACACACACTGAACAGCCAATTTTCAGGCCGACTTCGGCGCCTTGTGCATGTGGATAGCAGCTTGGAAGTAATTGCCTTGCTTTCTCGTGCGACCACTTACTGAGGGGGGAGGGGAGGAGAGGGGGTATTGATGACATCGATCGGAATTATGCCGAATCTGCATGATGCCGGAGATTCCCTTGTGGATAGCATGTGTCTCTATCGTTGCACGCGTCCAGTAAGGGGTATTGCCGGTCGCCCCGGTGGCGTTTCAGGTTATCCTCGAGCTTGGCATAGGCCAGTTTCGTATATTCGAGTCCACCCTGTAGACACGCCTAAGCTAGGCAAGGTCTACTGACCAGAAAATATCCCCCCTTGGCCTGAGGGGGGCTGGTCAGCAACATTCAGGTGCTAGGAAAGGAGAGAGAAGTTGTTGTATTAGCTCCGAACACAAGAAAACAAGCGATCTTAACTTCATCCTCGAATCCCCATATCAGAATCTAGAGGAGGATAAGTAAAACCCCCTACTACAGTAGTTGTCTTCAGATCTAGATAACGTTCACACACCACATCAGATCCTCAACAGTCAATCACCAAGAAGATCAACTGTCGTGTCCCACCAACAACACTACGCACTCTCTGGTGCTCCACCGTCCACAGCCCGAGCGCATACTCGAATAAATTCGTGGGGAATTTTTCTTAGTGCACAAATCGACTTGCGGAAAGCGCGAGAGCGTGAGTTGGCAACGCTCGACGAAAGCTCGACGAGCACTTGTTGGGATTACTGAACCCTCTGCGGGATAAAAAATTGAGCAAGAACCGGGGGCAAGAAAGGACGGCACCCGTGACCACGGCCTGTCCAGGAGCTGGAAAGTAGAGACAAGTGAAAAACATATAACAAACAAATATACCGGTCGGGTCACTGCTCTCATAGAAAGTTGATTCCTCGTCATTGTTGCAGGGTCATCTAAAAAAAAAGACCGCGTGCTCCGCTAGAGGTGCGCCACTTTTTCTCTGAGGTTTCCTCCGTTTGGGAGCTCAAGACCTTCTCCCGGAAACTGATTTAGGAGAAAATAAAACTGCTACACCGGGTGAAAAGCCCCATATATATGGCCTAGGTACCACAACGAGAATCGTTCAAAAAAACGGCGCATTCCCGACGATTTTGGGTCAAGCGAGCCCCTTCATTCAGAAACCGTTTCAGACCGAAAGTGCATCCTCTATCGTAGCAGCATGCGTCCGTACTCCTACGGCATGATGAGGAGATTTTGTTGTTTTTCGTCCACGGCTGTCATGGTAATAAGCGCCTAGCCTTCCTTTTTGGTTTACGGTGCACAGCATTGTCCCACTGGAAGGTGGCACTCAACTGATCCTTGCGGGATGACGACCCATGCTACGATGGAGGCGTACCACATTTTTTTCTGAGGCGCTTTCCTCAGTTTGGGAGCTCAAGACCTCTCCCAATAACTGGTTTGGAGAAACGATAAAAACTGCTACCGGATTGGCTTAGGTATACAACACGGTATCTTCCGGACTGTTTTAAGTCAAGGAGTCCCGTGTTTGAGGGAAAAAAAATCGGCAAAAAGTGCTCCCTCCATCGTAGCACGCGTCTGCCGAGGTGGAAAACGCACGCTCTGGGATTTGTACGGCCTCTATTGTCGTTTCTGAAAGGATCCGAGCGGGCATTTTAGTTGCTCGCTCGTGAAAGGATCCGAGCCCGCTCGTTCAATTATCTCCATATCGTGAAAAGATCCGAGCGCGCCCATTCAATTATTCGTTCGTGAAAACATCAGAGCGCGCACTCAATGTAACCAATGGTCAACATGACCCGAGGGCTCAGCAAATTTTATCGTTCGTCAAAGGATCCCAGCGCTCATTCAATCTTGTCGTTTCGTGAAAGGATCCCAGCGCGGATTCAACTTCGTCGTTCACATGAAAGGATCTATTCGCGCGTCCAATTGTTCTCGTCCGCGAGAGGGGATTCGAGCGCGCTAATTCAATTTTTTCCTTCGTGAAAAGGATTCGATTGGTTATGAAAGGTGATCCGAGCGTTCATTCAAATTGACGACATGCTGAGCCACACACGCTTGTCTTTTTGGTCTCTGGACGCGCAGGTTTTGCTTTTGTCCGAGGGGTGACTCGGCATCCAGCCGGCGAATCTTTGACGCGGTGTCGGCCGGGTGCATCCCGGTTCTCACCCAAAAAGAAGGCGGCGTTCTTCCTTTCTTGCGGTAGGACCCAGGATGCCGTAGGGGGTGCACGTACTACGGAGTCGTTCTATGGTAGCCCCCCCCAACTTTTCTTTAACGACATCGCCGGTTTTCAAACCAACAACGTAACTCCTGAAAAAGGTGCCCATCGCCCCCCCGACGTCATCGTTTGACCGTGCTTTGCAAACAAGAAAATATGTTATGCCTTTGTTTTTCATAGCATCCTTCCGTCGTGTCGAGCAGCCATGAAACGCCCGCTAAAGAATCGCTGTTTTTTGGGCAGGCTATATGGTAGAATTAATCTACGATAGAGGTTAACACTTTTAGCCCGAAACGGTTTATGAAGGACGGGCTTTCCTTAACCCAAAGAAATCGTCCGAATTTCGTGTTTTTCTCGCATTCTTCGTTTTGAATACCTAGGCCATGGGATGTTTTCATCCGTAGTATTGTAGCAGTTTTTTTTTTTTCCCCCTGAATCAGGTTTTTGGTTGAGAAGGACATGTCTTAAGCTCCCAAAATTGAGGAACCCCAGAAAAAACGTGGCATTGCACACACACCTCTATCGTAGCACGCTGCGTCTGAAAACAAAAAGCGCTAAACGTGGATGGCGTTTGACCTATTCACGACGATTTCGGGTTAAGGAGCCAAAAAAATACGTCAATCAGAAACAAAAAATAGCCAAAAAAAAGGTTTACCTTTCGTAGAGTCTCGGGAACGCGTGTTCATATTCTGTGCGAGATAAACTGTTTGCGAGCGTACCGCGCAAACTGCGAAAAAAAGGTGACATTGCGCTTTGTGCAGTTTCTCGGTTCACAGGGAACAACGCTAGTCATGACGGGTTTAGCGAAAAAGTGCTGACATCCTACGCCCCGACGCATGGCCCGGTTGGGGTGGGCATGCCACCAGTTTGTTTCCGAGGCTCTTCACTCGAGACCAAGGCTATCACGGTATTAGTAGGGGGGATGTTACGGTGGTGTTATGATGATGTTATGATGATGTTATGATGAGTTATGGTGATATTATTATGATGTCATGATGGTGTTGTGATGGTGTTATTATGATATGTTATGATGGTGTTATTATGATATGTTATGATGGTGTTATGATGATGTTATGATGATGTTTTGATGATGCTATGATGATGTTATAATCATGTTTTGATGATGCCAAGATGATGTTATGATGATGATGCTATGATGGTGTTATGACAAGTTATGCTGATGTTATGACGATGTTATGATGATGTTATGATGATGTTATGGAGCTATGATGATGTCACGGTGATGTTTTGGTGGTGTTATTATGATGTTATTATGATGTTATGATGATTTTATGATGACGTTATGATGGTGTTATGATGATGTTATGAAGGTGTTATGACGGCGTTATGATGATGTTATGATGATATTTGGTGGTGTTATGATGATGTTATGATGACGTTATTATGATGTTATGATGGTGCTATGATGATGTTATTGTGATGCTATTATGATGTTATGATGATGTTATGATGATGTAATGTTGGTGTTATGATGATGTTATGATGATGCTATGATGGTGTTACGATGGTGTTATGATGGTGATATTATGATGTTATGATGATGTTATGATGACGTTATGATGTTGTGATGATGGTGTTATGATGGTGTTATGACGGCGTTATGATGATGTTATGACGATGTTTTGGTTGTATTATGATGATGTTATGATGACGTTATTATGATGTTATGATGGTGCTATGATGATGTTATGATGATGTTACTATGATGTTATGATGACGTTATGATGATGGTATGTTGGTGTTATTATGATGTGATGATGATGTTACGATGATGTTTTGATGATGTTATGATGGCGTTATGATGATGTTATTATGATGTTATGGTGGTGTTATGATGATGTTGTGATGGTGTTATGATTGTGTTATGATGGTATTATGATGATGTTGTCATGATTTTGTGATGCTGTTATGATGGCGTTATGATGATGTTATGATGACGTTGTGATTACGTTATGAGGATGCTATGATGTTATGACGGTATTATAGTGATGTGATGATGATATGATGGTGTTATGGTGATGTTGTATGATGTTATTATATGCCCATCTGTTTACTGCCGGGTCTGAGCTATCATATCATATCATGTGATATCATATCATATCATATCATATCATATCATATCACATCATATAATATCATATCATATCATATCATATCATATCATACCATACTCGTACGAGTGACCCTGTACCTCACTGACCGCGCGTGCTACGGTAGAGGTAGCACTTTTCGCCTGAAACGGTTTCTGAATGACTCAAGACACTCCTTAACCCATAATCGTCGGAAACAGGCCATTTTGTTTTGCGCGACTCTCGTTGTTTACCTAGGCCATGGGATTTTTCACCCGGAATAATGTATCAGTTATTTGTTTTCCCATGAAAGCAGTTTTTCGGTTAAGAACGCCGTTTCTTAGGCTCCTGAAATGAAGAACCCCAGAAAAAAACGTGGTGCGCCTGACCCAGCAAAACTTTAGGCAAACTTTTGTAGCAGCGTAGATTACCATTCCGCTGCTGCAGATTCATGTGTCGCTAAAATAGAAAAAATAAAAACGAAAGCCCAAGGCCGCAATAAAAAAACAGTGGGGGTCACTGGCGCGAGTAAGCCGCGAGGTACTGCAACAAGAGAAGGCTCTAAAGGCGACCCCCCCTAGTACCGTAGCCTTAGTCTCGAGGAGGACTGTATCCTCTCCCTCAATACCCTTGATTTGGCGCGTGCTACGATAGAGGTGCGCCATTTTTTTTTTAGGTTTCCTCAATTTGGGAGCTTTAGAGCCCCCAAATCCCTCCCTATTCTAAATTCAAGTAAAATTGTCCCCAAAAAGAGGTTCCAGTTGTGAAGGGGTTAAAACCTCTCCCAAAGTCCGATCTGGAGAAAAAGAAAACTGCTACCGGACGAAAAATCCCATGCCCTAGGGATGCACACAACAAGAATGATGGGAAAAAAAAGCGTAGTTTCCGACGATTTTTGGCCAAGGACACCCGTCATTCAGAAAACATTTCAGACGAAAAGCGCTACACTCTATCGTAGCATTCGCCATTTCGAAAAACGTGAACGTGCTAGACCCGACTAAACGCAATCTCATGCCCCCTCAGGTATGGGAAAAAGTCCGACGAATTTAGGGTTCAAGAAGCCGCGCGCCATTTAGAAAACGGTGTAGCCAAAACGTGCACCGCCCTCTATCGTGGCACTCGTCGCGCTAGTCGATTGACCATTGGCCATACGCACATGCCACGACAAAGGTAGCGATTTTCGCCTGAAACGGTTTCTGAATGACTCAAGACACTCCTTAACCCAAAATCGTCGGAAATAGGTAACTTTTTTTGCATGATTCTCGTTGTATGTCTAGGCAACGGGATTTTGGCATCCGGTAGCAGTTTTATTTTGCTCCAAATAAGTTTTTGGGAGAGGTCTGAAGCTCCCAAACTGAGGAGAACCTCAGGAAAAAAAGGGGTGCATCTCCATCGTAGCACGCGCCCATAGACATCCCACTTCCTAGACGCGGAGCAAGTGCCACCACGGGGGTCAGGGAGTGCGCTGTGATGATCGCTCTATATCACTTTCTGAATTCCACCCGGGGGGGTTCGAGGCCACTCGCGTGAGTGACTCGTACAGCCCTCTAGACTTTGTCGCCCTATTTCGTGAAAAATAACACGCCACCACAGCTCGAACATTTTTATTTTCGCCTCGGCTCGGGACGGATTCCACGTGTACGACAGAGACATATATATAGAGCTCTGCTAATAACAATGCTGAACTGCGCTCCCCCTCGTCACCTCGAGGGGCGTTCCACGTCACACCCACACTGACTTCGAGAAGAATGACAAGCGCAATCCCACGCATCAATCCCAACGAAACGGCCCAGCAGGTGTAGAAAATAGCACTCGCCATTCGAGAGCGTCAGTGGGTATATGTTTCTCACGAGGTGAGGAGCCTCGCCGACGCGTGCTACGATAGTGGTATTCCGCTTTTTTTCTTAGGTTCCTTAATTTGGGAGCTGACGCGTGCTGCGATAGAGATGCACCAGTTTTTTTCAGAGGCTTCCTCAATTTCGGAGCTTAAGAACTCTCCTCCCAAAAACTGATTTGTTGGACAAGAAAAAATAAACTGTAACCGGACGAAAAATCCCATGGCCTAGGTACACGATGACAACCAGGATTTTTTTTTTCGCGTGTTTCCGACGATTTTGGTTGGGTCAAGGAGCCCCGTCATTCAGAAACAATTTCATGTCGAAAAGTGGTGCGCTTTTATCGTAGCATTGGTCAGCTTAAGACCTCTCCCAAGAACTGACTGTGGGAGAAAAAATAAAGCTGCTACCGCCGGATGAAAAATCCCATGTCGTAGGTACACGACGAGAATCATGAAACAAAATTAGGTCGATTTCGGCCCATTTTGGGTTAAGGAGCCCCGTCATTCGGAAAACGTTTCAGACGAAAAGTGCTGCCTCTATCGTAGCTCGCGTCCGCTAGGGGATACATACTTTCGATAAAAAAGCCCCCATCCCAGCCTACGGTGTAGGGGGGCGGGGGGGCGGGGCGTACTCAATTGTTGCTTGCCTTAGAGTCAGTTGACCGCTGACCATGCATCCGTTTCGAGACGAAGCACAAAAAAGCCCGATCCCGGGCTAACGTGTAGGGGGTCTCTTCTGGGGCGCTTTTTTTTTTGCACAGTTAGTGGCATCGGAGTCACTCGAGCGCGAGTGACCACGCTCTATTCCTTTCCAGTCTCGAGCTTTCGCTTTCGCTTTTTTTTTTTTTTTTTTTTTTCTTCTTGTTTATTCACTTTTTTCGATATGAATCCTGCAATGGAATTGGAACGCTACGCTGCACTCTGAAAAAGCAGTTTTGTCCGTGAGGTACATTGAGAGTCAGTCGTGTGGTATTAATAGTGGTGAAAACCCGGTAGCGAAAAAGGGGGTAATAGCATTCATTAGCCAATATTAACACCCCCCTACCTGACGTAGCCTTGGTGCAGGCTGTTACGATAGAGGTACCTCTAGCGTAACGCCCACCTCCGGGATGAAAATAACGGGGGAGTGCGAAATGCTACACGAAGGCCGTTTTTTTTTGCGGCTGAGAGGCGCTCACCACGCGAGTGTCCTGTACCGAGTGGGGCGTTTTGGATTCGCGAAGGTATTTACTCACCGCCACACAACCCCTACTGACGCGTGTTACGTTAGAGGTATACCTTTTTTTGGCTTTTTTTTCTGAATGACGGGGCTCCTTAACCCAAAATAGTCGGAAATCGACCATTTTATTTCTTGCGTGGTTCTGTTCGTGTACCTAGGCCATGGGATTTCTCATCCGGTAGCAGCTTTATTATTTGTCTCCCACAACGAGTTTTTGGGGGAGTTCTTGAGCTCCCAAATTAAGGAACACCCCAGAAGAACAAAACGGCGTGCACCTCTGTTTTTTTTAGCACGCGCGTCTACTCTACTCCAACGTACTCCCCCGAATCAAGGAACACCCCAGAAAAAAAAAAACGGTGTGCACCTCTGTTTATGCAACACGCGCGTCTACTCTACCTCAACCTGCTCCAACCGAGCCATGTCTAAGTTTATACCTCAAGCGCTCTTTGTGAGGTGCGTCCAGCCATTATTCGCGTGAGTGTCCTCCCTCCTATTGGCGGCCGTGAAAGTGGGGGTGCCCCCTACCTTAGCCTTTTTGTCTGTAATACCATAGTTTCCTTGGTCAGTCATACAATTGCAACACTGTTGGTGAATTCAGCTATTATACCAGCAACACCCTGTTGTTCCACCCACCTACCTTAGCTTTTTTGTCTGTAATACCATAGTTTCCTTGGTCAGTCATACAATTGCAACACTGTCGGTGAATTCAGCTATTATTATATTAATACCAGCAACACCCTGTTGTTCCACCCACCGCGTAATGTTTTCGCTTGTCTCTTGGCCGAACATCTTCTTTTTGTAGCCCTCGTCCACGCGCTGCGGGGCTTTTTGCCTCGAACACAGCCGTCGCGTAGGAGAGCTTAACTGAAAGATGAAAATGTCACCATTTATTTTTTCATCAGGTATTCCGTTTGGCTTCCTCTAGCAAAACCTGGGATGCCCGTATATTCCGTGTATTAGCACTTGGCGAGGAGAGTGGCGGCGACTGCCGTAGTGTTTGCGTTTAGTCGATCACCATGCTTGACGCGTGCTACGATAGCAGTACCGTGCCACATTTTCGACATAATATTTTTCTGCATGGGACGGGCTTTTAAACCCAATATCGTCGGAAAATGGTCGTTCCTGTTTTGCGTTTTTTTTTTTTTACCTACCCTAGGCCATGCATGGGTTGGGAGCGATCGGGATCACTTTCAGTTTACTCAGAATATCTCAATTTTTGGGATGAGGTACCCGTAAATAAATTATTTATGCACATACTGAATTCCACAGATGTATGGATTTGTCCCCCTCAAATTGATGCGGGTTATATGTAGTTTCCGCGCGCAGAACAAGGCTGAACGTTGTAGTCCTGTTGACGCTGGCACTAGCAGGAGACCTGTGTCCTTCATGAGGGTATAGACGCCCCGTAACACGCGCGCTATGGAAGTATCACACGCAGCTTGCAAAGCTGAGTTTCGATCAAATTCCTCTTTGGTCGATCTCACACACAGCTGAAGTGTATTTTTTCCTTTAAGTATAATAGAAGGGTTCCTCAAGCAACCTCCCTCAGAAGGCAGAAGAAAAAAATGCAACTTGATTTCACCCCGCGAGGAATGTGTCGCTTAGTGGATTACAAATAATTTTGTTAAGATGTCTGTATTGATCACCGGGCGAGTGGTTCGCAACCAAAAATAAATTAAAAACAATGTTGCGATGGTTTCTTGTTCGTTTGATCGATCGTGCCAGGACTGGGCTGAACTACTCCGAATTCGCCGTGGTAATGGAATCGGGCGCCTTCGACACTACGGAAAGCGTCAAGGGCATCGTCAGGGAGCTCTCCCTAAGGTACTTATTTGGCTTGTTCGGTCCTGTGGACGCGTGCCATTTCTGCCGATTCGATTTTGTTTCTGACGCACAGGGCTTGCCAACGAGCATGTAATATACCCAATACCGATCGTTGTGTTATACAACCAGTGTTGGTTTCTTCATCACTGGGCCATGCGATTCTTTAGCCGCGAGATTTTTTGTTTCACATTATGATTTTTCGAAATGAGTTCGTTAAAAATGAGTGAAAGGTGACTCATGATATGTACGGTGAAAAGTAGTGAAAGGTGCGCCATTTTTTTTTTTGCGTCCACGGAGGGTGTGGGTGCTTGAGTAGCTCTATAATTTTATAAGTCACCCAAAAGTTGACTTGATAATAGAGCACGAAAAATATAAACTGAAAAGTGCAACCAGATGACCGAACCCATGCATGGCCTAGGGTAGCAAAACAAATGGTATTGCTAGACCTATGCGACGATAGGGGGGAGTAGAGCTTACCACTTATTCGAGACGATGGTTGACGCACACTGTGCGTACGAGACGAAGGGGGATTCACGGTACATTGGACTCGTGCTACGATAGAGGAAGCACTTTTTGTCTGATTTTTTTTCTGAATGACGGTTCCTTAACTCATAGTCGTCGGAAGTACGCCATTTGTTTTGGGATGATTCTCGTTGCATACCTAGACTCTGGGATGTTTCACCCGGTAGCTGTTGTAATTTTCTCCAAATCAGTTGTTGGGTTAAGAATGCCGTGTCTTAAGCTCCAAAAGTGAGAGGTCTCATAAAATAAATGGTGCACCTCTATCGTAGCACGCGTCATTGGTTGTTGCGATTCATTAGGTTAGGGTTGGGGTTAGAGTATATGTATAATTTAAAGAGCACGTCAATCATTTTCTCGAAAAAGCGGTAAGGTACCCTCGTAGGGAGATCACTTCTGTTGGCTTTGTTTTGGCAGCAGTGGCTTGGGCTGACTCGCGCGATTAACTCATCGTTCCTTCGCTGTCTTGAAAGCGCCCGTCCTGTTTCAAGTTTGCGACATCAATTAGCTATGTCATGGTAAGCTACGCTGCGCCAAACAAGATCGACGAAAGGTGTTTCAATCCGCGACATGCGGAGTTACTCGTCCGAGTGGCTCCATCCCGCACGCTAGGGAAAATGGGTCCCTCTACCGTAGGCTTGGACCGCAAAAAGAAATGAGATTCCGGCGAACGATTTTGAGCTAAGGCGCGAGGAGCCCCGTCATTCAAAAAAAAATATTGGTCCAAAATATGCTACTACTACCTTTAATCGTAGGATGCCCTCCCCGTTGTTAAGAGAAGACCTGCGCCAGAACCTCGTTCGAGGGGGCGTCGCCCCGACACACACACTATGGTTCCTTAAAAGGACACCACCTATAGTAGTTGATCGGGAGCTGATCGTTCGTTCCGTCGGCCGCCAGCTGGTTCGTCGGACCGGTAAATATATAGCGATTTGCACGCATTTCGATGTGGATCGATCGCCTCGTCGGCCGTGGTACGACCGGCCAATCGATAGGTCCTGAAAAGCCTACGTCAGCAGAGCGGTGAACGCACGTTCGTTGAATGGTTGACTCGTTGGCTCGTTGGTTCGTTAGTGCTGCAACCCCTACTGCGTGCTTGGTGTGCGCGATGTTTGTCTGGTGAGGGGGAAAACTGAAAACCCGACATGCTCCGTCCGGGCATTTTTTTTTCTTCACACTTGTACTTTCCAGCTTCTGGACAAGCCGTGGTCCTAGGTGTCGTCCCTTCTCCCCCCCGGTTCTTGCCTTCAACTGTTTTATCGCGCATAGGTTTCAGCAATCCCACTGCTCGTCGATTTTCATCAAATGTTGCTAATTCACGCTCTCGCGCTTTCCACAGGTAAATGTGTGCACAACAAAAAGCCCCTACGAATTTATACGAGTAAGCACTCAATATCTCACCCGAAACACGAATTCGAAGATATTCATTCGCGCAACCCAGACCAAAAAGTGTTAACGCTCTAGTCCAAAACCAACTCTACTCTTGAAGTCACCACATGCTCACCGATAGTTCCAAACGTGAGGAGCTCGACCGGACACAATAAAAAAAAATGGTCCAAAACGTGCAACTCTTACCGCACTATAGAGGTATGTCGCCTTGTACTGTTTTGACACCCACCCATACGCGCGTGCGTGCGCGACAACGGCAGGTCGGATGCAGAGCTGACAACGCTCCGCGAAGGTCTCTCGCAGCGACGATCCTCGGTATTGTACGGGGTGACTACGGGACCGGAACTTTCGGACATGAAACCGTTCCACGACACTGCGTCCAGGTTTCTGCAAGAGGTTCGCATTTTGCGGCCAGTGCAGCAGTGCGCTAAATCCCACCGTCAAGACAAGAACTAAACCAAAAGCACAAACCGGTATTCCGCCAACAATGGGTATGGTGCGGACTTCCCTACACAGTTTCCATGTAACTTGTCCCCAAAAAACGGGTTCCTGTTTTAAAGGCGTTAAGAAGAAGCCACGTATCGTAGCACGCGTCTCAACGTGTGTATTGTTTTACACATTCTGTCTATCTATTATTTTCCCACTTTTTCTTTCGCTTGTTCTCCCTCCCTAGACTTTACTAAGTTCCGGGGCCACTACACGCAGGGTCTTCTCCTCCCTCCCCACTACGGGACATTTTGTCTTATTTTTGTCGCGAGCAGCCTTCATCCCTTTGTTCCCTCGCCGGCTCGAATCGAAATGTGACGATTGATGTCTGCCTTATGCATCACGCAAAGAAGGCACACACCCTAACAGCCCTTCTGACAATTTTTCCAAGCCGATTTTCTCGACAACGTGGAAAGCCCAAGCACCGAGCGACGCGTCCATGGAAATGTAGGAATATATGGACCGTAAGACAAGGGGTGTGCCCCCATATTCACCACTAGGCTTGACCCACTCGCGCGAGTGACGCTGTACTTCACGGACATGAGTACCTTTCGCGATCTGTTTTGGCGCAGCATGTAGCTCTCACCATTCCCCGGTGCGGATTTATGTAACATCATTAGAACAGCACGAAAGCTCATGGTCGCAAAAGGGACAGCGGGGTCACTCGCACGAGTGACCCCTCGAGGTGACCTCGAGCCACTGCATAAAACAAGGCCCCGTAAATGACCCCGCCTACCGTGTAGCCTTGGTGCGTGGGAGCATCCCAACACCAGCGTTTTCGCCGTACCAGCGTTTTCGCCGTGTGCGCCCCCCGCCTTATTTATTAGAAAAGCGAATATAAAAAACATGCCATGAGCGTGTGTTATCTTGCGTGCTAATATGTTGTAACTGCGTAAGTCCTGCCAACGCTACAAGGAACACATCCAGCGACAGTCCCTGTCCTATGCTGTAATGCATCTTGTGGCCGTATTCATAGCTTCTCGCTCTTTCGTTGCCTCTATTTATTTCCGCCTCCCATGCATTAAACCCTGCCGACGACAAAACTATGAACGCACCGAACCCCTTGAGCAGGTCAAGACAACCCTGAACAATACAGGTCTGTGGCACTGTCCCGCGTCTAATCTCGGTGACGAATTGCTCGCTCCGAGATCGTTGGCGACGTTTCCGATGCGGCAAGACGAAAGGTAAGGATCGAGTGCACCCGTCCCCCTGTGTTTCCCGCCGGGATTGAAAAATGCTGCCTGCTCATCCGCGGTAGACGCATGAAACGGAGGAGGTGCAAGGAGTCATCCCACGATAGGGAGGGGTGCAGCGGAAGATTCTGAGCTCCCAGCACGAGGAACTCAGTACCTCACCCTCCGTAATACGACTTCGAAGGCGCGCGTTCGCGAAAACCCGACCAGCGCAATCCTGTGCGCGTGGAGTCATGAAAGCTAGTATCCTACTAGCCGATGGTCCCATACTTGAGTGAAAGCAGGGCTGCCAACGCTCGCATGCTGCGATAGAGGTAACACTTTTTGTCTGAAACGGCTTCTGAATGACTCAAGACACTCCTTAACCCAAAGTCGTCGGAAATAGGTCCTTTGGTTTTGCACGATTCTCGTCACCGTGTATCTCGGTCATGGAATTTTTCATCCGGTACGTAGCAGTTTTTTTTTCCTTCTCGAAATCGTGGAGAAGGTCTTAAGCTCCCACAAATTGAGGAAAACCTCAGAAAAAAAGTGGTGCATCTCTATCGTAGCACTTGTCCCCACCATCCACAATAGCCTCGGTGGCGTGTCGCGCAACTTCTTGCGTTGCAGGTCGGATACTCCGTTCATGGTACCCTACCCCATCACCGCAGGATACTCAGCATGTCCGAGGCCGTAGTCGTCACCACGTTAGTCTATCCCCCCCCCTCTCAAGCCCCCCAGGGGAAGCGCCCCAACCTGGACGGGTTCCGAGATCATCGTAGCTTAGCGATATCCTTGGCAATCCACGAAAGCTCACGCGGGACCTCACAATTGTGGCCGAGCAACAGCGGGGGGGTAAGTTGGCGATGTGCTTCAGCTAAGCACACGGCCTCACACTCCTTGGCGCGGGTGTAGGGATGGACGCTACCCCAGCCGCTCGCCCTTGCTGAGTCAGGCGGCTCGCACCCTCGTTGGTGACGCGTGCTCCACGATGGAGGTATTAAAAAGAGGTCGTGTGACACTTTTTGGCTAGAACGTTCCTGGGGAACGGACGGCGCTCCTTAGCTTAACCCAAAAATATCGTCAGAATTTCATTCTTTTTTTAGCATCTGTTTTTTTCGAATACCGAAGCCATGATGGGACATTGGTTCGTTGTGCATCGGGTTGCACTTTTGATTTTTCTCAAGATCAGTTGTGGGACCCGTGGGGGAATACAAGAGCTCCCCAAGCAACCACCCTCAGAAGGCAAACAACAAAAGAGGGCACGGCGCTTCTACCGTACTATTCGTTGCATGAATCTAGAGAGTCTTACATCTGCCTCTAGCGAGAGACAAGATTGGGACGATTCACGAGGAATTCGGAGTGAAGATATCCTTTGCACGCCACGGCCTACGACAATAGATAGTGGCACAGCCGAACGAGCCCGTGCCCCTTTCTGCTTCCCCATCGAATGCAACAACCACCGTTCGCCCCCGGACTTCCAACTGTGCGCCCGGACAAGCAGGAGGCAGTGGCTGCGCGAATCGGAGACGATCGTCAACGAGGAGCACAAGCTACTGTTCTGCGCCCCGCCCAACACCGGCTCGCTCCAGTTCAGGATGCTTGCTAAACGCATGCAGGTGAACTTCTTGTCTACGTACACGAAGATTATCGGTTCGAAAGGGCATTAGAAGGAAGCGGAAGCCAAGATGTTGCTCGTGTGGGTAGATCGATACGGTAGTAGCATCCTGTTTTTGTTTTTGTTGTAGTGCTTTTCTCACACGTGCATGTGTGACAGATGCTTCTCTGGTCGCTATGTAAATGAGCGGACTTTCGAACCAGCGCTGGTACGGGATGCACGAAAAACGGTTTTAGAACCAGAGCTGGTGTAGTATGTACGAAATATTGTTTTTTGTCGTGGCTGCATTCGGTTCACCGGTAAAATACCACCTCCAGATCGCACAAAATCCTGCTGGTAGTACGCGCGGTATGTCATGAACCGCTAGCGTTAACCACTAAACACGCTCGCGGACTGAGCGTCGGCCAGCCCCCCCCCCCCACCTAACGAGGGTCTATGGTCGTACGACTACGGCTATGCATGAAAAGATCACGCCCCCACCTACCCACCTCTACCCTCCCGCCCGCACTCTTTTTAATCACATTTCTTGAATCGTGCTCATTCCAATACCATCCACCACGACTGCTACGCTAAACAACACAGGGCGTAGACCATTGGTCGGTGTCGAACGACCAGTCGTTGCTGTTCGATCCGGTCGCTTCGGAGCTCCCCCTCTTGGATCTAGCCGACACCCGTTTGATGGAAGACATCTACAAGGACAATGACAGCGGCTGGATCAAGATCGGAGTCGTCCGCGACCCGGTGACGAGGCTTCTGTCGGCGTACCTCGACGTTGTTTACGCGTGGGTATCCACGAGATGGTCAGCTTTAGACCACGATCAACGCCAGAGGCGTCGCGGATTGCGGGTCCCTGATGATTGGGGGTGGTTTGACGTCATCAAAAGGCATGGAGGCTTGAAGGAGGATGGAGCCAATCAGGAGCTACCCAATACAAACGATTCCCGAATACCACAAAATCTGGGAGAAGGTAGCGAGAGAGAAGGGCCAACGACTAGCGGAGACGCTTTACCCGGCATGCAAGGTGGAGCCGTGCCTCCTGTCCCGACCTTCGAGGAGCTGCTGGACTTGCTGGCGGTCGATCTATGGGCGGCACCGTCAGCGTTTAGGCCGGCCGCCAGTCTCTGCGGGATGTGGAAGTCGCCGTTCGACACCATCATTCCTTTCGAGTCTCTGCAGGTGGGTATGGAGCGGCTCGATTGTAGGCAAACACTACAGTACATTATGTACTACAACTTGCTGCCGCGAACGTTTACTCTGTATGGCTCGATTGTGGACTATACTGCATTACGTGTCATAGCGTTTTGCGGCGAAGTTTTACTCCATTTTGTCACGGTACCATTGCAGTCTTTGTGCGATACGTACGCTGTCGCACGCTCCGCGCTCTGTGTGGGCCGTGCAAGTCCACTCTCGCACAGAACGAGAGGACGATAAAACGAAGTGGATGATTCTGGTAGGCGAGTTGGCTAATCGATTAGGCAGTGAACAACCAAACATTGTCACTGGTGCGGTATTATTTTTGTGATTTAGAGCGCGTTCGCTACCACGTATGCGTTTTGAAGCGTAATATCTCTTGATGTGCGAACTGCGGTGTCTATTCGTCGAACATTAAGTGTTCCCTGTATATTGCCGGTTTATGTGCCAGCCGGAAATACCATCACCACAGCGGCAACCGACACTCTAGTCCGCGCGTACCCCCACACATGTTACGGGGTAAAGGTGCACCCTGCTTTGTTTCTGGGGCTACATGCTCACTTGAGTAGCTCTATACCTGACCCAAAAACTATTTTTGAGTGAGCTGAACGTGTGCAACTCGATGGCGCAACCCATAGCCTATGACAGGTGTACAAAAAATAGTCGTACGTATCGCGAAACAGGAATGGCATTCCGACGAATCAGGGTTAAAGAGCCCCTCCGTCCTTCAGAACATATTGAAGCTGAAGACTGCTACCGCTACCGCCGTGCCGTGGCGCGTTTCTCGCCGCCTGTGCCAAGCGATTTCACAGGCACTACAGAGGGCGACCGGGGCCCTAGGCACAGCCTACGGTGTAGGAGGGGTCAAGCTTTGGGCCTGGTGTTTCAGTGTGGCTAAGGGTCACGCGCGCGAGTGACCCCCTTCCCCCCCCCCCTCTTCCTTTTCGTGGTCCAAAAAAAATCCGTGTTGTTTCAGCTTGACAATGTGTATCTGGAAATGAGTGGTTGGCTACGCCGCGACAAGAAAATCACCTGAACTTGTTTTATCGGCGTAATAGAGAGTCACTCGAGTGCGAGTGGCTCTGACCCAGCAGTGGAAAAAGGGGATACTCTCCTAACCATGGACTTGGCCCTACCAAAACCGGGACTATAGAGACCACCACTACTGCTGTATTGTCTAATGCTACGGCACAGCGGGGTTATGTTTGTTTTCGGGGCTTCTGTTTGCAGGGGTTCTTGGATCACTCGCGCGAGTGACACCCCCTGTTCCATGCGGTCATAGGGTTTCGTGCTGCACATATATTTCGATACGAACCCCCAACCCCTAGTGGGATGGTCAGCCACGCTGCGCCAAACAAATCGCCTAGCTTGTTTTTGTCTGTGAGGTACAGAGCCACTTGTGCGACTGGTGAACACCAGGTAGTGAAACTGGGGGTACTTCCCTACCGTAGCCTTGCTCTATTTCCCTTCCCGTCGCGGTCGTAGACAAGATGCTGGACGCCCCTGCGGCGCAAAAAAGCAGTGTACAGCGATGACGTCAAAGCAAGGGGAATTAATTTGCGCGCTGCTTGCAATTTGCAGCACAATCTTACGTCCGCTCCCTACGCAAAGCGTGCACAACACGTATGTACCCTGGGCCTCCGACCAGATTTTTTTTTTTTTGTTCAGATAACGTTTCCGCGAAACCTGCAGCTAGCAAAACAAAATTCTTTCCACTCATTTGTCACTTTTCCACGCTGGAGAAGTAGTTCTACCTGCACAAGGCTCTAGTTGTACTTGACGGGAAAATGTGCTTGTTTTTGAACCGATTCGATCTTCCCACAGCGAACGTCGACAAAGGTGCTCGAATCCCTTCCCGGGGACATATGGCACTCTTTCGGTGAGACGGGGTGGGGCCCTCAAGGCGAGTTCTCCTTCATGGAGTTCGACTACGGGACCGCCGCGCGGCACGTCACGGACACGGACGGAGATAGTTCAGATTCTCTCCGGGAAGATACCGAGAAAGAGGAGCAAGAAAAATGGCACCTTCTGGAGACAGGAGGACTGGGATCGGTTCCGCTGTCGGTCCCGCCCCACGCCCGTGACTTATTCGCGGGCGACTCGTGCGGTTGGACCGAGTACTACTCCGACCAGAGCATCCTGGAGAAGGTAGGTCAGCTGTACAAACCAGACTTCGACTTGTTCGAGTGGTACAATCTTGACACGTGGCGGGAGAGGTTGGACAAGTGCTTGCAAGGGCATGCCTAGATAGCGGGAAGGCGTGTACGTACGCGCACCGCCAAAAGGACAGATTTCGTCCGCGTCCGTAGAGGTTTGTTGGGGGACCTGGAGAGGAGGCGTGTACACATTTCATGCATAGCCATAGTGGTATGGCGATGGACGCTCGCATCGCTACAATGCTGGGACGGAGCACGTCGGGTTTGCACCACCAACCAGGCAGGCATTGCTTGCGTACGAAGTGCGAAGCGCCATGAGGTGTTCGGCGGCAAGTCGTGTGAAGGATGAGCTGGGGGTTTGTTGTCGAATACTCAGAGAAGGCTTGTGTGCGCTCCAGGTTGATGTTGCCTCTCAACAGAGCAGAGGGAGGTAGCTACGCAGGCCCCGTCTGTATCCACACCCGTCCCGTAAGGTACCACAAGGTTTCGATCACCGTGCGTAGGAGTATCTGTCTGCATGCGGGTCTTGCTTGATCGGGAGTTCCACCGAATGATGTTGGTGTTTTTCGTTTTACGCAGCACGTCTGTGATCTACGTTGAATGTTCCTCACAGCATAGCAGTTACAGCTAGCTGCGCAACCGATCTTTTCAACCGCCAGCGCCCGCATTTCTAGGTTACTCTTGTCTGGCCTACGAAATGGGAGTGATGTACCAGGCACACCTCTCCATTGCGCTTCGAACTACGGCATGCACGGTTCAGTGTAGGTTAGGCTCGCTCTATCGTGGGCATGCTGGCAATGCCCAAAGGCATCTGACGCTTTACCCTTAAGGCTCTTTCTCCGGGAGTTCACACGCACAGCGTTTTTGCTCCATTCCAACCTGGGCTTGCTGTGAGCGTTTGGAAGAACTACAGCGGCATGCTCGTCAGGGTGTTTCTGCTATTTTTGTTTTTTGTAAAGATACCTGTAGCGTTATGGTCATGAAAATATTGCCTATTATTTTGTGATTCGTGCGTCCAGGTTTTCATCACATATATGGGATCCCCTTGTAGTGCCGGTTGAACATAATATGTTGCCTATTATTGCCGGTGTAGTGCCGGTGGCGCGTGCTACGATGTGACCCAGGCTATGATAGGGGTGTTGTGTTCATCTTGTGTTTATTTTGTGTTCATCTTATGTTGTTTTCGGGCATTTTGTTTCAGTGGCCCGGAATCACTCGCGCGCGTGACACGGCCCCCTATTCCTTTCCGGTATTGGCCTTGTTTTGGTGCTATTAATAGTCTCATTTCGCGACATGAACCGCAACGCAAGAATTCGCCACTCTGCGCCAAGCATATCGCGTAAAGTCTTTTCATCAGTGATGTACAGAGTCACTCGTGCGACTGGCTTCAATATATTGATTGGTAAAAACCGGGGTACCCTCCCTACCGTAGCCTTGGTCGATGATAGAGGTGTTAATGTATACTGAGGTGTACCCTTTTTTGGCAAAAGTAGTTTTTTTGAATTGGCGGGGCTCCTCGACCCAAAAGCGTAAGAAATTCCATTTCTTGTTTGGCAGTGTTATTACGTTTCAGTACACTTGGACAATGGGTTTGGTAAACGGCTTGGCACTTTTAGTTTTACGTATAGTCTATAGAATAAGCTTTTTGGTTGGGGTATACCGAGCTCCCCTCAGGTGATCGAGAGTCCCAGAAATAAAAATGGTGCCCTCTCTATGCCGTAGCGTGTCCGGGTGAAATCGATTGGCACAAGGGGAACCCGGTACAACACTACATAGCAGCAGTATACCAGAATACCCCAGTTCGGCGCGAGTCGACGAGGGAAGAAAATGCCGAGTTTTTCTAGAGATGAAAAAAAAAGGCACGTACCGTAGTGGGAAGGGGGGAGGAGCGCCGGTTATGTGACCCCGGATCCGAGTTTCTACGGGGAGAGAGGGAGCGCGAGAGTGTAGTGCGAGGATAATAAATAGGCTAAGAAAAATATGTATATCCAAGGTATATACTAATCCCGATAGTGCCGCTGTTCGGTGTACTTCCGATGTTTTTGGCTAGTACATACCGGTACTACAGGGGGGGGGGGGGGGGGCATCACTGTACCTTGAAGCGGTTTCGACGCCTGCCACGATAAATAACAAGGTACGAGCACCTTTTTTTTTGGGGAAAAACATATTTTCTGAATTTCGGGACTCCTTTTAGCCCAAGATATGAACGTTTTTTTTTTTTTTTTTTTTTTCTTCCGCGTCTTTTGTTTTGTTTGTCCAATGCTACGGTAGCGGTTTAGTTTACTTCCGGGGTTTGTGTTTGCAGCTGTTCCAATCACTGGCGCGAGTGACACCCCCTGCTCCATGCGGTCATAGGGTTTCGTGCTGCATAGCTATTTCGATATGAACCCCCAACCCCTGGTGGGATGGTCAGCCACGCTGCGCCAATCAGATCGCCTAACTTGTTTCCGTCAGTGAGGTATGTACAAGGTTACTCGTGCGACTGGGTAGCGAAAACTGGGGGCACCCCCCCTACCGTAACCTCGCTCGTTTATACCTCCGGGTTGCCATGATCTTGTTCATTGAGGGTGCACTTTCATTGCTATATCCAAAATCAGCTTTTGCCTCAGAAGGCAATATAGGCAATATGGGCAACGGGCACAAGATATAGGCAATGAAGGCAATGTGCAACTAGTCCTCAACAGGCCAGGAGCCTCAAAAAACAAAATAAAGTGGTGCACACACCTGTACCGTGGCATGCGCGTCTGTCTTTTCCATGGGTGGTACTTCTCCCCCTTGTATGTTTTTTCTGCCTTTTGAGCACGTAAGCGAGGAGTTGATGCATATATAAGAAGGGGGCTGACAAAGATTACCGCCTGCTTGTATTGCGGTAGGGAGTCATCGCGCGGTCGGGGAGTGTTGCACTTTTCAAGCATGGAATCATCGGGCTATTAATGGAGTACATGCTGATTTCGCGAGAGTGCATTAGTTTTAGAACTCGCGCATAGAACTGGCTCTGGTCGGGTTTGCGCGAACGAATGTCTTCGAAGTCGTGTTACGGGGTGCGAGGTATTGAGCTCCTCGTGTCAGGTGCTCAGAATCTTCTGCTGTACGCGCCTATCGTGGGATGGCTCTAGTGCCCCCCTTCCCCCCTTGTTGGCAGGGCGTGCTTCGCGCCGTCTAAAATGCAACGAGCTCAGCGGCTTCGGAACTTTGAAGTCGTTTACATACGGTAGGATGCGCTGGGCGCTTCCGGTTTTGGGTGGCGTTCTAAATCAAATAATTTTGCAAGGTTGGGTTTAGGTGGACATCGGAGGTTGTTTGTTTTAGCAGAATAACAGCAGGGAACTGCTTCTTAGCAGGGTCACACGGAGTGTATTTTGGGGGGAAGACTTGTCAAGTGCCGCAATCTTGCGTGGCAGAAGAGAGAGGGACGTAGGCATAATCTGTGATAAATGGCAGAATTTGGATGCTTACAGGCGTACCAGAAGGCAGCGCAGGTAGTAGTGCGACTGAATACAGTACTTGCGATGCTATCGTGAGAACCAGGCCCGAAATAGTTCATAATTCAAGTACAGAAGAGAAATTCGTAGGGAAAGCTGCACGACGGAAGGATCAGGGCGTGTCTTGACGCATTTTGATATCGTAGAAACGATTGGAGTGAATCAAAGCTATTCGTCTTCGTTCGTTCCCCTTCAACCTGTGTGTTTTCGATGTGAACTGACTGGTGCATTCTGGGCAATCAACCCGAGCAGAAGGTAATCCAACTCACGGTTTGCGGCGGAACCGTCTAGGTCGACTCTAGGACAGGGATGCTGTCACGTGAGCGGCGAGAGCTCCTGGCACCGATAACGACTTCACACGCAAACGTAGCACAAGGAAAGCCTCAGAGCAAGCGGAGCTAGCAATCCAAGTGGCATCGTGACCGCATGGAATTCCTATAAACCCCGGCTCCACACCAGACATATACCGCCAGAGTCTCGTTCACCACCCCCCGACTGATTCTGCGATGATAGCCCCCCCCCAAAAAAAACCAGCGATTTTCTGTGACGGACGTTTCATAGCTGCTCGACCCGAGGCAGGATGCTATGACAAAAATGTCTGCACATATTTTCTTGCATGCAAAGGACTATCGAACGATGACAACGTTTGGCATGGCAAGGGGAAGGGGCACCGTTTTTCAGGAGATACGGTCGGGGGCTGGTTTCAAAACCAGCGATTTCGTTAAAGAAAACTTGGAGGGGCTACCGTTGCACGACCCCACCCCGCCTTTTCCCTTGTTGTGAGCCTCCTAACCAGGTCGTGGCTGTGTAGCTTGGCTCCTCCCGCGGCCGAGTCCTATATCGTGCACATATGCCCCGTCCCGTGCTGACCATGTCATCCCACATGTAGTTTACACCCATACCACCCGAGGTGTCCAGCAAATGATGCAATCAGTCAACAGCCGTTAACATCGTTCTACGCCAGTCGTTTTGTTGTTCTGCTGAATACGTGCGCACCAGACGGTAGAACAGAAAGTAGAACAACCGAAAGTGGCGAATCCGGCGATATCGTAGGAACGGACGCGACGAGTGTTAGAGGCCATTGATACAGGAGGGGCTGACTCCACGAGAAATTGACGATTTCACGAAAATGAAACAGCATTTGACCCGTAAGATCTAGAGAAACGCGTCGACTTTCGACTTCGCAAGCTGCGGGATACACCGGTCATCATGTATTTCGTACATTCCTCGTTAAGGATCAAGGTCCCTGGCTCCCCGCATACATGCACGACAGCTGTGATCCAACCCAGGCCTGACGTGGTATGTGTTGCGATTCATGAGGCCCTTCGGAAACAGTGTGGTGGCATGCCCCTTCCTGGAGGTTTCGGGGTTGAACGTCTTGACTTCTTGCTGGTGTCTCAGCGAATCTAAGTTCTCAGCAACAACAGTGTAACATAACATCAACACCATCGTTCAAGCCAGGCAACAGCAGCAGCACCAGAAACATAATCGAAAACACCATGCCTATCCACGCATAGCCAAGGGACGAGGGGCGTAACATCAACACCACAGTTCAAGGAAGGCAGGCAGCAGCAGCAGCAGCAGCAGCAGCAGCAGCATCATCATCAATACCATCGAATACACCATATACCTGCCCACGCATAGCCAAGAGATGAGGGGCGTCGTTGTTTTTCACTGCAAACCCTTGCCACGTCTTGGTTATTTGCGTCATTTGTTCGGGGAATCACGTTTCGGTGCAAAAGGGCGAGCTCGGCATATTTTATAAATACTTTTCAAGGACGTCAGCCGTGAGTTCGACGAATTTCAGGTCAATACTCATCTTTGCAAGCTGCGTTGTTGGTACTCGTAATATACTAGACTATATGGGTGAGTTTTTACTGGGAGGTCTCCTATTTTTTGTCCACTATAATGGTAAGTGTTGGTATCTATACTTTAGGTGGGGAATTTTGAGCTAGGTAAAACATCACATCTATTTATAAATTTATGACTGTAGTTTCCACTATACTGCTCTGTCATATGTATGGTACGCGGTTTATTTTGTTTTTTTGTTACCGCCGGTGCTAAATGTAGGAGTTCCCCAGCCCTAGCGACAGAACGGCTACATGGAAGAGCAGGCCAATGCCATCCATTGGCACTTCACCACACCCCAGCCACTGCATTTTAAATCCCTGTACTTCGTACAGGGATTACTTTCTGTCTTGACTACGTATTCCTCAGACGGTTACCTTTTTTGTCCGCAGTATTTTGTTTGTATTCTATTGCTTTTACCGCGGCTGAAACCTTCCGCCTCAGTGGCGGCGGCCACGCTCTCGCGACGGAGCCGCCGCACGCGTTACCCGCCGCCACCTTGGAAGTCTCGCGGTCCTGCTCGCCGAGCTCGGCGAACAATCTCCGAAAAAGTCCCAAACATTTTACGTCACTTGCTCAACACCGATAGTTCTTGAATTCAGGATGAACAAGCCCAGCTTGCTAATGTATTCTACCACTACGCACGTATTAGGATGAAATAAGGCCTCCGGTTTGTGCTGGCGATATCACCTATTATTTCTGGAGCTTCGACGCCGTGCTCTGGTTTATGTTGTTAATTTTCGCCTCGCCCGTCTGGGGTCTCGTGTCACTCGCTCTCCCATTTTCTTCTGGGATTGTATACTGTACCCATACTTGACTCGAAAGGCTACCGGTCTTTTCGTGAGAACGCTGCGCACAATTTCAAGAATCCTGGAAACGTGGGCAACTTGTTTGCGTCCATGTACGCTTATTCATGCCTCTCCTGCTTCCTCTTCTCTCCGTAGCGTGATGGAGTAGCCCCGATATACCTGCTATCCCAGCGTGTCGGACGTACTCCCTCCATTGTCAGATTGCAGTCAAGAGTCGGTCGAAAAGATGGATCGGAGAATTTCGAGGGTTTCGTATATGTGTGGGATGGGTTTCCACAACGGGATTTTGTGTTGTGGGTTTTTATGTGCTCGAATAATATCACTCTATTTTTCGACTCTATTTTTGCCTCTATCTTTTGCCTATTCTGTGTCTCTTCTACGGCTACCACGCCAAGGGCTACCACGCCCCATCTATATTGCAAGGGCTATCACGCCTTCACCACTGCACGGCTACCACGCCTGCGTATTTATATCCCGGCTACCACGCCACAGTTCCGAGTTTCACTTCTGGGTTATCACCCCTGAGCTTTCACGCTCCACCACACACGTAAATCGGGTCATCACATCCGCCTTAGTGAGTAGTACGGAGCTTACCGATCCCCGGCTATTACGCCACCTTTCTGCTCCACCTACACCACCACCGGGGCGCCACACGTACCAACCTACTCCATACGCTAGCGTCAACGATCTCGATCGAACGAGTGGGTTGTGCGTTGCTAAGCACCAATGAGGAGAGCCGATGCAAGACCTTCGTCGGGGGAAAGGTTCAGCACCCCTCCAGGCGGAGTAAGCAACGGGGGAGAGGGATGCGAGTCCTCCTCCGCCAATACACAACACCATGGAGGAGAGGGACGCGAGTCCTTCCCCGCCAATGCACAACATCATGAAGCAGCTCCATCAGCAAATTCATCGAACATGATCGCGGACCTATCTAACGTCCTTCGCCAAGTACTGCAGATGACCAACGAGGGAGGGCCAACAGCCCCAACAGGCACGTACGAGTCTAGACCCATAGAAATTCATCAGAAAAATGAAATGCCTGTTTGGTCTGAAACGTTGGAGAGCGGGCAAAGTGTAGCATCAGCTGTCCGTGTTTTCCGAGGTTCCGTTCTTTCCTGGGTCTCGGCTGAAAGGTTGATGGACGTATTAAGGGGATAATAGATACCGGTAGGGCTTCCGGATGTTGACCTGTCACGACTCGGGAGTTACTTTGGGAAGGAGATAGTAGATTAGTCGCTCAAGCTATGGTCACAACTGACCACAAAAATCACAGCCCAACCAGTCCTAGAAATGATTTTCGCTGCGGGGTCACCCCAAGAAGCGTGGATGGTGTTTGAGTCCCACTACGCTGTCAAAAGTGAACATGAGAGGGAAATAGTAGAGGATGAGTGGAATGAACTGAGGCAGAAGGAGGGAGAGAACATCATGTTATTTTACGGTAGGGCAAAGGCCATAAGGATGAAGCTAGAATCATACATAGATAAGCGACCAGACGCATCTACGTGCAAACATATTGCCCGTGAAATGCTCCCATCGTTCAAGCTATGTAGTGACCACGTGCTTCTCCTTCCCGATCTTTCGAGTCGTACCATGGAAGGTTTGCTCAGGAGAGATGCTCACGAGCTGGAGCGCAATGGGAAATCAGGAGAAGAGAGAGAACAGACAAGGCATGCCCTGACCATAGCCGGCGTGGGTCGGGGCGACCGAGGTGGGAGGAATGCTGGTGATCGGGGGTACGGGGAACGCGACCGACCATACACCTACTGCGCGCACCACGGCGAGGGGCAAGGCCACAACACCCCCGAATGCATCGTCATGCGTCGAGAATTCGACAGATACTACGGCGACTTCCACGAATACCTGCAGACGCGGGAACTCGGGCCGTACGCCGGACGCGAAGGAGGGCGCGGGGCGGAAGGTAAATATCGACAGCAACCGTACCCAAACGACTCGGGTGCGCGTTGGAGTCGGGGCCACCCGCCGGAGCAGCAGAGAACGCCGCCGCCAGGACACGGACCTGGGCCTGGTGGGTATGCGAACCGCTTCCCCGGAGGACGTGGCCACGAGAACCGGCATCATCCGTCGGGTGGGCGCGGCCGAGGCCGGGGCGAGGGCTTCGGGTAGGTGCCACCGCCTAATTTTCCGTCGAATTCGCCGCCGAGGTTTTGGCCTAATTTTCCGCCTGGAGTATTTCCGAACGCACTGCGGCACACTTTTGTGGCCTACGAGAACGAATACATGGGATACTCGGGTTGGGGGGCAGCAGCGGGGCACTGGTCACCACCACCGACGGCGGAGTCGGGGACTCCCGAGCAGCAGCAGCAGCACCAACAACAGCAAAAGCGCACACCTCCTGCCACGTCTACCTCTGCTACTGCAACGCTCTCTTTTCCGGCTCCCGGCGCAGCTCCCCTGCAGCTCTTCATCGCACGTAGTGTGAAAATAGGCAAGTCTGAGTCTGGTGATTCTGTTGCTGTAGATCGTGATGGTGTGGTGAGTGGTAGCGTTGTGGGACGTGTTGAGTCAGCGTTGATTACACGTGTTGCTAGCGCCTTTCGGTGTAACCCGGGGCAACCTAGGCCGTATGGTAGCGAGGAACGAGATGCGGACTCAGGAGCAAGTGCCATGATGTCCAACAACAAAGATGGCATGTAAAACATTCGCCACCCCACCGACCAGTACATACAGATAGGCGATTCAGGGTTGATCAGAGTAGAGGCAATCGGGGACGTCAATTTAGTATTTCACCAGCTAGACGAACACGGAAGCCCGGAGGACGTTGTGGCGTGTGTGCAAGATGTGATTTCCACTCCGTGGGTTGGCTTCAACCTTTTCTCGATTTGGAAGGTGGCGCACAAAAACTACTGTTCTGTAAACCCCACTGGTACACAAGCGGGAAAAGTCCGCTTCATTCGGGGATCGGCGAACGACTCCCTCTACGCCACCCGACTTCCCCCTCCTCCGTTGCCAGTGGATGTAGCGAATGAGAGTGCCCCCGAGTCTTCTGCCTGCAACCCACCGATGCCAGTTGGTGCTTCGCGTGAGAGTGCATTCGTGTCTGCTGCCTGCATGTTCCCCCCGGTTCCTCTTAGTGAAAACAACCTCGTACAACCTTCGAGCGTTTCCATGGCTTCCCCCATGGAGTTGGAGCTTGAACTTGAGACTGCTTCATCCCACCCCACTCCGTGTGATTCAAGTACGGCATTGATTTATCGACCCCAGAGCATTTCTGACGTGAAGAATGAGGCGTATGCCGTAGAACGGGAAAATTTCGACCGTATGATGCAAGATAGAGAGAGTGATGAGTGTGCATTGGACATTTTGGGCCCCGGTAAAAACCCTTTCCATGTTGGCGACGATCGCAAGCGACTCGATATCAACGTGTTCCATGACCGCGCCGGCCACTTGTCCGAGCCTATTTTGATGGAATCTGCATCACCCTCACCGGACGGATGGAACCCTGCACTACGTGCCGAAGACAAGCGAGGGGCGAGCGGGGAAGGCGCCTGGCGATCTCCTACATATCGACATGTGCGGCCCGTACACCACCACCATAGGCAACAACCACTACATGTTCTATGCTGTCGATGCTGCAACCGGCTACATCGCGAACTACGCCCTTTGTCGCAAGTCTGACGCCGTGGCCGTCTTCCGGCAGTGCATCGTCGACCTCGCCCACAAGGCCGGGACGAGAATACGGAGTGTTCGCGGCGACTGCGATTTGCTCTGGACCAGCAAGGGCTTCCGTGACTTCTGCTCCACCATGGGAATCGCCGTGCAGCACTTCCCCCCCGGAGCGCAGCAATACAATGGGGTAGTGGAGAATGCAATCTAGCGTTGCAACGAAATCGCAATGGTATCTCGCCGCGCCGCGGAGCAACGCTTGGGGCCGCGGGGGTTCTCGTATGTTCGCGGCTTGGATGCTGGCGGGGACAAGCTCTGGGCGGAATCGGCGAAGGATGCCGCGCACGAAGCTCAACCAGGCTGCTTCCCCTTCAAACCCCGGTCGCACGTCGCCGCAGGAGCTGTTCACCGGCAAGAAAGGTGCCTTCATGGTGGTGCCGTTTTTTAGTACGGTCTCATATACCGGGAGAGGAGGTCGAAGCTGGACGAGAAGGCAGTGCCGTGCTACTTCCTCAACGCGGGCGACAACCATGCCGACTGCTGTGTGAAGGTACTCAGGGCTGACACAGGGCGCGCATGCTACTCTAGCAACGTTACATGGGCGCCGCTGCCACAGTCGGGGTGAGGGTGGTTCAGTACTGCCCCTCCCGCGCCAGCACCGCCCACGCCGCCGGGGGTGTCATTCGAGATTGCCTCAACGCCGCCCGACACTGCCGGTACGCCGTCTGCAGCAGCCACCTGGCCGCCACCACCGCTGCGGTCGTCGTCGCCGCCATCCGTGCAATCACCCAGCGCTCACACCTCGCCGCCGCCCGGTAGGAGTGCTATGCCGCCCACCACTGCCGGTCCGCCGCCTGCGCACTCGCCCAGCGCTCACACCCTCGCTCGACGCTGCCTGCCACTGCCGGTACGCCGTCTGCAGCAGCCACCTGGCCGCCACCACCGCTGCTCTCGTCGTCACCGCCGTCGCGCACTCACCCAGCGCTCACACTCCTCGCTCGTCGCCGCCCGCCACTGCTGGTACGCCGTCTGCAGCAGCCACCTGGCCGCCACCACCGCTGCGGTCGTCGTCGCCGCCGTCCGCGCAATCAACCAGCGCTCACACCTCGCCGCCGCCCGGACCAACTGATATGCCGCCCACCACTGCCGGTCCACCGCCTGCGCACCCGCCCAGCGCTCACACCCCTCGCTCGACGCCGCCCGCCACTGCCGGTACGCCGTCTGCAGCAGCCACCTGGCCGCCACTACCGCTGCTGTCGTTGTCACCGCCGTCCGCGCACTCAACCAGCGCTCACGCCTCGCCGCCGCCCGGACCGAGTGCTATGCCGCCCGTCGCTGCCGGTCCGCCGCCTGCGCACTCGCCAAGCGCTCACACACCGCCTGCAGCATGTTCGCCGATACCGGAGTGGTCTCCCTCTTCCATCGAGGATACCGCCTCGACGGCATCGTCATCACCATCACCGGCGGCGACACCAGCCCCGCGGACGTACAGGAGGAAACAGCCGCCGCCGGTCGCCGCAGGATATTCCTTGCCGCTCACCCCCCACGCAACGAGGATGGTGGGCGAGAGGGGCGACGAGCACGTGCCGGGAAGGACCAGGTCGGAGAGCCGTCAGCTTTCAGGTGTGTCGGAAAAAGCCGTCTCTACGCCGATGCCGGAGGCGACGTCGTTCGACCACGGGGTAGGACTCCTATCTCATGCGGGGGAGGATGTGCTGCTGTCGCTGCTGGCCAACCGACGAGCCTTAACCCGCAACGAGTGCTCCTGCAGGGGCACGGATCTGGTGAGCTGGGGGGCGGAGGCAAGCAGCATGCGGGATCGGGGGGCGTGGAGGAGAGCAAAGGTGCACCGCCATACGACACCACGGGCGGGGGGAAGAGCGGGGGCAGATGTTGGTCGCTTGGGCCGTCGGGGCGGGGAGTGCCGCTCGGCTTTGTGTCGCGCCTCGCCAGGCGGGAGGATGTCGACGCAGCTCTTCGCGAGATGCGCCCCTCTCACCTGCGGCCCGACATGCCCCTATGCCACGCCAAGGACCTTCGCGTACCCAAGACGTTCAGGGAGGCGCGTGACGATGAACATGGCGCAAAGCTCATGGACGCGGCTAAACGTGAAGTGTTCAGTTTGCTTGAACCAGGGGCGTTCGAAATTGTTGACGAGTAGCAACGAATAGACAACGTGATCAGTAGCAAGCTCATTTTTGATTGGAAGGTTGATCAATTTGGTTGGCCTACGATATCGAAGGCGAGACTTGTAGCTAGGGGTGACATGCAGAGAAAGTACATTGACTTTGGAGCTTTGTACGCGCCTACTTTTGGTTCGTCGAGTGTCCGTTTGTTGGCTGCGTTGGCGTGTGAGCATGACCTAGAATTGTGCCATATCGATATAGACCAGGCTTTTGTGAGGGCAGATCTTGCCGAGGATGTCTACATGCGATTACCAGAAGGGTGTGGTTCGTTGCCAGGGAAGGTTGTGAAGCTGAGCAAGAGTCTTTATGATTTGAGACAGGCATCCAGGCAGTGGTATGCATTGCTGAGGAAGTGTCTTTTGGCTTTGGGGTTTGTGCAGTGCTTGGCTGATTCGTGTGTTCTTCGTTTGGTTGAACGGGGGAAAGTAGCGATGCACCTAGTGGTGCATGTTGATGATATTTCTGCCGTGGGAAATAAGGAGAGATGGGATCAGTTCGGTAAGGATCTCGGACCTCTCGTTCCAGTTAAGTCGTTGGGCGATCTCAAGTGGTACTCGGGGTGCTATTACGAGAGAGACAGGGAGGCAGGGAGGTAGACTATTTCGCAGCAGACGTACACGGAAGTGTGGAATGGGGCAACGGTATCCCGATTCCTACAACTTGGAGGCTTTGAGATATGATTTTGACGAGCCGAATGTTCTGTTTCCTTTCCGAGAGTTGATCGGTGCGCTTTTGTGGACTGCCTTGTTGACCAGGCTGGATATCGCGAATTAAGTGAGGGCAGTAGCAAGGTATTGCAGTGCGTCGAAGCTGATCCACTGGAAGGCGGCACGTAGTAGATTTTGCTTTTGAGGCAGGTTTGGTGTTTTATGATGCCGAAGGCAAGGATGCCGTGCATTGCCATGTATGAAGATAACGAGAGTGCCATCCAAATCGCAAAGCACCCGATTTCGAACTCGAACTCGAAGCACATTAACGTGAGGCATCACTTTTTGAGGGAACTGGTGGAAAGGAAGGAGGTCGAAATTCTTTCTCACCAGCATGCTGACCTTTCTCACCAAGGCGTTACCTGAGAGGGAGTTTGAATTTCACCGGGGGATAGTGATGAATTTGATGTGATTTCTCTCTCGGACAGTGTTTGATTTTCTAACTTTCAATTTCGTATATGTTTCTTTGTTTGTTTTCTGATGTATGTTTGTGAGGGTTCAAGGACTTGGATTCAAAGTGATCGATGAAAAATACTGAATAGTGTTTGAGTTTTAATGGTCATGGGTGTGATGGCATAAAGAAAGGGAGGGAATGGATATGAGTATTTTTGCAAATGCAACATTTTTTGTTTTTGGACTTGAGTAAAGAGAAACTCTGCAGTATTTTGGTATTGGGAATATACGTTTTAATAAAGTAGTCTGGATCAATCATGACAATGTTACGAGTAGGGGGGCTGTCGGACGTACTCACTTCATTGTCAGATTGCAGACAAGAGTCCGTCGAAAAGATGGATCGGAGAATTTCGAGGGTTTCGTATAATATGTGTGGGATGGGTTTCCACAACGGGATTTTGTGTTGTGGGCTTTTATGCGCCCGAAAAATACCAATTTATTTCTCGACTCTGTTATTGACTCTATCTTGTGTCTATTTTGCGTCTCTTCTACGGCTACCACGCCAAGGGCTACCACGCCCCATCTATATTGCAAGGGCTATCACGCTTTCACCACTGCACGGCTACCACGCCTGTATATTTATATCCCGGCTACCACACTACAGTTCCGAGTTTCACTTCTGGGTTATCACCCCTGAGCTATCACGCTCCACCACACACGTAAATCGGGTCATCACACCCGCCTTAGTTAGCAGTACGCAGCTTACCGATCACGGGCTATTACGCCACCTTTCTGCTCCACCTACACCACCACCGGGGCGCCACACGTACCAACCTACTCCACACAGCGGACTTCCAACCCACCACTGTGACAGGATGTTTGCTACCGCTGTATCTGCGAATGAACAGCTCACGGCTCCTCCCACTCGGAAGGAGTGATACATAGTGTATTAGGCGTTAGGGTTGTTCCTAACGAAGCTATTATTTCGGTGTAGACCGACAGTTTCGGTTTTTCCCGAAATAATTTCGGGAAAAACCTGAGATTTTCACCCCGCCCCCCGGAAAACTGGCCTCCAAGTTTTTCACGTTTTTTAGGGAAAAAACGAAACTTTGGTACAAGGGTGAAGATGATCGCGCAGGACGCACCGCTCGAGCTGTGCCACTACTCGCGAGCGCACGAGACTGAGCAGGGGTGTCCCCAAGGTCATTGGCAGGTCATGGTAAATCGCAGAAGGCGTAGTGAGCTCCTGAGCTATCGTCGCCGAGTGGACAAGGTGACCGCACCGAGGCGGCCGACCGAACGAGCTCGCTGACGGCAGTAGCTGAGACGTTTGTCACGTTGGGCGTTGTAGCGCGACGAGTTGGTGATGCATTTCACTCCCCAAGGCACCGACACTTGCCTACGAGTAAGGCCGACTTCAGTGGGACAGTCACTCACGAGGGTGTCTTCCGCGAGCGTTGCTGCTGTAGCGACGGTTCTGTGACGGGTGGACGATTGCTTTGCCAGCCAACTGAGGCTCGTACTTGTGAAGATTCAACCTTTGTCAATTCCGGTGAAATGTCGAAATTTCATCTTAACCTGAAAGTGCTTATAACGGGTCGTTAAGACCGACCCTTAGCATCTGGTGGTGGCACTCTGCACGGCTTAGGTAGCCTTGGAGGCTCGACATAATGTGCGCTGCTTTCAGGGCTCCTGCTCCCCTGCTCCCGTCAGGGTTTACTTGGGGGAACAAACATCCTCGTGAAAGGTTCTACCCGGTCGCGGCCACGGCTCCACTGCTCTCACTCATAGAGCAGACGGGGTAGATGTGGTGACATTCCTTGTCCGGTCCCACGATGAAAGTGTGGGATGGCGACGGGAAGGTATTTCCAAAAAGGAAGTTCAATACAAACCTCGCCCCTTCTGGCAACCTTACCACCTGTGACCCTTGCGTACGCACGACATATCAAACCCCTTCCCGCATGTGTGGAACGCCACGCAGAGTAAAGAAACATCCCTCGTGATGGAAATGCGCTGGGGCCAGAGTCTTCCAGGGTTTGGCCGTCCTTCTCATACACGATATTAACTTACGCAGTTGGGGCGACATTAAAACATCAGACGGGAGTTTGTTTCGCAGTAACTACTACTTGACGTTGCTCCTTTCTGGTGAAATTGAGATCGCATTGCACAAGGGCGCGCGCCACTGGGTTCTCGCGGAGCGTTATCGGGTCCCACTTTTCGTTTCTACCTAGCTGCTCCTGGTAAGACATATCTGGAAAGAAGCTTGGGTATGTGTCCCTTGTCAATTGATGCATACACATACCGCTCAAGACAGGGGTCTCTCTCGGGGCAGTGGTTCCTCGTAGCGCCTCCGACCCCGGGGCACAGCGGCGTGTGTATCACTGTGTTCCCCGCCCCCTGTGTATTCAACCAACGCAGTCCATCGCGCAAGTCGGCATCGGTAGCTGCCATCCAACCCCGAGCCCCCCCGGGTGCGGACACGCAAAAACCCATCGAAACCGTTGGCAACGGCGCACTTCCATTGCTGCCCTTTTCGGCCTCGAGCGGCGGCCAACACCTCGTTTTTACGTTCATGAAGTAAGTGCGCTTTCGTTGGTTGTAACCAGCAGCGCTCTGGGTTGCCGCGGGGCCAGTGTTCCAGCGAATAGGGGTTTCCAAACATCGCACGTGACGGCGTTGGCCGTATCACACCGCGCGCAACGGGAAAACGGAAGGTGAACCTTCACACACAGCAGTCACACCTATTCGGGTGTGTAGACGCGCGCGCTGTGAGAGACGTGCGATCGGTATCGTGGCATTGAATAACATGCGCCTTCGGTGTACTACCGCAAAACTCCAGGTGGTGAGCTTACATGTCCTATTTCGCATACACGTGCTCCAACCCGTCCCGGTGATGAGGCGAAACAAACGCTCCCAATTGGCCTCTCTGCGATACGACAATGGGCTTGTTTGCCCCTTGCGCCAGGAGGGGGTACCAAAACGGGCGCGCGTTCGGGACTGCTAGTCTCCTCCTCTTCACTTCGTGGTACCTGGTAGGTTCTCAGAGGCTTTGTTCTCCGGGATGCTGATGCTGCTGTTTCGTAGGGCTGCCTTACACCACCTCTCTTGTTCCAGTATTTCGAAACCAACTTGCATACACGCTTGGTTCCATGTACTCGACTGCGAGAATACGGTTCAAAACCAGAATGAACTAGGCGCAAGATGTGATACATCAATGGTTTGACGTTGAGGGCACCCTGATGTGAATCACACACAGCACCCGGACAAGCACAGCGCTCCGACCAACAAACATTGAACACCCATACCAATAGCTAGCCACGGCAACAGCAGCAGCAGCGAGGCACGCATGCAGCAGCGAACGGTCGCAAGGATGTGGGAATCGGTGCCGGTATGCCACATGATCAAAGCAGAAGAGAGCTGGGAGTGGGGGTGGTGGTAGTGGTTGTTGGGGAGAGAGACTCGCCGAGATGACCAGCGACTACAACCAACAGCATGGAGCCGGCGGGAATCGTACACCCTTGCCGCGCGACGCCGCTGCTTGCTTGTTGCAACTTCTCCGTGCTTTTGCGCCCTGGCAGCCTCGTCACAAGTCTGTGGTTGATAGGCTCATCGATTATGCAACCTAGCGTGCGTGTACAGTCGACCCCGCTTTAAAGACACACCGCGTTTTTTTTGGGGGAGTGTCTTTAACGCGGGGAAGTGTCTTTAGGATTCCGGGGCCACTAACTCACCGTCCCCGGGGCCAATGGAGGTGTAACATATGTCAAAATACGCGCATTTGAAGCAGGAATGCGACCACGAAACTGTGTTGCTTAAAAACTACAACACGTGATTTGAAAGGCCGCAACACTACTGCTGTAGTACACTCCAATACTTTACACATTTAGAATTTCCCTCCACCACCGAAACGCGGGAAGGAGTGCAGCACGACCTATTGTAATGTGTACGGCAGTGCGCTGTTGTTGATGCAGGCTCTTGCTGTAATGCGTACGGCAGTGCGCTGGTGTTGTTGCAGGCTTTTCTTATTATTGTCAAGGCGTTATCCTCACGGTGAACATCATGCCCGAGATATCGCGAACACACCTGAGACACATCAGTTCGTTGGAACTAGCTCTGATACGATACACGCAAGTTACCTGCCACATAGGGACCAAACAAACCCAGTCGACCCCTTGGAAGGACACTAGGAAACGGTCGGTAGCGCAGACCACAGCATACAAAAAAATCGGGCAAATACACCGAAAAGAGGACACCGTTCTTCTTCCCCAAAGGGCAACACGAGGCAAAAACACAAAACAAAAAGACCAAAATTTAACTCCACGAGAAAGGCAAAAATCCCAAACTTTGACTGCCTGACATGAGTTGAGACTTTGACTGGCACGTGGGTTCGCCACATGGCTTCAAGCCGGCAGCTGACGACCCGCCAGCAGATGGGAGGAATCTCTCCATACCCACAAGCGGTAGTGCGGGCTGCAGCAGACCGCTGTCGATGTTATACAGCAGTGTGCTGCCCCAGCAAAAACATTTGGGGGGGGGCGCAAAGTGGAAAAGGTACCCCCCCCTTATTATTGTACATCTGCGGGGCACCATGTTCCGGGAAAAAATGTGTCTTTATAGCGGGGAGTTTCCTTAAGAAAGAGTGTCTTTAAAGCGGGGACGACTGTAGTTGAAACATGAAACGCCTGGTATCTGGGAAGCAAATTCGCAAACACCCACAGCTACGTGGGAATTGATTTATTAATGGATTGCAACCACTAATACAGAGCCACTGCTGCCTTATTTTGTGCTTGATCGGACCTCAGATACTTAGATCCTCGCTACGCGTTGCTGTTACTAATACGTGCTTCGTCGTACAGATAATATGATAAGCTGTGATTCTAGCTGCCTGCTGCTGCTTGTGCTGCTCTTCTTCGTTCGCTCGGCCAAATGCAAAAACAGCATGAAATGCAAACAAACAACTTTTGAAACCTCTCTGCATGCGGCCGATTTTCACCCCAATCTCTACGAAACATGATGTTGGAAACATTTCGTTCTGGAAAAAACAAATCTTACGGCCCCGGAAAATTTCTCATGATCCTGCAAAATGAAGCGTCATAATGCCGACTCTCTGTCTACGTTAACCACTTAAGATTGAAAAAAAAACGACAACGCTCAAAACCTGTTAGTGCAGGGTAACACATGGGCTGGCCCATGGGCCGGCCCTTTAAAAGCGCAGGCCGACCCACAGAGATGGCCGGCCGGCCTATATAGAGCCCGTTTCTCATGGGCCTCGCCGCGAACGTCATGGGCCGGGCCGGGCCGGGAAGTTTGAACTTCGATAGGCCGGGCCGGACCGCGGCACATCCTCTGAACATTAGGCGGACCGGGAAGGGCCGCGGCTTCTCCCTTGAAGATTTGATGGGCCGGGCCGGGCCGCGGCCCATCCTCTGATAGTTTGATGGACCTGGACCGGGTCGCGACTCACCTAACAAAAAAATATTCGATGGGCCGGGCCGGACCGCGACACATCCTCTAAAAATATTTGACGGACTGGGAAGGGCCGCGGCTCCTCCTCTGAAACATTCAGGGGCCGGGCCGGGCGGGCGCCCATCCTCTGATAATTTGATGGGCCGGACCGGGCCGCGACCCACCTAACAAAAAATTAATGGGTCGGGCCGGGCCGCGACCCCCTGCATGAGGGGTCGGACCAATTCGACCGGCCCGTCATGGCCGAAACCCGGATCGCTCCACCAGCGTCGGCCCATGGCAAGACCTGGAAACAAAATATCTGAACAAAATCAGTCAGAATCGTAAAAGGATCAAAACCCATCGAGATAGACGTCCCACATTAATTCAACATAAAAAAGCGTAAAATATTCCGATGAACAGAACTGAAGAACCAAACCTGAAAGATTTTCGCTACGCCTCGAACATGCCGGGCCTTCTGCTGCATCCCAGCACGAGTATCAACCAACGCAAAATTTTCCCGCTGTTGTACTGCTGTAGCACACAATACACGTGGGTGGGTTGATGATTGGTTGATGGGTTGGTGTGGGGCCGCCGCGGTCAAAGTGTCCAGCGCCGGGTGTGTTCGGAGCGGAGCAGCACGAGCAGCACCAACCAGCAGCACACGACGAGAAGAATGCTCGTACGAGAAGTCGATCCCAAAATTGAAAAAAAAAGCAAATTTGGAAGCCGTTGTTGCTTTTGCCGGTGCTGGTGCTGGTGCTGCACGTTTTCGTTGCTGACGGAGCTAATAATGATGCTGCCGCTATAGCTGGCGCTATACGTAGCTGTGCTGCAGCTTGCTGTGTGGTGGAATGGCAGCAGCGGCACTGTGATTAACTCTGCCGCCGCGGCGGTTGCTTGGCTGCCGTCGCTACTCGTACGCTGTTTTTCACTTTTCTTCATTATTTTCCCCACTTTTTGTTTTGTCTTCTAGCGCACATCCCTACTTCCCTCAATTTTGAAGGTGTCGCCTGCAGGATTTGTTTACTTCTAACGCAAGCACACTCAAACCATGATGGGAAGGGATTCCGTTTTTTTAGCGGTCTCGTTATTAACAGCTCTTAATAATGAACAGGAAAGTGCTTTGCCGAGGAAGTTTCGCAAACACTCTATCTAGTAAATAGTCCAAATTTTTTTGCTCTATCAATATCCATTCATAGGTTCTTCTCGTATAACTAATAGCATATATATTATGGTTGAGGTCCGGGCACTGTCAATAATGATGTTGCCAATATTATTAGTTCAAAGCTGCAAACGCAAAAGGTACAAATAAATACTAAGTATAAATTAGCTGTGCTCAGCAGCAGTAAGGATGTGCTCAGCAAATTTGTACTCCGCCACCAGGTAGGTGCCGGTTGACCATGGTGTCTTTTGACCGCGGGAGAACGTCAGCCATACGTACACATATCAACCTGGTGTGTGCTGTCAGCAAATTTAACCGTTCTTTCCTACTCAACGACATGCATCAGCTGTACAATGGCTTAGTTTGGGTAAGCTAACCTTTTTTGCAAGTGGTCAAACGGACTAGTACCCCTCCAATACCTTCACAAATGGCGTCGTCGACAGACCATAGGTTTTTCGCGTCGTGGGTTCAAATCCCACCATCCACAATAATAATGAACTTTTCAGACTTTCCCATTCCATGTCGAACTTGAAAAATAATCTCCTCCCCGGTATCCCCAGGAAATGAAACCGCTTGGATATTGACAGGTCCGCCCGTATATCCAGCGGCCGACCTGGTATCCTGCGGCCGTTTCAGGGGGATAGAGTGTTTTAAGGCTTAGTTTGGGTAAGCTATTGGTCAACGTTTTGCAAGTGGTCAAACGGACTATTAATAATAATACCCCTCTAATAATACCTTGATACCCCGCCAATACCTTAACAACTTAGAGTCCGCTCTGATTCTTATTATGCTTCATTCCTTTGTGGACTGCTGTGAGACGGGGAAAACCAAAACCAACCCTCGGACCTATCGCAGAATCAGCCAAGTGTTGGTGTACCGGGTAGGAGAACACAACAACACAAACAAGCCAGACAGGCTGGGCCAGACCAAAAACATAAACAAAATAAGAACAAATAAAAGACAAAACAAAGGACAGGAATGATGACGAACGTGCCGCAAGAAGATCAGAAACAAAAGGCTGCAAGAAGAAGAAGAACGAGGGGCACTTATTATTATAAAAATTAAAATACACTCCAGCTGTGAGATCGAAGATTTCGTCGAAACTCATCTTTGCAAGCTGTGTGTGATACTCCGATCGCGCGCATTACGGGTTGTATATTATGTACCAGGTACGTGCTGAAGGGAGCAGATAAGTAATACTACTGCCCTGTGGCACGGACAAAACGCGAAGAAGAGGAAGAAGACACCGGCACAAGGCCTGCGGGGAGCGAACATGATGGAACATACATGGAGATGCACAAACCCAATAGTAATATCAACAGTGTAGTAGACCAGGGGAGCAAAAAAAAAACAAATAAAAAAAAACCTTACCCACACTCAGCTTTTTAGGAGCCAGACAGACAGGGCGCGGGGATTACTATTTAAATAGTCTAAAACCCTAGAGAAGGTTGTACAAATAAATGAAAAGTTTTTTTTTTTTTTTTTTTTTTGCGATTCGTCGTACAGAAACCAGAACGAACGTTCTGTTTTTTGTTTTTTGCTTTTTTTCATCTTTTTAGGACGACTGCTGCGACTCCGTTCCCTTTTTTTTTTTTTGTTTGTTGCCCTGTGTAGACTCCTCCTATTAATAGTGGACCCTTATGTCGTTGTCAAGCATTACACGTGCGCTGCTCTGATCAACTTCAGTGCCACGACGAAGCAGGACTACAAGGTTAATCCAGGGCACACTTGGTAGCTGCGCGTTCAAAGACGCTCCCCCCCCGGCGAAGCAAGCGTTGTACAGAGACGACGGATCGGACAGGGTTCACGACGGAGCGGAGGGATTCAGCAAGCGCGCCTTGCCCCTCCCCAGTGCCCTTCTCTGGCACTGCTTCGAGATCAACCCCGGTATCATCAGCAGTAGACAGCAGCAGCCTCGGATAAGAAGCTTATGACAGCAGTTTGTAGGTGTATGGCGCTAAAAATGATGCGCCCACTTGCTATGCGCAGGAGTACGCAGAAAACGCACATCCTTGGAGCTATTCTGATAGTGTTGGGCGGAACAATCCTGGTGTCACAGGATTCGTGTCTCGCGGCCTCGAGCAGCTTAGCATCCCAGCTGCTGGAGTTTGAGGACACCGACCAGGTGAATGTGTATGTCTACGAGGACCTCGTGTTCGATCACGCGGCACTGATACAGTGCTACCGGGACACACATGACGGTGTGGCCCCCTGGCAAGACGAGCGCGGCGACATGGCTCAAGACATGGGAGAGATCTGGCTACACCAGTCACTTCTTTCGCACCCATGGCGCGTCTTAGACCCAGAGGATGCGGACGTTTTCTATGTGCCACTTTACCCCGTGCTGGGATTCAAGCTCTTGGGATACGAAGCGACTTGCGCCGGACTCAACCACAAGCAGAGGATAACCAGGTCAATAATGCACCTCGTAAACAACAGCACCTACTTCAACAGGTTCGGTGGGGCAGATCACATCGTGGTGTGCGCGTGGTGGAAATGCGGCGAGCGCGCGCTTGGCCCCCAGCACCGAATGCTGCTCCGGCGCACGGTGTTGGGTATCAACCAGAAAATATACGACTGGTCCATGTGGGGCTGCCGCGGGCGACTGGTGACCGTGCCGTATACAGCGAGCAGCATCTTGACGACCACGGAGGCGATTGGCGGACGAACTGCGGGGGAAAGAGACGTCCCTTTCACTTTCGTGGGGACGGCGAGCGGACGACCCGAAAGGGCAAACTTAAAGGTGGGTGGATAGCTCCATAGGAAGTAAACAACCAACAGAGCAAGGGCACGGAAGCACAGCTGTTTTACAAAACGAGTGGTCACTCCTAATTACTTCTACTGCGCTGTACGAGTAGTCAATTCTATTATTGTATAATAATATTTGTACTAATAGTCACTTTTAAGGGTCTTCTTTCAGCCAATCCGTGCCGCTGGTGCGAGAGTGGCTACCACCGCTTTTGCGCCCTTAGGTTTCATTCACGACAAACACCCGGTGTAGTAACTGCTGTTGTTGGTAATGTCGCACCAAACAAAATCATACTCCGGAGGACTTTTCAACCCTGTTTGGGGTGACCCTTTAAGTACTTGTGCAACGATGATGGGGTGCAATACTCTATCAATGGTATCGTAGCGTTGGTCAGCAGACACACACGTAAAGGCGATAGCCCTTGGTCACAGCAGTAAAGCCAGTCCAGCCCATTTTACATGTCATATGACGCATTCACGTCGCTTCGGATGTGTGCGTGTTCCGTTCCGTCATCCCATGAAATACGCAAAACATGAACGCGGTAAATAAAGTGTGTTAGAATGTGATGAGCGCACACTCAGTCAGGCAGCTGGCCGTCGCGATGGTAGCCTTCTTCAGAGGCTGACACAGCTAGAGAGTCATCGGCGCGAGCTACGATAGAGGTAAGACCTTTTTAGTTTTCAGGCGTTTGTTTCCTTTTCTGGGTGACGGGGCCGTTTACCCCGAAATCGTCGGAACGTCTATATTGTTTCCATATGTATTAGACTAATCATAAATGAAATATGGATGTGCCACGCGGCTTGCGAAGTTAAGTTTCAACCATTCAATGGATCGTACTCACAGCTTACGTTTTTCCCACTATTTGGATGATGAAAAATGAAAATACACTCCAGCTGTGAGATCAAAGATTTCGTCGAAACTCATCTTTGCAAGCTGTGTGTGATACTCCGATCACGGGTATTACGAGTTGTGTGGCCTCATTAAGGACATAGGTCGGCGACTCCCAAATCGAACACATATTTTTGTATTACCAGGGGGGCTTCGCCGCGGCCGGCTGCCGCTCGCCTTGGTTCCGCGCATGCACATAATTTTCGGGGATGCACGACACAGTGCCTGCCGTAGTAGTACTCGTATATTATGCTTTACGATAATCAGAGAGCACTGCGAACTCGTATTTGAATAGCCACCACCACCACCACCCTCCCTTCCCCGCCGCCCCCCCCCCCCCCCGATACACACACGCACACAACCGCTCCCCCCTCCCCCGCCGCCTCACCTAAAATCAAAATCTGCCAGAGCAATAAAACACTTCTACCAGACAGATGATATCAACTCATTACCTTTCCAGCCGTCCATGCCGTAGTTCCAATTCATTTATTATAACTTTCCCCCCCGCCCCTTCCTTCACCGCCACCCGCACCATCGACTAGACGTACTGTAGCACCATGGTCCAGACGTATAACAAGTCCCAACCAGGTATACATTTATTTATGCGAGACCTAAAGCGGTTGGAATCCCCCCCCCCCCTCCCCTTGTTTTCACCCCCCCCCCCCCCCCCCCTTCGAGAACTCCGCCCTGCCATCACCGGTTGTACGACTTACAGGATATACACAATAAACTGACGCATTCCTTCCCTTTGAGGGGTTTATAGTTTCCGCGCATAGATTGAGCCCCCCTCCACCCCCCCCCCCCCTTCCTTTTCAACCCCCCCGCCCCCCCCGGCCCCGGCGCCCACGCCCTTCAAAACTCCTTCCTTCCCTCAGAGTCGTTCTACGGTCGTCCCCCTAAACTTTCTTCATCGAAATCGCTGGTATTGAAACCAGATCCCCGCGTATATCCTGAAATATGGTGCCCCTTGCCACCCTACCGCCATCGTTCGAGAGTCCTTTGCAAACGCTAGAAGACAAATGAAGGTGTGATTTTCATGGCATCCTTCCTCGCGTCGAGCAGCCATGAAACGTTCGTAAAAACAAATTGCTGTTTTTTTTGGGGGGGGGTATCGCAGAATCAGCCCTCACCGGTTATAATACGACTTCAAGGATATACTTGAAAAACTGATGCATTTCCTTTCACAGCTAGCTGTCAGATTTTGTCCCACTGAAAAACGGGTTTTATAATTTATGCGCACAGATTGGTTAACATCACCTTGTTGACCCTGGTACAAGCTGCACTGTTGTAGCCCCAAGGGGAGCCGCTGACATATACCCTTAATGAGGGCACACACCCAGTAATATGCGCGATCGGAGTATCACACACAGCTTGCAACAGATGAGTTTCAACGGCATCTTCGGTCTCACAGCTGGAGTGTAGTCGTACTTTTGAAAATATATCATGAGTATAGGATTACGGGCAATTCGAGGCTGTACATGCGATAGCACTGCCAAGGGGTACACTTATATGAATTGTGTTTGAATAATGAAGAAGAAACACTGAAATCAGCTGCAAAAACAACACAGCAACAAAATGCGTTATTCTGCACACACACGATGACGAACAGCAACATACAGCAGCAGTACCCGCACCACTTTTATGTATGTGTAATTTCAACCAACAGCAGGAGCGGCAGCTGCTGCTGCTGTAGTTTGATAACAAACAGCAAGCAGCATTCCCAGTACAGTACAGCAATAATTTGCCCATAAATTATAGTATTGATGCCTCATGAACGATCGTAATGCCTAGATTAATGTTACTAAAAAAGAGGATATTTTGTCATCATGTATATACTCGATTTAATAGGGACAAAAACGATGTAATGCGACGTTAATTTCATTGTCACTTAACACGTTAATGTCTGCGTCCTGGTTCATTGCAGAAATAATGTCCAATTATTACTCTTGATTAGATTTTGATTCATGAAAAACTTACTAAAAACGGGCGACCGGCGTATTGCGCAGCTTGCAAAGACCCACAAAGGAAGGAAGGTCATGATCGACCCCAAAAGTGTTGTACTCACACCTGACGTTGGTAGAACAGTTTTTTATATAGTCTATTAATAGTATGCATACGATAGTAGTTTCCAATTGCCTTGAGCCGGTACGCCAAGAACAAAAATGAAAGGGGAAAAATAGTAGTCTACTGCTTTATTGATATATTTCCTCAAAAAAAGGGAATTTAGTAGTGTTTTTATTTTACTTACTTGCGGCTCCACACTTACTTGACATTTCGGAACCGAAACACCGCAAAAAAGTTACATTTGAGTGAGCAACCACGACACGAAGCGAGCACGACCGTCGCCGACCCTGGCAGGGTCGGGAGAGTCGATCAAGCTGAAGAATCGCCAGAAAACAGGGCGCCGAGAGGTGGGCCTCAGCTCGAGTTATCTCGAAGACAACTCACAACCTTGTCTAAATCGAAGCCTTCGGCCGCTCTCGTGCCTAGGCCAACATATCTAAATCGAAGCCTTCGGCCGCTCTCGTCCCAGGGCACGCATATTTTCACATGTACTTATAGCAATTGGGTGGCACGTTAAGTTAACCTCAATTTCAAATCAGTTTTCGGGTTAAGAAGGCAATGTAATCCGCAAGTGGTTATGAGCCTCGGCAAAACAAATGGCGCACGAGTCTCTACTACTTACTGTTCAATATTATGTCTCCAACGTGAGACGACCTCGAGTAGCATCGGTGACGGTTTCGACGAGAACAACAGACGACAGGAAACGGGGCCCTCGTTGGCCTACACTTCCACAACAAAGTAGTGTGGTGCCTCGGAGTGGTGTACGTTGTCATGGAGCAAAACGCACGCAGCATCTAAAGCTACCAACTGGCTACTACTTGCCGGTATCTCGGACCTCAGGTAGGACCGAATTGGAAGCCATGTATGTTCCGTTTGAGTAAGCCACCGACGCGCGGTCACTTGATACACGTGATGGAGACCACCTGCGGCTATGTAGGGCGATATTCTGGGAAATTCTGAGCAGGACGGGACGTTTTGGTGGGGGGAGTCACCAACATCTGGCTCGTCTCTTTCCAAGGTGGCCCCACAACATAGCCTGTACATCGCCTGGTATATTTCAGGATCCTGTTCGGTTTTCTGTTTTTAGGTGTTTCACACCTGGTGTTATATCGGTTTCCGTCAATATACCACATCGGCGTACTGTTGTACTCCTGTGGTTGGGGCTCGGACGGCGAAGCTGCCGTTTAGGTGTACTTCAGTATGCACTGTGGCGAGGCAACGAATCAACACTCCCTGGCGGCTATATATATTAATAGTAGGGAGGTAGTGGGTGGGCCCCATCGGAGGCAAACGCATTATTATGCCGTTTTCGTTTTGCTGCTCATTACGATCAGCCAGGACAGCTTCATGTCGGCAAAAATGGAAAGTAAGGCCATTTGGGGTTGCATTTTGCAACAACTATTTACTACTACTGTAAACTGTAAGAACTATAGTCTAGTCTATATATGTGCGAACCCAACCGTAACTGAGTGCACCTGGTGGATACTTGTAGTGGTGATGCGCTCTGTTGTGTTGTTGGACCTGATATATATTGCGTAAACTTCACCAAACAAAAAAACAAAAACAAACGCCTGTGTCACTCATCATGCAGAGAAGAGCTGCTTCCAGCAATGAACTACAACAGGTGACGAGAAGAAACCCCACAACAAGGAGATCAAATACCCGAAGCTACACGATTAACCTCAGAGTAGGCGGTGCTGCTGAGGATCCAAGTGGCGTCCTCAGGGAAAACCGCAGGTTCTAGAGACGGAAATTACATTGAATCGCTTGTCAAAAGTAGACTCACAAGATCAGTCATTCTTATCCAAGCCAGTTTAATAAATATTTATCGAACTCACAGCTGATGACGTGTTTAGACATTTTTTTTTTCAAAATAGGTGCGAAGTTTACAATACCCCCCCCAAAAAAAAACTACAAAGATACGTTGTGTGTAAACTTGTGTCAGTGCTTTGGTACGCTTAGTTCCGGTGCTCGCGGTCATCGTGCTCTCTTTGTCTGGACTGTATCGAATCGTGCAACGCGTAGCTAACGGAGCTCGCCGCGGTATGCATACTATTGCCCCTTTTCATCGATGTTGGGTTTGTTGGCTATGCTCGTTCCAAATAGCGCCCAAATCACCTTCTTAGTGCAAAGTGTGAAAGCTAATGACATCGCTACGTGGATTTCTCCGCTTTTTCGTCCTTTCGAAACCGTCCTGCCTCCTTCCTTTGGTGCGTGCTATGATGCGATAGAGGCACATACATGCAGTATCATGAATAGGCAAATGCATGTTCTGAAAGACGGGAAAATCGTCGAAATATGGCATTCATTCTTGTTCTTCTGCATAGACTAGTCTATAGACTATATAAAATAAGGGTATTTCATTTTTTATACGGAGTAATATTCCTATATAATAAGGCTAATAATGCTATTTGCGACACCGGTCGGTGTCGAAAATAGTTATTAGCGACACGGTGTCGCAAACAAACCCCTTTTATTTGCGACACCACGCTGCGTTGGCGGCAGACACCCCAGATTGACTCCTACCTACCTAGGGTGTGTCGGCATGGCGTGGGGCTACCGTTGACGCTATCGCTCAGCCAAAACGGGCCAGTACTCGAGGAGATATGTGGTATCTTGGGGCAACCGAAAAATGTTCAGACCGTGTCGCAAATAAGGTATTTGCGACACGGTGTCGCAAATAAGGGGCTTATTTGCGACACCTCGCTGCGTTCGCGGCAGACGACTCAGATTGACTCCTAACTACCAAGGGTATGTCGGCATGGCGTAAGGCTACCACTGAAGCTATCGCTCAGCCAAAACGGGCCAATACTCATCAAGGAGATACTATAAAAATTAAAATATACTCCTGCTGTGAGATCGAATATTTTGTCGAAACTCATCTTTGCAAGCTGTGTGTGATACTCCGGAGATATATATGTGGTATCTTGGTGCAACCGAAAAAAGTCCAGAAGGGTTGCGAATATAAGCCTTATTTACGACATCGCACGACGTTCGTCGCGCGCGCCCCGCTTAGACCAGGACTACGACGGAATTGTTAGCGTGAGGTGCGGCTACCAAATCGCCCTAATTCCACTAGTAGACAGTAGGCAGGAGAGCACGTGAGCACAGCCTACACATGAACAAGAAGAGCATCGTAGCTAAAGCTTACCTAGTTATGCGTCATGTACGCTGTACGAGTTTTCTCCCGACAAAATCGCACCTGTTTTAGCACCAACAGCAGTATGAGTACTCAGTATCCGTATTCTAGTTTTGTCATACACCTGGTACTAATAGTATTATTAATAGGGCCTTATTAAGAGTCATTGGTAGGGCCACAGTCTATTGTTATGGGTATTGAATCCAATTGAGAGCAGTTCTCGGTTGCTTGTGTTTTTTTTTTCAACAAGTTGCAGTTGGAGTTGGGGCTTGCGGAAGCGAGCAGTCCTATACTCCCCCGCTCGGGACGATGGACCTGCATTCGTCTCAACATACACTACCGTACGGAGTGCACCTATCTGAGTTTTGTCTGGGTCTTGCTGAGATCGCGAGGAATGGCGTATATCATAACGACCTAGTTGAAATCGGGGTAGATGTGGAGTACGTCCACAGGTTCCCGATTTTGCTTTTTAATGGTGCTGAAACACACGAAAACCCGCATCCGACTGCACAAATTCAATCTAAACGACAAGTGCCACCGACTAACGCGAGTTCGGCTTGGTGTTTGTCTACATTTGTAATTTGAGTCTGAGCTACTCCGTATCGAGCACGTGCACCCCCTTCTGCACATTATGTACCGCACCGAATACAACACACAAACACCCTTGGTAGTTAGGAGTCAATCTGAGTTGTCTGCCGAGAACACAGCGGGGTGTCGCAATTAAGGGGCTTGTTTGCGACACCGTGTCGCAAATATCTTATTTGCGACACGGTCTGAACATTGATCGGTTGCCCCAAGATACCATATATCTCCTCGAGTACTGGCCTGCTTTGGCTGAGCGATAGCTTCAATGGTAGCCTTACGCCATGCCGACACACCCTAGGTAGTTTCGAGACAACCTGGGATGTCTGCCGCCAACGCAGCGTGGTGTCGCAAACAAGCTTGTTTGCGACACCGTGTCGCTAATAACTATTTTCGACACCGGTGTCGCAAATAGTATTGCCCATAAAATAATGTATGACAAATTCTAGGCAATGAATCGGTACGAATGTTTTTACCCTGTCGGCCTCAGTATCGGAATCTCGACACTCCAATACCTCGAGTTTTTTTTTTCTTCGAGCGCTCTCTTCGAGGATCGGCTTCAATGCCCCCCCCCCGGCTTACCTCGCCGTGAACCCGTGCGGGGGCTCAGAGAGACGAGCGAGAAGTAGGCACGATTATGGATTTTGGGCATAATATGCTCGAGCATTTATTTGAATCTTGGCAGGGGGAGGTGTAGTGCGCAAATACACACGGACAACTTTTAGAAATATTGCAGTAGTGGTAGGAATCACGTTTCGACAGCCCTTTGCATAGCTGTTCCGAAGAGTCGCTGTCCATATTGCTTCGCGGTTCATCCTCGAGTGAGTGTTTTCGGTAGGTAGGTGCACTCTACATTTATTTCACGGTGTTGCTGTGACGAGAGGATCGACTTGAACGCCCTTCGCCCTTCGTTCTCCGCACCCCGTGAACCGTGAACGCGTACGGGTTGTCAAACGTCCTCATATAGTTTGTCGCTCCCTAAAACGGGCAGGCTGCTGGGGGGAAAAAACGACACTTATCATCTGATTTTATGCCAAAGACTCAGATTTTGTATTATTGTACTTGATAGTGAGTGGGGGTTCTAGTGCGTAAACACAAAAAGGAGCAATTAAAAAAAAAATGCATGCAGTAGTAGTATAGACCTAGACTAATAGGAATCACATTTTTGTCAGTCCCTTTTAAAAATACAAAATTAATTACAAATATTCAACGTATGTAGTCTAGTATAGTCTAGAGCTATATAGATAGTCTATATAGAAAGCGTTCGCGTTATTATCATAGTACTACTTACTGCTGCTGTGTTGTCGCTGCACGATCGCCTCCTACAACCACTGACCCTGGCATGTACGTAGTAGTAGGCAGCTCCCCTTCACAGCCAACGTTTCCTGACGTATGCGTGCTACTAACTTATCGTGGAGTGCCTGATCACGCTCCGGCACAGTTTGACCTGCTGCGGTAGCAATCAACCAAGCAATGCTCTCCTTCCCGTAGTCTACATATCGGTCCACAAGTATGTGTGTATCTTTTGAATTGCGGCCCTTTTGGGGGGGATGCTGCTGCTTGCTGCTGTTGATACATACGAATACGAGAACAGTTTTTCAGACAAGCTACACCAACAAGTAGCTACTTACAGCAGTATAGATTCATCCTGCTGAGCTGGAGCTTTTTGTACGAGCACGGGCACGTACACGAGTATACGAAAACACTGGCAGCTTCATCTGCTGCGCAGCACTTACTTGCCGTGCCGGATGTGTTGTGTGTTGTCGGTTTTCCTACCCAACCCGGTGTCCATCCTGATTCTTCATCAAACAGCAAAGAACAATAGGTGGTTTGACATATTTATCTTTGGTATCGGACGTATCCTTACTGTTGTTTTTCTTTCGCAGCTCTGTGTGGCTTTTGCCTTTATTTACCTCGCTACAGCCCCCCTCCTACTACTGGCGAATTGTCTTCCTTGCTGTGTTTTCTGTTTTTTTCACTCGTTTTCCTTTCTACCTATTTTCTTTTTTTCCTTATTTGGTGCACATCAATATAATTTAATATTCTATTCGCTTGGTAGCATGCGGTGTAGGCGGTTTCAGCGAGTCTCGAGCGTATTGTATGTACCTGGGCCTGGTACGTATGCACCCCAACCTCCGATTTACTTTATACAATTTGTGGCTGATATACGATATGACTCGCTTCAGCTACCATACTTGTATGACATGATATAAATACAGACAAGGGCAAAGAAACATGACATGTTTGATTTTAAAGCTGCGCCAAGCGAAGGTCGTAGTAAACGGCATCCACGGAAGGAACCAGTTTTTCCTTGCGTTCGTCCCGGTGTCCCATCGGGGGGTCGGCTTTTCCCCCCGAGACTGTTTGGAGCAGTATAGGAGGCGTGGAAAACGTACGAGCTGTTGCTGTGGTGCCTGTGTCTGCGGTGCTGCTTGTTTGTTTGGTTGTCTGTCAACTGCAAGGTAGGGTGTCGTGTTGGTACGTACACAATGCGTTGACGATTATGTGCGTGTTGCTTCCTGCTTGACGCTTGTTCTCTTTGCTGCTGATTACTGGATGATAATCTTGTGGAGGAGTGGATTAATTTCTGCTGCAACGATATCCTAAAAGTAGTTGCACCGATCTCGCACTCGATCGGGACTGAATTATGAAATTGGTCCATGTTGAATGTGCAACTTCTCGGACAATCACAGGCCGGTGTATGATGAGATGATATAATTGAACTTGCTTAACTTCTTGGTGGTGTATTGCGTTTTCCACGAAACCTAGCCGAGTCAATCAATCGAGTACCCGTAGGTTGGGTTATCACACTTTGCGGGGCGGTATCGAGGCGGGGGGTCAAATGAAGTCTCGGCGTACCGGAATTAGGTTAGGGTTTTGGTAATCTATTTGTGAAATAATGGTCGAGATGGGCGTAATCATCATGGTTGGACTCACCAAGATATACACTGTACGGCCTGATGTACGGCACGGGTCTCTGTACTGACCAGCCCACAACGATGTTCCTTGGTGCTTGCTCGTGGAGGTAGATACCTCTGCGTGTGACAAGTTAGCCGCTTGGAGCTGCTCTCGGTATCCCGGCGACAACTATGGCATTGTGTTTCTACGTACAGGTGCCTGTAGGCGAGATTTCTGCCGTCGGTGGTGTCTTCGGTGGGCGCGAAGCCAGTTTTCGAGCGTGGTGTGCATGGAAAACAAGTGCACTGCCGTAGATAGATGTAGTCCACACTCCTGAGCCATTTGCTCGTTTAAAACCTGAGAGTGCTATGTTTCGTGCTAGGTTGACAACCCACCGCATGGAGCACCGGTACAACTGTGCGCATCTACAATATACAGCATCTTATTGACCGGTCGTTCCCTAACCTCCCTATTATATAGTCGCGCGGGTTTCCATCCACTGCGCTTCGTTGTCTGATTGGGCGATTGACTTGTTGATCGGGTGGTCGTGGCTGTGCCTGAACGACGCATGGTGCGCAGGTTGCAAATGACATCTCGCCGGGTAGCCTCATCGCCATGGGGGATAACGACGTTAACTGGAACGAGGGTCCGTCTGTCTACGCCGACAACATGTCCCGCAGCAGGTAAATATACTGGGTGCCGCAGCATGCAGGGACGGGCGGCCGAAAATGGCCCGTAGTGTGCATCGTATGGACGGGGGAGGGGAGAGGCGGTCATAGGATGGGAGAAAGATAGCCGTGAAAGACGCGTAGTTTGCAACGTACCACCGGTGGAGGGGATGGGGTAGGTGAGTGATATGACGAATCTAAGAACCATCGCGAAAACGAAGGGGCCTAACCTAATCCCAGGGTACACGTTGTTTATGTTTCTGCTTAGCGTTTATGTTTTCATGGAGAGAAGGAATCATTTTCAGATCGGTGTCCATACTTTGTTCAAAGGCAAGCCATTCTTGAAATGTCCGTGTGGCATTCAATTTGTAATCGATCTCCTCTGCTACGTTCGTGAGGCATTTGATGCTGTGTTGCTCCTCGCACATGCAGTACTGTGCAGGCCAAACAGACTGGTGTTTGCTCTAGATAAAGGCTACGATAGGGAGAGTACACAGTTAGTTCTACAGGCTCTAACCCTACACCGCCCATGGTTTAGCACCTCACTCAAAGTTGGACGTCCAAGCGTTTTGTTAGTGCTGCGTAACATAGTCAATTCAACAGCCACGGTTATCGTGAAACCTCAACAAAAATAACAGGGAGCCACGTGTGCGAGTGGCGTTGTGTCTCCGAAACCCTAGGCGCTAAATCTGAGTCATCTGCCGTAGCCGCGATCTTTATTAGCCAAATATCGCTAGCGAGGCTCCGAATGATGAGCGTCGAAAGGGAGCCGTGTAAAACCTGGACCCCTTGTGTGCATCGGGTCTTTTAGCTTGTTTTTAATTTCCACTTTTTTCTTTCATGCAGGTTCTGCTTTTGCCCACGGGGGGATACGCCTTCTAGCCGCCGCATCTTCGACGCGATCTCGGCAGGGTGCATACCGGTACTCACGGCTCAAGAAATCCACGCCCTTCCTTTCTTGCGGTAGGCGCATGTCAAGGGTCTCAACAGAAGCGACAACGCACGTTGGTATTCAATTTGTGATGTAAGCTGGCGTGGTGACATAGCACCAGTGGAGTGAAAAGTGGGGTGTGGGGTAACATTGTTGTGACGAGCATTGCCGTCATTTCCAATGTCGGACGCGTTTCTTTTTATCGTTACTTGGACACTTTTTCCTATGATGACAACTCGTGATCGCTCTACGCTTAGCCTCCGCCGCCACCACATCGCAACGCGAGACCCGGCAAAGGTCTTGTTCGTCGTGCTTCTTGTTCAGAGCTTCATAGTAGCGCATTAATCTTTAATAGTAGATCTTCTTCTGTTACGTACTCGGAGGCGTACAGTGAAGTATCGTTGCAACCGGTTCCCTATTTACTGTCCAGCTCGTCATATACCAACCCCGTACCAGTCAGCGCGACTCACAACAACCAAGTACCAGTGTCGAATGGACACTGTTATACGACAAGTAGCTTCAATCTATTGGCGGCACATGATGCATGTCACAAGTCGCATGTCGGATCAAGATTTGATCGGCAGCCCTCAGTTCCTTCCTCCCGGCAGGAGAATCCCTACACTGCCTCTGCCGATGAGGAAGAGCATGTTGAAAGTATGAATTCAAAACTAAGTGAATGCGCAGTCTATTCGAGCAGTCTATTTGCACGAATACGATAATCAGTTGAATCTTACGTTGAATCTTACGTTGGATCTTCAGTGGAACTTAGATGTAAACGTAGATTTGAGTATGTTTAGGTTGTCCCGTTGTCCCGGTATTCTACCGGACTACGGGCATTGGTCCGTAACGATCAAGTGGTGATGAAACCCACCATGATCACTCTCCCCTCTCTCCCTTCTCTCCTTTATTTCTTCTTCCTCTCTCTTTGGCCTCAAGCGCCCTTTCCAAACTACCATTTTCCCTTCTTATCACAAGTGATCTAAACAGACACTTCGGTGCCACCTCTGCATCTCTTCGCATAGAAGACAGGGCCTCCACACAACCATTGTATTCTTAGGCTATTCACAGATTATGAACCTTCGACCTTCGATGTAAACATCGATCAGTTCCAGGCGACATCTCATTGAAGTTTGTCGCATCTTACCGGGAAGTTTGAGAGAAACCTTTATTAAGCCGGCTACAGCATCAGCATCAGCATCAGCGATCAGCATCAGCATCAGTATCAGTATCAGCATCAGCATCAGCATCAGCACCACCATAGGAGAGTCCACGAAGGCAGGTGATGCGATAGACAAGCTCGTTAGAGCTCTCAACGGCAAATGTAATGGGCTCAAGCTCAATATATGGAAACGCACGGCTCAGTCCGTGATAAGTATGCGTCATGCCGGGATATCTGATATCCTGGAAGGGCGTCCTTGCCCCGAGGCCAAACTAATTAGCCCTCGTCCATCTTCTGTAAGAAGCAGACCTTCACGAGCTGTAACGTCCAGCCAGGCCGCTGACGAAACGGACTCTCAGTCCGGAAAACACCCCCGGCTCAAACAGCAGAAAATGTACAACCGGACGCAGGGAGTACTCCCGTGGACCCGGCGCATCTGCTACCATCATCTTCAGGATATTCTACACTCCCAGTCGCAACATCAATTTTATGGGCCACGGATGACAACATCTCGAATTTGGAAGACATCAAGAACTGGCACCGCGACAACCGTATTTTGTTCGACTTCTTGTTCCTGAGCACGTCGGGAGCTGCTGCAGGCTTTCTTCTACAGTTCACGCCGAAACGAGGTGAACTTGCGAATGGGAAGGCTGCATGGGATGGTATAGTTTCAAAGTATCAAAATTTCACCCGCCAGTGTAGACGTATACTCAAACAAGAACTAACCCAAATGGTCATGACGGAAGGGCAAGGCCCAGATATTTTTAAAAAGGAAGCATACTATTTACGGGATGAATTAGTGGACATGGGAAAGGTTTTCAACGATTGCAGCGTACGAGACAGTGCTGGAAGGACTCACGGATGAATACCCGCGGATAAAATACAGCGCCGAAGCAGATAATGATTTCACACTCGACCGAGCTGTGATAACAATGCGCAATATGTACGCAAATAGAGCTATGCAAAATGGGCCTTCGCCAAAAGCGAAGGGGCGTGAGTCTGCTATAGTAGTCATGTCAACACCCTCAGCAGTAGTGACCTGTTCACACTGCAAAAAGCCAGGCCATCGATTCGAAAATTGCTTTAAACGCAAGGGAACGATGTCAGGGCACAAACCTCCCTAACACCTCGAAAACATTCGTGGTGTACCCTGCATAATACCGATCGCCACGATAATAGCGACTGCCGGTCTCAAAAGCGGGACGACAACACAACCAGTCGCCCTCGTCCCGGTCAACAAAATGGCCGGCATCATAACAACCGCAGTGCTCACGCCAACACCGCTACAACTCTCACTTGAACAACGCAAATAAATGGAAGCTTACGTCCCAGTGCCACATGCTCCATCCACTACTGTAGCTGCGACCACAGTATCTACTTCTACGTCTTTCGCGACTCCTCCCTGTCCATCCTCGCCTCCACTTGGTATAGGTTATTCTTTCATTGCCGCACCTCCGATCAACATCGCCGGGCAGGCCGTGGAATTCTCCATGACTTCGGACAGCGGAGCTTCTAGCCACTTGAACGATGGACAGCTCCTACCTGGCATCAAACTCAAAATGCACCACTACGTACAGCTGGATTCTCCTGTAACAATCAACGTCGCGGGAAACCATCGCCTTTATGGCGTTGATCAAGGGGTAAAGGTCGTTCAAGTGTTGGACCATATAGGTTCTAAGCATTCTGTGCAGCTTCCCGTCACAATCGTACCAGGGCTAGGCAGACACCTATTTTCGGGGGGATCAGCAGCTACGATAGAGGTCAATATGATCATCGCCAGTAATTCGTGCTTGGACATGGGTGCGTTTACTGTACCCCTACGCAAAGACAATCACTGCTCTACTCTGGATCATCTCGACCTCACCACTGGTGCTACCAGACGAACACCTGAGACATCTTTTCCGACCATTTCCGACAGCAGCTTCAAAGCGGAAACCGTCCTCGTTGTTCACGCTTCAACTGCTACTAAATCTAGCTCCCTGCCCACACCAGTTCCAGCTAACATCTGGCAGAAGAGGTTGGGTCATCCCAATGGGCAGGTGATGGCCAAGCTAAAAAATATCGTAGAGTGTTGGGTGAATTTCTCAGAAAATTTATGAGCGTGTTATACGTGCAAAATCAACGAGAGAACTCAACAGAAACATCCTAAGACATCGCGTCCTGACCCTTCCAGCGAACATTTAAAGCTGGTGAGTACTGACCTGCTAGGACCGGTGACGCCCAAGGCGATCGGAGGATACGCCTATATGGCAAAGTATACCAACCACCACAGCAGGTTAAGAGCAGCCTCCTTCATCGAACAGCCGCCTTCCGTTCTACCAACAGCAGACTCGGCCCCTTCTCAAGCAAGAGCGCGTCAGCTGGCCCTACAATGCCAAGATTCCCCGAAACAGCAATTCGAGGTCGTCTCGCAGCACATAAGGGCTGTCGTAATGGACAAAATAAACCCTCCGGTATTTATTTCGGTACCAAACACCTACGCACAACGTATGGTCTCACAACAAGCGGAAGAATGCAAACCTTCAGCGACCTCTGCTCGAAGATCAACGACTTCAGCACGGAGAACTCCTGCTAAGCTCCAACACCTTGAAGTCGCAACTACAGCTCCGGCTCGCAAGACCGCTTTTAACCATCGTGACTGCCTTGTCGCAGGTACTCTCACATGATCTAAAAATCCATTGCCTTGTGGAGTTCGATACAAGATTGCGGCGTTTCGTAAGTGGGAGAAAATTAAACCCGTTTTTGATTCTGTTGCGACCGGAATCTACCGTGTGCGACCGGACTTTTCAATCACCTACAAACCGCGATGCACCGAGGACGGAGAAGCATATTACGTACAACCAAATAGACAGTGTACCGATGAAACGATTGGCCTATTATAGTTCATGCAATGGACCGAGAAAGGACAATGCTCATGCGCACGGGGACGTGCGTATGGTTATACCGGTAATGTTTTGTTGCGAGATGTATTTGTAGATACAGTTGAAAATTGATGCTTAAGTGGAGAATATTACTTAGTGCAAACAGTTATTTTGTCAACAATAATGTTAACACTGCTCGCCAGTTACGAATAATTAAAGGTGCACACCCCGGACAGCTCATGAGCTAGCTCATCCATCGTGTATAGCTCCTGCGTTCAAAACATGTGCAGATGAGCTATCGCCTATAGCTCAAGCGTTGAAGAGATGTGCGGATCATGTAGCTCCTATAGCTCATCCAGAGCCAAATGTCGTGTAGCTCGTATAGCTCATCCCGGGCAAACATGTGCGGATAAGCTAGCGATGATAGCTCACCCTTTCAAAACACGTGCAGATGAGCTATCGTCTATAGCTCAAGCCGAGGAAACATGGGCAGTTCATGTAGCTCATACAGCTCATTCCGGGACAAATGAGCTGCTCATGTAGAACTTATAGCTCACCTTGGTGAAATATGTGTGGACGAGCTATCCTGTATAGCTCAAGCTTTGAAAATATTTGCAGATGAGCTACTGTCTATAGCTCAAGTCGGGAAAACATGTGCAGATGAGCTATCGTCCATAGCTCAAGCCGGAGAAAAATGTGCAGGTGAGCTATCCTCTATAGCTCGAGCGTTCAAAACATGTACAGATGAGCTATCCTCTATAGCTCACCCCACGAGCTAGCTCATGTACGTAGCTCATTGTAGCTCTTCCAGGGAAAGACATGCAGGTGCTTAGATGTTAAGATGAACAAACCTGGCATCCGGGACGAGTGTGAATGTAGGCTATACTACTCACCATCCAGGCGAAACTTCAACGTCGGTACGTGCGACAGTATCGTACCCCCTTTCAACGTAAAAACAAATACACCTGGTACACTGTAGCTGGTATTAATACCGTACTTTCTACGCATATCACAGCATTAGCATTTAACTCCATTGAACACATAACATCAGCACTTAGCCAATGCGGCCATGTTGGCAAGCAGCAGCATTTGAAATCCGCACATCCCCATCCCTCCAACACGGCTTCGGGTAGCCCACCACCAGGTGCAAAAAAAATACAACGCAAGAGACAGAAACAAAACGTCACTTGCATCGCCTAAACAAAAATAAAAGAGACGATCAAGCAGATACATACAGCAAAAACTATCTACCGCTGCCCCCCATTCATCCCCAAGACTTCTAGACCGAGCCTTCCCCTGCGGAGTCGCCGCAGCCGGCGTTAACGCCCTCTTCGCCCGCAAACCCCGCCTCCCCTACGTACTCATTTTGGGCGGCGTCCACGCCCGCTTCGCCCGCAGATCCCGGCTCGCCCGCAGAAAGGGTGGCCACCTCCGCCTCCGGGTTGGAGGAACGGCGAGGTACCGCCTGAAGCGCCTGCTCAGTTGAGAGAGCCGGGACTTCAATGGGAATGAGTTCGATGTTTCCGTAGAGGAACATGACCATCTCCGCGGAAATAGGCTGCTCCGGTGACACGCCATGAGACGCCCGGCCGTGCTAAAGTCCCTCTCCAGGACGGCAGAAGACCGGCACGGAGAGCAGTACGCGAGCCACGCGGGCCATGCTGGGGTAGATTAGCTGCCCCTCGTTGGCCCAAGACGAGAGCAGGTCACGCTGGGCGTGTTGTGTGGTGTTGCATGTGTATGCGTGCGAGCTCTTGTTTGTGGGTGGCAGGTACCCGAGTTGAGTTGGGTTGAGTTGTACTTGGTCTGGTGGTGCTTGGGCTTGGTTGATGGTTATGGTTGTGCCGAAAACACAAATCCACCGGTACTCTGTCTATCTATCTGGCATATTAAGAATAGAAAAGCTTCGATCTCGTATATAAAAGATGTATGGATGTTTGTGCTCATGGTGTGGTGTGTATGAGCTCGTACCTATGATTAGCAACAGCTCATGAGCTAGCTCATATAGCTCTTACAGCTCAAGAACTCTAAACATGCGCACATGAGCTATCCTCTATAGCTCAAGCGTCAAAAGCATATGCAGATGAGCTGTCGTCTGTAGCTCAAGATTTGAAACATGTGCGAATCATGTAGCTCCTATAGCTCATCCAGGGTCAACTGAGCTAGCTCATGTATCTCGTGTAGCTCATCCTGGGCAAACATGTGCGGATGGGCCATCGGCTATAGCGCACCCCTCCAAAACATGTACAGATGAGCTACCTTTTGTAGCTCAAGCCAGGAAAACATGTGCAGCTCATGTGGCTCCCGTAGCTCACCCGTGAGCTACCGTCGAAAAGAGCTACCTCGAGCTACGGTAAGCTGATCCGTTCGGGGTGTGGGTGGAATTATGGCTCGTATGAACTTATGTCAACGATTGCACATCAATAAGCTACGTTTTACCGAAAATGCGTACGAGTATACAGTCCAGAATTCAGGAGCAAAGGCTCACAAAGAATTATCTATTTTATGCTCTTCAGCGTACGATTAGTATCAGACCGTTTATTTGTTCAATGCGTATCCTAGGATCGTATTGAGGTGACTTAGTAAATTTACAGCAATAACCTTTTTTTTTTTTGTTCCGGGAATATAGCTCGATGATGGACTATGACTACACCCATATTACAATACTATTGGTATTAGTAGTTCTATCCGTTTCTATTTTTCAAGTAAGTAAGTACGTAAGTACATAAAAACAACAACTGAACAGTGAGAATCTTTTATTTGGACACTTTTGCAAAATTCTCTTTGTTTAGTATTGTTCATCTATTTGGTACAATTCAGGAAGCGTGTTTTAAACACAGTAGACGTATCTTTGCGTTTTAGCTTGTAGGGTATTTATCTCTGGTAACTACGCCAAGCGTATTTTTTATACGTATATTTCCTTGCATTTTTTGTTTTTGTAATTGTGTGAATAACATAGCTGCATCCATATTGCCGCGGTTGATACACTGTATTGAATATGTGACCCATTTGTTTTTGATATAATTTCCAAGTATAAGGCTTCTCTATCAACCTGATTTTGCATCAAGGGGGCGTGTTGAGAGTATGAACCTTGGATTCAAATCAAAATTAATGTGCAGTCTCTTAGAGCCGTCTATTTGAACGAATGAGATAAGCGGTTGAAATTTACGTTGAATCTCCGGTGTAACATAGATGTAAACGTGTATTTGAGCATGTTGAGTTTGTCCCGTTGTCCCCGTATTCTACCGGACTACGGGCATTGTTCGGTGATGATCTAGTGGTGATGAAATTCACCATGATCACTCTCCCTTTTGTCCCTTCTCTCCCTTCTCTCCCTTCTATCCTTTCTTTCCTCTTCCTCTCTCTTTCGTCTCAAGCGCCCTTTCCAAACCACCCCTTTTTTCTTATCACAATTGATCTTAACAGACACTTCGGTGCCACCACTGCATCTCTTCGCATAAAGACAGAGCCTCCAAACACAAATTGCGTTCACAGGATATTTACAGAGCAGGGACTCTCACTCCCACAGATACATCTTGCAACAAGTAGAGTACAGGCAGCGATATGTATATAGATATTTCGGTATCTGCTCCAAAATTTGTCGCTGCCCAGCCTCCACCGACCCCCTCCTCCCTAGCTTTCATTTCTGTTGTCGCCGTCAGGCATTCGCCGTCACTATCATTATCTTGGTTGCTGTTACGGCGGTTCGCGCTCAACAGGTCCTCACGCGTACATGATAGCACCTATCTCGCACATGTGATATAACGGACTCATCGACAGGATGATGGGAAAACCCCCACTCCCACTTGTTGGTCCTTCTGGTCTTATGAGCACTTCCTCCACCTTCGTTCAGACCATTTCTGACCTCATGTAAACCGCTAGGTCAAGTGACATGCTGCGACCAAATTTGCCCTTGTTGGCCATGCTCACCCGGCACTGTTAGCAGCTGCGGATGCTTTTCTCGGGTCCCTGATCCTGGAGGGTGTTTTCGTAGGTGGAAACGGCAAAGGTTTTACGACAAGCATTGGCGTCCCCATGCTACAGGCGTGCGCAGCTCGTTGTAGATAACGGCGTAAGGCGTGGGTCGGTTTGTTGCGATAGTCCCCCGCCGACTCGAGCACCTCTTTGTTGCACTTGCAGAAAAATTTGAACAGGGATTTCCATTGTTCGAATATCGCTCCCGACCGCTGTTATTGTTGTGACCAATCACGCCAGGACTGGCCTCAACTACTCAGAATTTGCCGTGGTGGTTGAAACGGGAGGCTTCAGCACCGAGCAGCAAGTCGAGACTATCGTGAAGACTCTCTCGTCTAGGTGATTTACACATGCCATTGGCTAGTTGGGGGGCAGATCGTTATTTCGTAGATTCGTGGGCTCGGTGGTGATTGGTTCATGTAACATGTGATTGGTCGATTGTTTGATTGGCTGGTTGTCTGATTGGTTGGTTCATGCATTTTGTCGTGAACCGATCGATTGGTTGGTGGTTCATTGATTGATTGGTTGATTGATAATTTAATTGGTTGACTCGCTTGTTGGTTGGTCAGGTGGTTGGTTGGCAGGTTGGTTGATTGATTGGTTGGTTCGATGGTTGATTGATTGATTAGTTGATTGATTGAATAGTTGATTGATCGATTGGTTGGTTGGTTGGTCGGTGGGTTGGTTGATTCAATTATTGATGAATAATGGGTTTATTTATCGACCAATTACTTGATTGATTTGTTCAGTTGGTCGGTGGGTTAACTAGTCCGTTGGCTTGTTGATTGGTTGATCTGCCGATCAGCAGGTTGGTTGTTCGATGAGTTTGGACGAGCTAATGCACTGATCATCGTGGGTTCGTCGGTGTGAAGATCAGACGGTCTGTCGACCATCGTTTCCGATCCAACTTGCCCCGGCTAGCTGGCTGGTTCAGCATGATCAAATCATCGCGGCAAACGCGCACTTACCGATGACAGGTCCGACGAGCAGCTGACAACGCTCCGCGAAGGCCTCGTGCGGGGTCGATCCTCGATTGTGTACGGAACCACCAAAGGACCGTACGTTGACGATATGGTACCTTTCCACGGTACGGCATCAAAGTTTCTCCGAGAGGTACGAGATAGAGTGAAAAAAGGTCGTGTACCCTTGAAGAATGCCCATAAAAAAGCAGGCAGCCCCCACCGTCCCACGCACCCATTGCTTTAGCTTTTTGTTAAAGCATAGCATCAGCCGCCCGCACAAATTCAAAAACTGTAAATAAGAGCCCATTTTCATATCACTCGAAAAAACAAGCTATTTACATATTATTTTTAGTACATTCTTTGCCCTCCGACAATGTAGCGTAGATGCCTTTCCGATGTAATCGAATATCCTTCTATAAATCAGCAGTAGCACCTAATATGAAGTCGAATGATCGCACCATAATGCAGTGGCATCTTCCGCCAACTACTTGCCCACTTCCTTTCCCCACATCTTCTCCTTTATCTACTATTTCTTTTTCCTGTATATGGTTTAGCTGAAAGTCTACCTTGATCCTCATCAACATTGCCACCCCAGGCCAGTGGCCGTAGTCCTCCCGATTCTTCCTCCCTTCCCCTCGCGGCCTGACGATCCCTCAGAGAGATAGTCTATATCGATGAACTCTGTGCAAAATCGCGACCTGAGTGGTCACAGAAATTATTTGGAATAGTCGCTCCTTGCACACGCCTTTCCGCGCCTTACATATCGTAATCCACCGCGCGCGCTTGCGGGCATCGTCCTTTTATTCCTCGCGCGAAACGCGACATTACATCTCGTCAGGACAAAACCCCGCTTTTGGCCGCGCACCGTACTACTCGTACTTTTTCGCGCTGCGCATGTGAAAGGGACGCCCGAGTTTCTTTCCTGCTCTCACGCTCAGCCAGTAAACCAAAGTTGTTTATAGTTTATGTAAGTTTCAACACCAACCAAGGGTAGGGTATTATAGTACTACACGCCTTAATGTTCCCCGCTTTTCATACCCCGTCTTTTGTATCGCGAAATGCCCTGAGACTCAACAGATAAACTGACTGCAAACCACTTTGTTGGCGCCGCGCGCAGCAACACATATTGCAGTAGTGTATGGCGGCTGTGAACATCACGAAGCCGAAAGACACAAAAACGTTTGAAGAGCGCTAAATAAGCGGGTATCACCAGGGCACGAGCTTTACTAGTGAACACTCTACCTTGGCGTTGGGTAGCAGTCCTAAGCAAGGCCTCCGGGAAATCCTTGCATGGGCCGTCACCTGTTTGAGTGATCTGATGAAAATCCCTCAAAAACGTCGTCCGGAGTTATTGTTCTGGTCTCCCGCTTCCCTGTCTAGACCAACTTGAATAGCAGACGGGCAGGATGCCTACTGCCACCATCACTAACTTTGGTTTCTGTGCACGTGCGGGAACTCCAGCAAACGTACCTCGAAGTATATTAACCATCGATTCGGCCATATACCACGCATAAATAATGGTATATTGCATCCAGGTTTCCATGCTGGCGTTTGCCCGACGCAAGACCATTTCAAGCGGCAGGCAAAAAGGTCGAAAACCCCGTTCCATTATATGTGTGTAGCACGGAGTCATCCCACGGAAGGGGTGCAGCAGAGTCCAAGAAATTTCTGAGCTCCTAACATGAGGAGCTAGCTGAATATCTCACCCGAAACATGACTTCGAAGGCGTTCGTTCGTGCAACCCGACCAACACTTCTTCCATGCCCTAATGCGCCCTAGAAAAAAGTACTCGCCGTGAAGTTACTTGACTAATGACTAGCCGCCCGGTACAATATTAGCTAATACAACAACTGCAATCCCTACACCGTGGGATGACTCCACGGTCCGCACAGTACAAGGTGAGGTTTGTACTGTTTATCTGGCGGGTTCGGTCTTACACATTACAGCAATAAACTGCCTATAGAAAAATGCGCTTGTTACAAATTTGTTGCTCGCTCATGACATACACAGACTCTCCTCACCCTCTTGCCAACCCTTCCGCCCCCCCGGCTGGCCAACATTGAGCTATTTTCCTCAAACCTGTACTTGCGCCCCATATCGTTTCGTCGTTTCCTTTTCGCGTTTCCTCCAATATGCCTTGGGGCGGCGGCCCAACACTCTAAATGTGTGTTCACTCAGGTTCAGGCGAGCTTGGGCAACGGGGGCCTTTGGGAATGCCTTCCGACTAACCTTGGCGCGGACATGCTCTCTCCGAGAACACGGGCGAATTTTCCCCCCGGACCGCGCAAAAGGTATAGGGAACCATGCCATCAAGCCTACTGTAGGGAGGGTATCCCCAATTTTCACCTCCAGGTTCTCCCCCCACTCGCACGACGAGTAATTATGTACCTCGCTGACGAAAACACGTTGAGTGCTTTGCATTAATGTCGTGTCCGTGAAGATACACGTAGTATATGTCGCGATAGGGTGAGCAACACGTTTTTTTCTGTGGCTCGAGCTCTCATTTGAGGACCCCTCTCTCTCACCCAAAGCCTCAGTGGTTGTCCGAGTAAAACTAAATGCGCAACCCGACGACCAGACAGACCGACGCCCTAGGTTTAAAACCTAAAGACACGATGAATGAGTGGATGCCATTCCAGCGATATTTATGGGTTGGTTATACCCTTTCGGATCTTAAGACGGGGGAAAAAGCCGGAACATAACTCCCCAAAGAGCGACGCTTAGAGCATCGGTCATTCGAAGCAACGCGTGACATGTTTGGATATTTGTTGGTGGGTGATACATTTTGAGCGTTCGAACTGCGCAATGATGTAACGACAAGATACACGAGATTATTCCGTTCGTATTGTTGCGCGCTGACGGGGACAGTGTAGTGGATAGCATTGCCCTTGGCAAGTCCTTGGTTGCCTTACCCGGGCTCCAAAAGCGTTTTTAAGCTTTCGTAGGTGAGGAGCCTTATCAGCCAGAAAGAGAGGTTTGACACAAACAGCTACGTTTATCGTAGCTCGCGTCAGGGGTGACGACTTGCCGCTGCTTCTCGACGACCCCGTTGCTAACCCGAGGGGCTATGCGCCTGTGCGTGGGAGGCTTCCCGGCGATACCACTACAGGCTGGTTCAAGTAACAAACGTCAAATTCTCTCCTCCACAAATCTCGCTCGCAACATCGAGTCAAAGAGTAAATATTTGGTACCATACAGACCCCCCATGACCAGTGGAAGAGGGCGACATGGCCAGATTTGTTTTTAACGGCCTCGGGCTGTCTTTAGGAGCGAACCTCGTGTCGACCAATGGCAGGCGTTTACTACTTTCAATGTTATCCAGGCTTTTTCCAACCGGGGGCGTAACTAACAATTGTGCCATTTTTTGCACGATCCGGTTGGACGTACTCCAGGGCATGTCAGAAGAAATTTTCGCGCAAAATATCAAAGATATGACCTGCCTGAGTTCAACAATAAGCAGAATCTAGCGAAAAACCTGGATCCTACGCTAAAACCAAGTTATTTTGAGGGAACAACGTATCTTACTCATTTTACGCACAAAAGTCCCAATGTCCACGCCGTTTTTGAGAGATAGACCCTGAAATTTTGCACACGTGTTCTACATGCCCATCCCGAGGTCTGACCTCCATTTTTTCCTTTTTTTTTTTTCGCCGCCGAATATTTTTGGGCTATGGTGGTCCACTTTTTCCGAAAAATCTTAACTGGCAGGTGAGGTCTTCGCAAGGGCACATAAACGATGATTGCAAAATTAATCGGTCTGAACCGAAAAAACGTCGTGGCCATTCGCCGGGGAATACGTTTTTGTTGTTTTAACGCGAGCCAGTAAGTAGTTGCCTTAAGAGTCGTCGTACGTCTGGGCGCGGATGATAGTGTTCGACGCGTCCTGCGGTAGACGGAGAATGTTTTTACCAAAAGGAGTAGTTACGACAGACGGGGCTCCTCTGTGAACGGTACGACGGGGGCGTATAAGATGGCCCCGTGGGCGTCCGTATAGACAAACGAGATGTTCTCCAAGGGGACATTACATGGATCTCGGCTGGTTGCGATTTTTTTTGTCATGTTACACGAGGCATAATTTTGCTCTTCTACATGAAACTCCGTGTCTACGTGTACCTCCCCCCGTTCTGCCACAATGAGAGCCCACCTGTGAGCCCATTGCGGCTCAGCCGACCACAGCAGTAAGTGGGTGGAACATCCTCAACTGAAGATCTCCCTACTTCGTTTGAATACCTCTGTGATTTGCTATTACTTTTGCTCATCACCCACAAGCGCGGCCGGAAAGCATGCGGATCACGCTCGCTTGCTCTATTCCTTCCGTCACACCTGTAACAGGGCTACTGTACCAAAACAAAACTTATCTGTAAGGGCTTCTGTCACCAAGTTTATCTCCAACTTTGGCGGTTGGTCGATCGAATTCCTGAGCAAGAGTTTGAAGTCGTTGCGCCGTCCGCGTACCTGCTACCACCGCGGTTTCCCCTCCGCCTTGCCTTGTTCAAAACGTGAACGATGTATTCTACGATGCTGTAAGTATTAATGGCAGTTTTCGGCCAAACCCTTTCTAACTGGCGCGGCGCTCCTCAATTTTCACAGTTTGACTGCTACTACAGTACGAGTAGTAACAAACTACCCAAAAACATGACGAGTATAATCCCTCCTACTTTACGTATATACACTACGCGTGCTACGATACTGGTGAAACGTTTCAACTGAAACGATTTTCGAACCAAATTGGCGCCTTAACCCCAAATCGTCGGAATTTCAAGTAAAGAACAAAATTTCATTGTTCACGTAGGCCTTTCCATTATTCATCGGGTTGTACCTTCATTTTTCTCCCGATCAAACGTTTTTGGCGAGGTATAGGGTTAGAAGCCACGGGAAACATGGTGCACCTCTACCCTATAGTATTAATAAGGCATTGGGTTAACGGGGAGCAGGCATGGCAATAATTGGTACTCATCTCCCTCCCACCCCGCGCTCCTGCTGTGCTACGTTTTGTCCTTGGATTGGCGCTGTCTGGATGGACGGCCGGTCGTCGAGCAGGCTGCAATGGCTGCGCGAGTCAGAGACGATCGTGATCAAGGAGCACAAGTTGCTGTTCTGTGCCCCCCCCAACACGGGCTCCCTGCAGTTCAGGATGCTCGCTAAACGCATGAAGGTGCGCGTCGTGTTGCTCGTTCGAACATTGGCTACGCGAAGCGTGAAAAGAGAAGGGAGCGGAGATCAACCGACAGCTTTTAAAGATATAACCAGCTTGTTTGTTTGTTTGCATGTTGTGCTCTTGTCACTGTGCGCGTTGGTGTAGTCTCTGCATAAGGTACAAGCGTAGAGTACCGAGAAAATGCTCTTAATAAGTGTATAAACATCTTCGCTCTCTCCTACCAAATAAATAGTGCATTCACCACCCGAACACTTATGCACGGCAACGCACTTAGATCGTTGCGCCCAGACTACATTCAGAAGATCGCACACGGAGCGTATTGGTCGCGTTGCTGTTTTCGCAACGTTCGGGTATCAGCGCTAGCGCGCAGGAGGCAGGAGTATATCATGTAAGTATGTTGACATCCGGGTATTTCGATCGCAGCCAAGAGAGAAACAGGGATTTGGACGTTTTGAGGATGGATATGTTGATCTGCATCCCTGACTTCAATCAGAACGTATGGATGTCTTCGGTAGGAGGTACCATGCGCCTCCTACCGGTGTTGGCCGAGAGACGCACCCTCCTCCCCCCCCCCTTCTGCTACGGTCTCGTTGATTTTCGTGGGGACGTTTAAAATCGGAACCATCCAATGCTACGTACGCAAAAAATATGGCAGGACGTGGATCACTGGAATGTGTCGGATGACCAATGGTTGTTGTTTGATAGGGGGGATTCGAAGCTTCCGGTCCTGGACTTGACCGACAAGCAGCTGATGGAGGACATCTACAAAGACAACGACAGCGGTTGGATCAAAATCGGTGTCGTTCGCGACCCTGTCACTAGGTTTCTATCGGCGTACCTCGACCTCGTTCACACGTGGCCGACGGGATCAGAGGAGGGGCCACCCGACGACCACGGCCCGAAGAGACCACGTCGCGGGTTGGAGACCGGCGATAACTGGAATTGGTTTGACGCCATTAGGAGGCACCGCCGCATGAAGGAAGAAGAGGCCGAACAGGAGCGACCCGAAAAAGCAGGCGGGCACCAAAGACAAAAAACGCCGGGGGGAGATGGCGAGGAAGAAGGCTGGCCAACGACGCGAGATGATGGGCCACGCCACATGCGGGATGCGTACGTGCCCAATGTCCCGACCTTCGAGGAGCTTCTGGACTTGCTGACGCCCCATATATGGGCCGCGCCGTCAGCATTCAGACCAACCGCTAGTCTATGCGGGATGTGGCAGTCGCCGTTCGATGCCATCATTCCTTTCGAAAAATTGAAGGTGTGTAAGCAGCACCTCCAGCCGGGGCAGACGCGCCCTAATGCAAACCATTTTTGGCAAGTGCTGAACACATTCTTGCTACTCGTCTGCATGTTTACATGCGCGATCGTACATGCGCCAGCCGCTTCTATAGGCCACGTACAAGGGCTATTTTTCCCGTGCGTTCGATGATAGTGCACCAAGGGCAACCTTGGGTGGGCGTTGGCAGCTTGGGTGCTGCTGTGAATGAGACAACTCTGTCGTCAACGCGCAGGACTCGTTTGTTTAAGAGTACAGCGGGCGCCTGCCGTGAATCTGAACTTCAGCTCTCGGCGATCTACAGTAGATATATATTTCCGTGTTTCGTTTCCGAATTCGTCTACATCACGTTGGATACTCTTTCGGTGTAGCAAATAGTATATATAGCCAAATATGACAAGGTGGAAAAACCCGCGTCGCTCGACAACGCTCGCTTTCTTCCGTCCCGTTCGCACGTGCACCACATATACTCTGGAAACCCCGACTGTTAAATCGAACTTATTTTCCCCTGCAAGGAATATCCCCTTGCACCAACAACTTTGAACAGTCTTCGTTGCAGAAACATCCCTGCCGGTTAAGGTAGTATTTACACTTGACAAGAATGCACTCGTACGCAACACAACGTTTCGAACGTCCCACAGAAAACGTCGACAAAGGTGCTAAGGTCCCTGCCGGCTGACATATGGCGCTCGTTCGGGGAGTCGGGGTGGGGGTCCCACGGCAAACACGCATTCATGGATTTCGACTACGGCACGGTCGCGCGGCACAACGCGAACGCGGAGCAAGAAGACCTACGTAGTTCCGTGAACGAGGACATGGAACGGGAACGAACCAATTGGTTCCCGGGGTGGGGAGAAGGCCAAACACCTGATCCGCCAAAGGATTCGATCCGCGCCCGAGACCTGTTCTCGGACGGTTCCTGCGCATGGACCGAGTACTACGCCAATTACAACATTCTTGAGAAGGTCGGGCGCCTGTACAGCTCGGACTTTGGTCTGTTTGGGTGGTACGATCTCGATTCGTGGAAGCAAAGGCTGGAGGAGTGCTTTAATTGGCGTGAGTAAAGATAATTAACACAGGATGAGATCCTTTAGTCGACATGCGTAAAGACGAGGAGGGCGAGCGCACGCGAACCTCTAAGGGCTAGGTTAACTCGTACGTTTCAGGGAGTATATGCCTGGGATCTCGCAGCGCTGGTTGCGGAGTTCTGCCGGGACACGCGAGGCAGACGTGAAAAGCTGCGTAGCCTTGTTCGATCACGTGTTCCCGCGAGGTTGGGGCAGTTATATGTATCCTTGCCCCTTTCCGTGTTGGATAC